>BKCP01012625.1:12636-66438 GCA_008636005.1 Striga asiatica
CTATATGAGTATATAACATACTATTAGCTTCTCATAAGAAATAATTAATTACTTATAAAATAGGCTTACATTTTCTGCATTTTTCATTCCCTTCGCTAGTATTTCTTCTATTACTGCACTAAAAATCCTTGAACCTCTATAATGGAGGTTGGTTCCCTGAATATAATGCCAATATTGTATATAAAGTATTAAGAGTCATATTAGGGAAATATAACTAAAAACAGAAAGAAGTAGAAAAGTTGGGGATAATATATATATATAAATTCTGGATGATATCATAAGCCTAGGCCATTATAATAATCTCAACTTACTAGTTTTTCATTCATAATAATCTAAAACCTTTATTTGTTCCAAACCATTCTCAAAAAACAAGAGATTAGATTTCACTAAATTAAGCTGCTCACCGGCTCAATTGCTTCGACATCACCTATAAACGACGAGCCATCGCAATATCGGACGTAAACTTTATTCCAGTTGTAAAAATCTAATAAAACAACAAGCAACACAATGTATATTGATTTTTTCATAAAAAATTAGCTTTAATGAAATGTCATAATATTACTTAATTACTTTAATTGTAATTGTCTATAATACTTACCAGGATTCATGATTTGATTTGGGCCTAATATCCCAGCAAATTCATGTGTAGTAATGTTAATGGTGCTCCCAATAGGTGTTAGTGCTCTATCTTGGCAGTTTTCCTTTGAGCTGCACCATCCTCCTCCCTGCATTCAAAATTCCAAATTTTAATCAAATTTATATTTCGAAGAAGGCTTTAAAATTCCCCCCAAATTAAATGGTATATATACATATATATGGGCGGATCAAATGTGGACAGCTTTTAAAATGCGGACAACCTTTAAAATGCGGACAATTCTTAGCAACTACAGAGAATAACTTACCAACTACAGAGAACTAACCTAGCAACTACAAATAACTAATCTAGCTACTACTAGCCTAACAATTACATAGAACTAACCTAGCAACTATAGAAAACTAACCTAGCAACTACAGAGGTAGAAGTAGTTATGGAGAAAGTGAAGGGCAACGCATGGGAGTTTGGTTACAATGCAATGAACGATTCTTACGGGAATCTGGTTGAGGTGGGTGTGATCGACCCACCTAAGGTGACGAGATGTGCCTTGCAAAATGCGGCCTCGGTTGCTGGTATGGTGCTCACAACACAAGCTATTGTTGTCGAGAAGCCCAAGCCCAAGAAGACCGTAGCACCGGGGCCCAAAGTGCCAACAAGGCGTTGGTAGTTATTGTCTCTGATTATTTTCGGTAGGATATGGCCCAAGATCTCTCTCTCTCTGTGATTGTTTTCAGTAGGATATGGTCAAGATCTCTCTCTCTCTCCTGGGGCTGGATGGGTTTTGGTTATGAGTGATACATTAGCTCAAGAGTTTGTCATCTTCTTATTTTTGATGCGAAAAGAATCTGTTATCTGATCATATGCTTAGATTTGATGTGAAGTATTGACATTTGAACAAAATATGTGTATGGTCTTCTGAGTTCAGGCCTCACCGTGTGTTTGCTGTTGGTGAGTCCAAGTTTTGTCGTGGCTAAAGAATTGTTTCTACTCAATGGGTTTTTATTTTATTTTATTTTATTTCCTCCAACACTCTCTCATGCTTGTATACAAAACTTTTCGATCAAAATGGTTTTTTTATTTTTTATTTTTTTTAATCAGGCTTAATTTGGAAAAATGTAATACAATTAGTTAGTGATATTTTTAGCTTATGTTAAAATAATATCTAAAAAATAATAATTTAACTTGATTTGAAATAAAAGTAGGAGAGATGTGATGTGATGTGATGTGATAATTAGTTAAAATTATGTGATTTGATGAATGTTGAAATAAAGTTGCTGCGACGACGTATAAGAATGATTGATTAATATTATTTAATTATATTAATAATATTAAAGATAGTAAAAGTGAGTTAGATATTAAATTGAATTGAGTATGAAATGAAATTTTTTATATCCAAACATGCTCTTAAACCTATTCCTAAAGTAAGGGATTTATGTGACAACGAAACACAAATTGAGTGGTAGGATGTTTTATGTATGATCGATAGGTCATGAGTTCGAGCCACCGAGGAGAAAAAATGAGAACACTATTGTCATCCCCTCTCTACATATGGGAGCCATTTCGGTTCTCTATCTTTCTTTTCTTTTACAATTGAAGTTCCCTATAATCGCTCCTGGTGGTGAAATGTACTTTACTCGGACGGCCTCCGAACTAGCAAGAACCCAATGCCGGGAGGGTTCCGGCGTCAGGCCTCCGATGCCTAAGTCAACACTCCCTCCAAATTAAGAGTGCAAAATAAGAGTGTAGTAATGAATGTAGATAGAATGAGGTTTTAGAATACCTTAGCCCCTTTTTATAGAGGGAGATTACTTTAGTGCACAAGTTGGGCTTGACCCATACCCATTATGCCATGTGTCCTGGCCCATATGTGGACTTATTCTCCAATATATAATTCCCGAATACGCTGACTAAGTGACAGATTCGTGTGCTTCGTAAGCTTATTTGACATAAATTGGTGGTTCGTATTGACACATGTTCAAGTTTGGTTTTAATTATTAGGCTTGAGAATTATCATAAACTATTTTAGCTTCCATTTTTTTTAAGTTACCATATACTACTATTACCTTTATTATTTAATTCATATATTAGTTATTAATGTATACTTTTTATTTTTAAAACTTTATAATTTTTTTATTTGTATTTTATTTTTTGTATATGATCTACGAAAATAGTCATACTTTATCGATCTTCAATTTGACATTCATATTGAATATATAAAATTAATTTATTATCAATTCAATTTAAAATACATTAAATAACAATATAAATTATTTTATAAAAATAATAAAAATATAATTTATTAATACACCATAAAATACTCCAACTCCGGAAGCCCGCATATAACTTTTCACGTATGTACTTTAGTGGCTGTAGAAGTCTCGTAATTTGTGGATTTTTCAACAAGTCTGGATGTCGGAGGCCATCATTGTTAAACATGCATATTATTTTAAATAATTACTTTTGTTATTTATTTTAATTATTAGTTGCATATTTATTTTATATTCTTAACTTCTTTATTTTGATACAAATATTTAGTGTTCAAGCACCTATGTTGTTCACGGAATTATATTAACTAGTGAATAAATTAATTATTCGATTTCATTATGTTAAAAAATAAGAATATATATTAAATAAAACAAGTGATACTTCAGAAATACATTTTCTAGAATCGTCTAATATTAAAAAAAATACATTCTTATTAATTATCTGTAGTTTATTATTTCACAATAAGAATTTTATTTCTTTTTCACTTTTTGTTGCATAATTAGTTTTTTTACTAGTAATATTATTAAATATTAATACATAATTGACATTTTTTATTGGAAAACAAACAATAATAAAGTAAGATAGATTGCGCTGAAAATGCACCGGAAGATAAATGAGCCAACTACTGGCACCATTTCCAAATCCCTCAAAAAAGTGGTAACCTGCAGGGCTGCCATCTAAGCAAACTGCAATATAAATAGATAAATATATTAGAAAATAAATAAATTAATCTTCATTAGTAAATAGTAATCTTAGGTAAAATGAGCAGAAATATGGTTATGTCACTAAAACTCATAAGGTCGGACGAAATTTTAACTCTGACCACAATTGGCTTTCGAAATTTGTACTTAATAATAATAATAATAATAATCTATATATATATATATAATAAGAATTACTATTTACTACATTTAAAAAGTAATTCCTGCAAAAAAAAAAATTAATTGTATATTATAAATAGAAATAAAAGATGGAGCATTAAATGCAATACTCAATTTGTTAGGTCAACTGCATGAATCTCGCCAGCGTACTAACCATGTTTTTAAAAATAGTTTGTACAGAATTTTGTGATGCTTATCCTTAACATAATCTTAATAATTATTTTATAATTCCAACCCATAAAAATAAATCTAGGCGTGGATAGCTAAGAAAAAAAAGATAATTTTTTAATTGAATAAGTAGTTCGGCCATAGATTTTTAAAATATTTTGTACGTCTTTTTTAATGAAAAATATTTTGTAGGTTATTTTTAATGATAATTCGGGTATCTAAATATTTATTATGCATAAATTACTAAAACATAAAAAAAAAAAAACTAATTTTCAATACATTTTGTACTCACGTGACGTGTTTTTGTATCATAATTCTGGTATCTAAATATTTATTATGCTTGCTCGACGTGTACTTGCAAATAGTAAAAAAACTAATTTTCAAACTATGTTGCACTCACATCTTTTTGGGAAATATGCTCGGCGTGTACTTGAACTCACGTCTTTTTGCTAACGGTAAAAAAACTAATTGCGTGTATCCAAATACATGTTTTATGTTCTTTTATACAAGATAATTTTATATTATTTACAATAAAATATGCTCGACTGTTGGCTCCTTAGCATTATTTGTAAATTATATCACGTGTTAACCCATATTATTATTTATTTACATCTTTAATTTATAACTAACATTTAATATTGTTTACCCGTGCATCGTACGGACTACGCACTAGTAATAATAATAAGAATAATAATTTATTGATCATAATAGAAAACATGTCTAATTTCATCTTGTTATATATATAATAATCTCACCTGCCCCTTTTGTCACAGCATCTGCAAGGATGGTAACCGTAACGTTGACCGACACACTGTTGTGGCCATAGACTCCAATATTGAGCACAATGAGTGCACAGAATAATAGATGTAACAAGTGTGCAACCATGGTGTGAATGTACTTGATATTCTGTGAGAAATAGAGATTTAGTGTTAGTACTAGTACAGTGCACGTGTTCTGCATGAGTACTTAAATATTAATATTTGTACAATAAAAATTAAAATAATTTATATTTTTATTATGCAATTATAAATGATGAATATGCAACAATAATAAAAAACTAACAAAATGATACTTAATTCAAATGATGCCCGTATTATTACACTTTGTCAGAAAATATATTTTTAAAATTATATATATAAAGCTGATATTATTTACAACTCGATAGATATGATTTGTTTTTTTTTAAACAAAACAAGTTTTGTTGTATTGTGATTATATTTTATATTTATAGAGTCAGTGTCTCACGTCTATTAATTTTCAAGTATTTTAAACTCATATAATTTATCATTTAGAATTTACGTAGACATGTATTATTTTCTATGTTTATGAAATACGAAATTATTTTTATTATATCTAACTATGATATTCTTTTATATTTAATATTTTAAATAACATAAAAACGTTCAATTTTTTTATAATCTATTTAAATTGAAAAATATATTGGGTAATATTTCTTAAAATTTATTTTATGTAATACTTAATTTCATTTTTTTCAAAATTTATCGGAAAAATAATAAAATGATTATTTTATGGTGTATTAATGAATTAGATTTTTATTATTTTTATAAAATTATTTATATTGTTATTTGATGTATTTTAAACTGAGTTAATAATAAAACTAATTTTATTTATAAATATAGATGACATTATTTTTATTTTATATATGCAATATGAATGTAGAATCAAAGATTGTTAAAATATGATTATTTTGATAGATCATATATAAAAAATAAAATATAAATAAAAAAGTTATAAGGTTTTAAAAATAAAGAGAATACATATTTATAATAACTAATATATGAATTAAATATTTCAAAAAAGAAATAATATATAAATTAAATAAATAATGTAAGAATTGATTAGCAAAATTTTGAAATATAGATTTCTGGTGAAAAAATTTGGTAATTACAGAGAGAATTTCATGAAAAAAAAAAAAACCTAGATTTTACCTATTGTGTCAAGCTAAGACTAAAATTTATTAAATTGTCAGTTCGGGGCTTAATGTTACATATTTTCTCAAAGGGGCTTGTATTTTGAAAATAATTCTCAAAATAAGTCTTTATGAATGGGGAAGAAAAAAAAACTATGCTAACTTCTAGATTCATCACTTCATATTTTTGGATCCTTGTCTAAAATAAATCAAAAACTCATAATTAACTCATAATAACTGAATTATAATGTAAACAAAATAACGATTAAAATTCTAAATTTAACTTGCAAAATAGTTCCTACGGCGTCAACATAACTAAAAATATTGATTTAACACAACTACTAAGAGCTTGACCTTATGGATTTTTCTCAAACTATTAAATCATTCACAAGATAAGATCCAATTGAATTCTCAACCTTTATTGTTATTTTTTCTAATTGCTATTTTTTTTTTTATTGATTGAAAATGTTGTATTAATAAAAATAATTTAAATATGAACAATGAAGCTTCATCCTTTTATGTCATGTTTTAATTTTTATTTTATTGTAAATCTAATAAANAGACTTATTTCTAGAATCATTTTCAAAATACAAGCCCCTAGTTGAGAAATTTTTTAAAATAAAGCCTCGAATTGAAAATTTATAAAATGTGAGTCTTAGTTTGACACAATATATATGTAAAATCAAGAGCTTTCCATGAAATTCTCCCTTACAGCTCTCATTGTTTATAAATTGTTTAATATTTTTATTGTTGCTATATTTTTAATATTTACCATAGTTTACCATGTTTCAATATTTACCTGGAATTTTTTTTTTCCGCAATTAAAATGGCACGTCATCTGTCCACATAAGTGCCAACATGCTTTCATCAACAATTACTCCAGCCAACTCATTAGAGATTGTGTACAAAGTGCATAATTTAATAACTTGTCTAGTTTTGTCAAATAAAAAAGAAGGTGGCCTTGTTTGTTAGGTGCCTTAATTAGTTGAGTACAAGTTGCAATTTAACATTTGACATATTTAAATATTAAAATTAATAATAAATAAATAATATATTAAATTATACTTATAATTAATGTCCAATCAAATGTTTTATATATAATGTTAAATTATCAACAAAAGGCATAAATAAAAGTATATCCTAGATTTCTCCAAAAGACCATATTTTGACACACAATATCACGACACCATAGACTGATCAGGCGAAGAAATTACCTTATATAAAACCAGGAATGATCACTTGTTAAAATGTGGAGTTTTGAGAATTTTGTGTATCTTTAATTATTGCTTAAATAGTGCATCTTCATTGTCCAGACAACTTACGGATCATCCAATTCACGTAACTTTCTATGGTTCATATTTATTCTTTTATGAAGTGATTTATCTTCGAACTTCTGGTGGCCTTAATTTCATGCAAAGTAGGTAAATAATCTATTGAAAATACCATGATTTGAATAGATAAAAATGAATTTAACGATTGTATACGTAATACGCCACTAATAAAATCTCATTTTAAGCTTTAACAGACCGTGGGGAAAGTACCAGTTTCGCTCATTAGGTTTATTTGTTTAATTGTTTTGGTCCTTATAACAATTCAATCTAATCAGTTTTACTTCAGTTTTAAAGTGTATATTTCTTTAGTTTTAAGTAATCAAGATTATCATGGAAATAGTACCATGAGTAATCTATATATAGATTAAAAGGTTTGTATTTATTTGAAATAAAAATTAAAATTCCGTCTACAAAATTAAAATTAATAAACTTGATGATCTTTTTTAAAAAAATTTTAAAAATTCCGCCAATAGAAATTAATTAATCGATTTATGGCATAAAGTTGTCAAAATTAATAAATCTTGTTTTGGTATAAAGTGGACTATTTTATTTAAGATATCTGATGAACATTTTTATTTTTGATAAGAAATGTGTTGTTATTAATAAATGTATGAATTTAAGGTATAAAGTGTGCGATTTTACTTTGGTATGAAATGTCCAAATTTAAATGGTATGGATAGAAGTGTATTTGAAAATTTTGAAAAAAAACATAAGTGGTATGAATTTTATTTGGTATGGGTATGAAAGTCGAATTTTAGGTTGATTTGTTATAAAATCAAGATAATATGATTATCAATTTTTAGCATACTCTCATAATAACTTGCCATAAGGTATTATGATAATTCGGCAAATTGTTATGTATTACTCTTGAAAATTAGAAATATCCTTGAACAAATATTTGTTAATAAAATTTAAAGTTCGTGATTTAATCTTAGAGAATTAGTTCATAAATTTGAACAACAAGGTAATCGACAGCAAATCTAGAAAATTTCGAGATTAGTATAATATATATATATATATATATATATATATATATATATATATTATATATATATATATATATAATTTATAAGGTGATTTATTGTGTAGTCCAAATTTGGGTTCCAAATTTAAAATCCAAATAAGTAATTAATCATAACTTAGTGGTCAATATTAAGTTGGACGTAAATAGAATAGTCAATTATTTATAGTTTAATAAATTACTCAACTACTTAATTTTTTTTTATTTGGACAGTTTGTACAAAAATAAATTTATTTTAATTGATGAAACAATATAGATTTTAATATTATACTTATTATTCACATAGATTTTTAAATATATGATAACATTTTACCAAAATAATTATGTTATGAAACCACATTGTATTCCAATCAATTTCTGAATAAAAATTTTAAAATGACACTTATTTGAAATGAATATAATATAATATATTATTAGTTATGTGTACCATACGTGTTGTGTATTAATTTTAAATAGACATGCTTTATGAAATTTTGCACAATTTAAATTCCACATAACATTTTAAATAAATTAATATAGGTAAACTGTATTACATATTGATTCCATATATTTAATTTATAAGTATTATTTAATAAGTGCTTTTAATTTAAAAATATTAATGAATATCTTTTACCCGTGCATCGCACGAGATTCATACTAATATACATAAAAATGTTTGTATTTAGTTGAATAGAAATTAAAATTCTGCCTAAAAAACTTGGTAATAGTTTTTAAATTTTATAAAAACTAATGCCTATAGATATTAATTAATCAATTTATGGTAGTTGACAAAATTAATAAATCATGTTCTGGTATAAAGCGGACGATTTTATTTAAGCTATATGATGGCTATTTTTATTTTTTTTATAAGAAATGTATTATTATTAATAAATGTCCGAATTTATGGTGTAAAGTAGACGATTTTATTTTGGTATGAAATATTCGAATTTAAATGGTATGGATAGAAGTTCATTTGAAAACTAGTACAAGACCCGTGTACTACAAAGGTACTTGGTAAGAAAATTATATTTAAAATAAAATAATAATAACAATTTTTTTTTTAGTTTTTAAATACTTGGTTTAAAAAATATATTATTATGTATAGTTAAAATAATATAGTCACTGTTTATGTGTTTTTGTGCTTATTTTCGTGTATTTTATGTGCCTTAGTCGAGTCTTTTTAGGTTCGTTTTAGTGTTGACCGGTCCATTTAACGTACTTCATGTATTTTTGCGTTCGTTATGTACTTTTGTGTTTTGCCGTATTTTTCTTGTCTTTTTTGTGTTGATTAGGTCTATTTTGCTGAGTTTGGGAAGCCGAGCCGATCGAGCCGTCCGACCCGACCCGACCTAGCCGACCGAGCCACCCGAGCCATCCTGGGCCAGCGTCCGCGACTCCAGCCTACGACCGCACAAGTGATGCGGCCGTTTTAGCCACCTAGCGAGTGTTTTTTACTAAATGTGTGTGTTTTTAGTGTGTGTTTGTGGTGTAGCTATAAATAGACATTGTGCTTTGTATTTTTGGACAACCTCTCATTTCTCAACTTTTAAGTTTAGAAATTTTCTCTATTTTCTCCCTTTTATTTTTATGCTTTGGTTTGGAGATTCATGACTCAATTTTTCAGGCAAAATTTTGGTAATCTTATGTTCGATCAAGATTCGAGTTTTACGCACTATTTTTCTCTGGGCATGCGATAAGAGAGCAAGTAGCTTGCTTAGGGCTTACTACTTCGAACTTGTTTTTCGATTTACGTGTTTATGCTCGATTCTAGGTCTTTACTTTATTTTCATTGCTTGCTTTCGTGTGTTAGGAATCCGATACGTGCTTATCTTATCTAGAGGTCTCGGCTTTGCTCAAAGCGTGATGATCTGGTGTAGCAAGCTTGTGTTAGGTTACCTAGGATCACCTTACTCGCATGTTTTCTCTTGTTTATTTTTGTTTTCTTGAGTTATGGATACTCCGTGCAACCAAAGTTTTGATCTTTCGTCCAAACCTTGCATTTTTCGTCATTTGCTCTTAGATTCTTAGTTTAATTTCGTGCAATCCAATCCAATCAAGCAAGTAGAATGTGTAGAACCTTATTTTCAGTTATATGAATTGACGACTAGATAGTGAATGAAGCTCCGAACAGTCTTCATTTGAGTTGGATACTCGGTTATTAGCAATCCCCAAAAATACTACAAACAGTCACTTACACGACTTATCATCTTATATTAATTTTTTTTTTTAATTTATATCATATAACTACTTTGTAGTTAAGTTGGTTTAAATAATTTTGTTTTTTGGAATTAATATTTATAGGTAATCTAATTTCAATGATAATGATAAATATAATTTTTTTTTTTTATGTATAACATATATGTCAAATCGAATCTCATAAAGACGCAATTAATTTGGCATATTATATATATAAAAATATTTAATAAAATAAAAAAATTATTATTTCTTAAATATATTTATAATTTAAGTTTGTAAATATATATATATAAAGAGCCAACCTATTTACCAAAAATAGTAACAAGAAACGTCAACCAGCATTTATTGCATTCTATTTTTAGCAGTTTTTTATATTTTTTTAAAATTATTCCAAAAAATCGATTAGCTATATATGCACCTTAAATTCGTGGATTTTGCGACTGATGCTTGCAAGTTTGCAAAAGTCAAAACTCTTTCATATTTTTTATTTAAAAAAAACTGATTACCATTAAATCGAAAATTTCGAATTAGGCAATATACTATCACATGTATCTTTTCCTAATTGCAACACATCAATTGTTTATTAAAAAAATCGGATTGCATAGAAATCGAGTTAATCTATATCTATATATATAAAGAGGTTGTTGGAAAAATACACTAATAGAAAGTTTGACCAAATAAATATAATGTTTGACTTACTATTAATGATTGGTCGAAAAAAGTGTGTATTCTATATATATATTTGCGTGGTTTTATATGCTTAATTTTATCGCACTTATATATTTTTCGATTTATTTATTTATTAGATGGATTCTTGTACTCTGATATTTTTATGGTTTATTTTTATGATATTGGAGTGTTTTCGGCAGCAACGTGACATTGGAAGAATTTCATCCGGAGCAATATGGAGGTGTCTCGTACTGCCCCGTACTGACCCAACAACACCCCGTATTCAGACATCTGCTGGCCCGCCAAAATTAATGTGATGGAAATAATGGGCTCAAGTCCCACTAACTTTAAGCTGAAATTAATTACGATTTATGAAGAATTTAAATAATAGGACACATTGAGGGAATGGATCACGCATCAAGTCAGAGTTATTTGGGCCCACTCATTAGCTTATTAGAAGGGGAATTATTTGTTGGGATTGAATAAAAAGCAGCAGACACATTGAAAGAAAGGGATTATTTTACGCAGTCAGAGAGAGCCGCCACGCGGGAAGGAGATTTATTTGCTGGGGTGCTGTTGGTGAAGGTTGATATTTTTGTGATTCATTTATGGTGAGTTGTTTTTGAGACGATTTGTGTTGTTGAGATGTGCTTGTGATTATCTTGATCAATGTTGATTAAGTTTGGGGACTTGAAGTTGAAAGTTGGATTTTCTATGTCTCATAGTCGAAAAAGAAAGAATAATGAGGATGGAGGAATAATTAGTGGAGTTGAAAAGCCATTTGGCACAAAAAAAAAAAAAAAAAAAGAGGTTATGGGCTGCAACATCTGCCAATCTGTGGGGACTCTAGTGTATAATTCCAATAATTTCCGTATCTAGATGAGCACGAAAGGCTAAAACCCACGGGTTGTGACGGAGTTGCCGTTACCTACGAAAAAAATGGAGTTTGGAGAATGAAACATTTAGACTTTGACTAGAAACAGAAGGGAACTTGACTTGTTAGCAAAGAGTGGGGTGTCACGAGTTGCAGTGATCGATGCATTCGTTATAGAGATTGATAAACTGTGGTGGTCACTTGGATTGATACTTGATTGTTTGAGTTCTTAAAATGATTTCATCTCGAGTCCGGATTAATTAATTTGAGTTGTTTGAACTATGCACTTATTTGAGAATTGTGAGACTTTGAGCAAATATTCCATGTACTTGTTTTCTTGTCCATCTATGTGCTTTTAGTTCTAAGTTGCTTGGGGACAAGCAACAATTTAAGTTTGGGGAGATTTGATTGGTCGAAAAAAGTGTGTATTCTATATATTTATTAGCGTGTTTTTATATGTTTAATTTTATCGCACTTATACATTTTTCGATTTATTTATTTATTGGATGGATTCGTGTACTCTGATATTTTTATGTTTTATTTTTAGGATATTAGAGTGTTTTCGGCGGCGACGTGACATTGGAAGAAATTTCATCCGGAGCAGTATAGAGGTGTCTCGTACTGCCCCGTACTGACCCAACAGCACCCCATATTCAATTAATGGAAAGTTAAAAAACACATGTGAATCTTTAGTAACAATATCTAAATCCTATTTTTTTGGTAACAAATTTGGAGATTCTTAGGGCAAGATTTGAATCCCATTTTTTTTGTACCATATTTTATTTTTTTACCAAAATTTAAATCATATCTTTTTTGGTAACAAATTTGAAGATTCTTATGCAAAAAATGTGTCAATTATTTATGAAAACAATTTTAAATACAAATTAATTTAAAAACCGTGCAAATTTGGATACAAATTTAGGAAGCAAATAGTTGTATAATTTTTAACCAATTCTTCCAATCTTATTGCATAATTTTTTCTTTCAAAAAAATTGTGTAAATTAGATAGAGCCACGTGCAATTTTTGTTTTAAAGTAAAACTGGTATTTGGACAATTGGACGGGATGTACATTCAAAATTGTGTCCACATTTTTTGGTAACAAAAGCGGTTCATCATTGATATTTAAAGTCACCTTATCCAATTATTTAGAAAAAATTGTTTGCAACTTTTCAAAATTTAAATGCATCGATTTTTTTTGATTCTTATGTTTTTTTCTTAACCATGCTTTACCGAATTTTGGTAAGTTCATATCATTTTTTTTTATTATGTTCATATCATTTTCTTTAGGAAAGAGACAGTTGCATAAACATTAACAATTTATTTTAATTTTTTATTAGAATTATTTTCAATTCAATTTGTTTGGTACAAAAATCGGTGCAATGTTAGGAAAATTCGGTTGCATTTTTAGGAAAAATTGATGATTTTTTATTTGGTTTTAAAGAAAAAAATTGGATCAATTTGTTTGATGAAAAAATCGATTTATTGGAAGGAAAATCGGTTTCATTTCCAGGAGTAACTAATGGTTCTTTTCAAATTTTTTTAATTGAAATTTAGAATTAGATTTAAAATAAATAATAGGTGAAAATTCCTAAAAAATTTTACTTTTTTTTTTACTTTAATTTTGTTTAATAAATAAGATCCTTTAATTTTTTTTAAAAAATTTGTTAACTAATAACTAATAATATGCAATTTTGGATAAATTCGAACACCTGTGTAGTACTTTACGCGCCAAAGAATCAAATCAATAATGTTGTACTTAAAGAAGTGTTTAATAACATATAAATTTCATTTTCATGAAATTTTTAATGGCATGAAACAATTTAAATACAAAAATACCTTTTAAAAAATAAATAGGTAATAAATGCTACCGTGCATCGCACGGGTACCGTACTAGTTTATGTAAAATCCAGCATGACAATTTTGTGTTCAAAATTCTCTCATTTTTTATTAAAAAAAATCTGTTTACCATAAAATCGAAAATTTCGAATTAGGCAAAACTATAACATGTATCTTTACCTAATTGCATCAGATCACGAATTACATAGAAATTGGACCCAATTTCAAATTGAAAATTAAAAATTCCTTATCATTTGATTACTACTTTTTTTATTTAAGATTTTTCTAAACATAAAACAGAGTCAGATAATATATATTTGAAATTTTCAAAATGAAATCGTATTGGAACATTCTAAAAATTTGGGTTTTGTTTAATCCTCTAGAATACAAATTTAAAATTGATTGCATACACTTGCACAATTTTTTCCTTTCTTAAATTATGTAATTTACAATTTTAAAATAATAAGGCCTATAAATTAACACGAAAGACGTTTTACAATCTCCGTTATATTTGGCTATGCAATTGTCATAAAACCAGTATAAATCATATCATATATATCCTGCTAAATAATTTAATTGATTTATTTAAGCTCATTTAGAATCCTAATACAATTTGCGGTGATAGACGATGTACCAAAAGACCAAACAAATAATGTTTTGTACAAGGATTTTGATAATATATAAGTTACATTTTGTTTTATTTCAATACATGCGTTTTATTACGTTCTTCCAATCATTCAATCATCCAAATCTAAATGTTTACCTTAATAAAACTAGCCCGTGCATCGCACACGTGCATCGCACGGGTTTGTTATAATTTTAGAAGAAAGATTGGCGGAAAAAATTATACCATATAAACCATGTCTATAATAGGAAAAGATATTAAAACATAATTAATGCTCTTAAAAATGACCATAAATATTCAGTATATTTATTAATATACCAAGGCTAGTTAATTTTGGATTAAAAATAAATTAAAATTCATCCAAGACAAACACCAAAGTTTTAAACTCTGTCAAATAGAATCCCGAAGCGTGCGAGTGTGCCACTTAAACTCAGCAAATTCGAGAATTATATATAAAGGAATTTTGAAGACAAAATAAGTAGTATATATTTATTTAGTATGAGTATGAAAGTCGAATTTAAGGTTGATTTTGTTAAAAAATCAAGGTAATATAATTCTCTTTGAACAAGTTATTGATTAATAAAATTTAAAATTTGTAATTTAATTCTAAAAAATTTAAAAGTCAAATAAGTAATTACTCATAACTTACAAGTCAATATTAACTTGGATATAAATGAAATAGTCAATTATTTATAGTTTATTAAATTAATCAACTACTTAAATTTTCTGATTTGAATAATTTATAAAAAAATAATAATCATCTTAATTAATGAAACAATCTAAGTTTTATAAATTTACTTATTATTCACATAGGTTTTTAAATATATGATAAAAAAATTTATCAAAATAATTATTTTATTGAATCACATTGTAGTCAAATGAAATTTATGAATAAAAATTTAAAAATGACACTATTTTGAAATATATATAATATAAGTTATTATCAGTCCATCGAACGAGTTGTGTACTAATTAATTCTAAATAGACATGTTTTGAATAATTTTGCGCAATTTAAATTCATACAATACTTTCAATAAATTAATATAGATAAATTGTATTACATATTTATTCCATATTTTTAATTTATAAATATTATTTAATAAGTATTTTTATTTTATAAATATTGATAAATATCTCTTGCTCGTGTATTGCACGAGATTCTTGTATTGATAGATTTCGGTAACTGCACCCTTCAATATAAATTACAGTTTATTGGATGATCTGAGTGAGTGTCGATCAACTTCACAGTAGCTCGATCAAAGTACCAATCCCCAATAGCTTGTGCAATGCTCTGCAATTAATATTCAAAATCATTGATTATCTACCACTATTAATGTAGCAGCATGTTCATTAAAATGTTTGGACAAATTTGTAATTTATTCGAAAATGACTAAAAACTATAAGAATAAACCTAAACAAAGTAAATATTCCTTTGCGTAAAAATAATTTTTATATGTTATAATGTATGTACTAGACAGATAACCCCGTGAATCATTGTATTATTATGTCAACATTGATAAAATTGAGATAAACTTTACACTTACGTATCTTAGAAATAAATACACACACACACGAATTTTCAATAGTTACTCGACATAGCAACATATTAAAGGTATAAGGAAAACAAAAATGAGATATATATGTGCTATAACCAATTTTTTATGTAAACAATTAATTTATATGAGGGAAAAATATATAAATAAAACCATAAAGGTGAAAAAATTACCTTATTTTTCAATGTCACTGAAGTCCATCTTTGAGCGCTCCAAAGGTAATCATGGATGTAGCAAGAATTGATAAACAGTCCTCTTGATGAACAATCACCACTATTATTAACTGTCTCTATGAATGTATTCCTAAAATCTGAAATTAAATTAACACAACTTAAGATAAACACATATTTTCTACATTTCAAGATCAATATTATATCAATATTAAAGGAAAAAAATAATAATAAAGTTCCTACCTTTTATAAGTTGTAATTGCGAAGGTGTGCAAGTGTATATATTCCAAATGCAACTGCCCCAGCCAGGCTCGTTGTTGGGGTTAGGTTTCAAATTTACGGTGATCTGAAAAATAATATATATAAATATATATTATAACACGTTTATTTGATTTATAAAGTAAAATTGGTACAAGATTAAGATTTTTTTTTTTGTGCGTTAATTTAGAAATGGCCTTACCTGATATTGATCAAAAGCAGAGTTGAGCAGGAAGAGTGGGGTTTCAATATCTCCAATCAAATTTTCGGGGAAAAAACACTGCATATATAATTGAATTTGTTCAACCCTAAATCAATATCCAAACACTTATATATTTGGAAAAGTAAACAGCAAAGTCAACTCACCAAACCGGGATCCATTCTTGACGTGCATGATTTCGGCAGAAAGTTTGCTATTCCCTACACCAAAGATAAAGGTTAAAAGTTTATCCTAATAAATTTTGTGGAAATGTAAATTAAAGCCCTCTAAAATTAATATATTTGATGTTACTAGTATTTTAATTTCATTCGGATCTCCTTTCCCTTATAAGTCGATTTTAGGTTACAATTTTTATTTTCTTTTTTGTATGCACGGATTATGAGTTACTAATTGAGAGCTAATTTTGTATTATTTTTCTTTTATTTTTTTTGTCTTTTGTGCCGACTTAGTTTATAGTGCTGCATTATAGAACTAAGGCACGGAGCAATACATGAAGTTGAACCACTTGGGAATAATAAACTTCTCTTTGATATGCATTTGGGAGATCTTTCCTGAAGTAGAAAAATAAAAAATCAATAAATAAATGAAAATTTTAATAAATGTGCGAGTTAAGCGTATAAATAATGCATCAAAGTTCATATGCTAAATTAAAAAAGAAAATATAAAGATTCTTACGCTCTGAGGAAGAAACCCGAATCTGAAACGCATTTTAATCTGGCATTTTTCGGCACCATTGCCCTAAACCGGTCACAGTTCAAAATAGTTGCTAATCCTCCGGCCGAGTTGCCAGCAAGGATAACCTTTTTTATATATACATATATATATATATATTTCAATTGTATCAAAAGTGTTGTATTATTTGATTATAAAGAATAATGTTTGGTTTAAATGCATTGTTCATAAAAATACAAAACTCGAGTGAAAAGTGGTCGTACGTACATTTTGGGCATTTTGCAGTCCTTTTGTTAGTAGTTCTTCAACGATTGCTTTAAAGATCCTTGAGCCTCTATAATGGAGGTTTGTTACCTGAATATAGTAGTAATTGGGAAATATATAAAGAGGGACACCACAAAAATAAATTTTTATTTAGTCATATGGATCGATATGATGTGGCAAAAATAAAATAGGCGTGGTTTATAAGGAAATTAACAGTGTTGCTATATAATTTAATAGTTATTCAGTCATTTTTTTCTTAATGACATCCTTTTTTTTACAATAAAACATTGTATTATATAGTGTACATATGTCGAATGGTAGGTACTTAATTAACCTGTCTAGCATCAACATATATTATATACATATTCTTTAGGTAACTAATTTTTAAAATAAGAAATTGGACGACAAGTTATTTTAAGACTCACCGGATCAACAGCTTCAACATCTCCCATAAAGGATGACCCATCACAGTATCGTAGGTAAACTTTATTCCAGTTGTAGAAATCTATAATAGAAAAATTAATATTTAAGATTGCAAAATAAATAAATTAATGTTATGTAATTATTGTGAGTGAAATTGAAATGAATGTACCAGGATTGGTGGTTTGATCGGGGCTGAGTATCCCATCAAAATAGACGGGTTGGATGTTATTAGTTGAGGAAGTATCTGGCGAATTTTGGACTCTCAACTGGCAATCACCCGTTGTGCTACACCAACCACCTCCCTACATTGCATTTACCTTTCAATTAATTTATATTTTATATTTTATATATTTGTTTCTTATTTTATTTTCACAATCATGCATCTTGTATTAGTTTCACTTGTGAAGTCTTAATTAGCATATACACACAATACTTGTACAATTTTCAAATCAAAAGTTATTTGTTAGAACTCTACCATGTACAATTATATATGATCCTAGTGTTACTTTTGTTTAGTAATAAAATGAGTTTGTATTGATAGATTGAGTTGAAAAACCGACGATAAGATAAACGAGCCAACTATTTGTCCCCTGTCCAAATCCCTCATAAAAATGGTAACCTGCTGGGCTGCCATCTAAGCAAACTGCACCGAAAAACAAAAAATATTATGTGTCTGCATTAAATTGGGTTTTATTAATTAATTTGCAATGAACCTTACGTAATTTAATTTGCTCCGACATTTGATTAAATTCCCAAAAACGAAAAAAAAAAAAAAAATACTCCTGTATATGAATAGTTAATTAGGAGTTAGAACATTGATGAGGCGTTATCCAGGAGGTCTCTATTTATGTCACAATATCATTTAAATGAATTTTAAACAACATTGAAAATAAATAAACTTTCTTTAACAAAAAGAAAAAGGAAGAAAATAAATAAACTTTCGTGAGTTTACCCATACTTTTAGAAATATACTTTCCCTGCTTGCAATTTTCGAAAAATTAAAATCTAAGGGAAAATAACAACTCTATACTCGTTAAAATTAAAAAAAAAAATTAGTCTTAATTCTGGAACATAATTAGATGGGAATTATTCATATCCCTTGTAAATATTAATGACAAGAAAACTATAAATTTGAAAATTAATGCTAGACAAGAAGTGATATTTTTACCTGCTCCTTTCGCCACAGCATCTGCAAGAATTGTAAGTGGGACCATTGCACCATACCCATTGACTTTATTATTCATCACTATAAGTGCAAAGAACAATATTTGTAACCATTGGCCAGCCATGTTCTCAGTAGAGAGAGATTAGTGTAATGAGAATTTGAAAATGGATACAGAAAAAAACTGAACTCAGTTAAGATTTATGTGGATTTGGAAATTTTAATTATTTATTGAACCAAATAGAAAATTTAACTTAATATAATTAAATACACATATGTTGAATAAACTCCATGAGCCACAAGAGTCAATGCCTTTTGACTTTTTTCCTCTATCTTTTTATTTTCGGTTTTTGGTTTTCGAGAAAACTGAGCTTGGACTTTAGTTGATTGCGGCAATCCAATGGTGATTGTCGGTGCGAATTATTTGTCCGCATGTAATTAATAATGAAATTTTGTCATCAATAGAGATGTGGGAATGCTTGCATGCAGATATAAAGTTATAATTACTTTTGCAGTCTAATTTCATAGTTTGCAAAGTAATCATTTACTATAATTTTAACATTAAATATAACTCATTAACTCTCTTTGCTAAAAAAATATGACCATAAGATATAACGCTATACATTTTAATCATTTATTATAATTTGATACAAAAGATAGAAACACAAGTCATCCATTTAATACTGAGGTTTAACACACTTGAAGTTGAATTCATTAGTTTCGAGGGTGCTGCTACAGTCCCGTGGCACATCGTCTTTGGTATCAATCACTTGGAAAGAGGATCGGTCGAAATACCAATCGCTAATAGCCTCTCTTATTGTCTGCAGAATGCAAATCCCCACTATTAATTAGATGATTTTCATTAATACAACCGTTTCTAATATATTAATTTTCCCAAAACTTAAATTAAATTGTAATAAAAATTAATGTACTGATTGAAATGAGCACACTTACGTTAAATTTATTACAAAAAAAAAAAAAAAAATGAACGTTACCTTGTTAGCCAGAGTGTTTCCAACAACAGATGAACATCCCCAACGGTCTTTCGAAATAAGGTGGCCATGCAAATAGCAAGAGTGTACGAACATTCCTCTACTTGGACATGTATTTAGATTTTGCAATGTTGTTATGAAGGTACTCCGAAAATCTGATAATTTTTTAATTTTTTTTTGGACAAATTTTTAATCAAAAATAAGAATTTTAGTATATTATCAAATCTGAAGAAACTAATTTTTTAACTGATAGTTTTGATATCTATTAATTACACCTTGCATGAGCTTTATTTCATGAGATGTACAATGTGTCACATTGGCAGTACAATTACTCCAATTTGGGGGAGCACCAATTGCATTTATGTAATTCTGTTCAACCTGAAACAAATCAAATTCAACCTAGCATACATCAAAATCAATCGTATGTGGTGATTTTTTTTTCTCATATAGTTCATTGAATTTGTTTATGTTACCATGAAACAATTTTGACATACCTGAAATAAATCAAAAGCCGATTCAAGTATAAAGATTGGCGTCTTTATATCTTCAATTAAATTTTCTGGGAATAGACACTGTAATTCAACCAATTGTTACTGTATATCCCCCAATTTACTTTTTGTTTCTACAAAACTAATTTATTTAAATGTAGTATTTGGGTTCATTTTCGATGTGCAAGACTTGGGCAATCTTTCAGCTAATTTCTGCATGACATATATCAAATAAAATAAATATCACATCATATATATTTAAAATGATAAGAACATGGAATATGGAGAATCCATACATGCACTTGAATCACATCTGCAAAGCGTTTTACTCTTATCGTCTCGGCTCCAGGGAGATCTTTTCTGTAGTAAAATATAAACACATTAACATAAAGTTATCTTCAAATATTCCTATTTCAATCATGACCTAAATGCATTAATTTCATGTACATTCTCAAAATAGAGATACAATATTCAGAAATCTCAACTAAAAATTTAGCCAAAATTTAGTCAATACTTAATTATTAATTATTTGAATCAATTGGGTTTTATATATGAGTCATACCCGTGTATGAAGAAACCCGAATCTGAGATGCATTTTACTCTTGTAGCATTCGGTAAAAGTGCACGAAATTTGTCGCAGTGTAAGATGGTTGCTAATCCGCCAGCCGAGCCACCGCTAAGTATAGCCTTCAGGCATTTATGCATTATTAAGATTTAAGTATTTCTTAAAATTAAGTATGTACGTACGTAGTAGTCTAGAAGAATTTGTGTTTAGAAAGTATAAACTAGATTTAAGATGAAGAAGATTGTACATTGTCTGCATTCTTCATTCCTCTTGCCAGCAGTTCATCCATAATCGCATCGAAAATCCTACCTCCCCTAAATGTCAGGTTGTTTGCCTGAAAATCATAGTGTTTTCACAATTTTGTACCTCTCTAACAGATATCAAGAAGAGTGAAGGTGAGTAAAAAATGTTCATCATATATGATATATCTTTGGAGTTTTATTAATTTTTCAGTTATGGCGTGAAATATATTTCCATCGATTAAAAATCATAAATATATAAAATTATCAACTTAGAATTCTGGTTTCTCTATAAGTTGGAAGTCGAAAAAATTGATCAACTATCAATTCCAAAGATGAAAGATAAAATAAATTGATTCGGACGATATGAAATTATTAATTTAAGACTATAAGGATTGACACGATTCATACTCTAAATAAGAGGTGGTTATGGGCCCATAAAAAAGATTAAAAAAAAAGTACTCGAATATGTATAAAAACTAAAAAAAGTGAAAAAAGTGAAGAAACTTCTAGTTGGTAACAATAAATGATTATTTTAATGTATCATATTTATTTAAAAAAACTAATAAAATATACAAAAATTATTAACTTTTAAATATGTTACAGTTTAAGTTAGTTAAACGTTCTATAATTTTTAAAGTTCCAAAAGGAATGAATAAAAGTTCATATTTACATGGACCAACTCTAAAATCGCACAAATTATGATTACGAAACACTAAAATTGACTCATACGTATCATTAGAATTGACATTTAAGTTTGAAAAACTCTATGTTTACATATAGAAATGAATTTATGAATTGAAAATAATTAATCGTTATTGAAAATTTTAACTTACCGGGTCAACTTCTGGGATATCTGCCATGAATGACGCACCATCGCAATAAACCACATACACTTTATTCCAGTTGTAGAAATCTTAAGTTGATATGGGGAAACAAAAAAAGAAAAAAAAAAATACAAAAAAAAAAATAAGTATAGCCATAATAAATATAGCATTAGCTATATACAAGTAACATTAATTGTGAGCAGGGCCGGCTAGGGCAGCCCAAGGCCTCCCCTTATATTCCCTTATATTTGGGCCCCATTTTTTTTTTCAATACTATGTATTTGTGATGAGTTTGTCCCATTATATAAACGAAGGGATTAATTAATAAATGAGTTAATGACAAAATATAGTATATTTTGTGTGAAAATTTGAGGCCCTATATTTCATTTGTTTTCTTATGATGTTCGGTTAAAACAATTGTGTGAGAATAAACATTCTTTGCAGTGATATGATTTTTATTTCCTTCTCCTTGTTGTTCTAATGGCTGATTGAATCTAAATTATTAAAGATCTTTGTAACTCATAGGTAATTTATCAATTCTAAAGTCTAGAAAAACAAGATTTTTTTTTAATTATTTATTTAGTTAATAGTCTTTTTTAATTAAGTTTTTTTCTTCTATGATTCTATCTGCAAATAGCCTAATTTAATTACCACGTAAGTTCAAATTGAGAAATTCGAAAAGAAAAACTTGTCTAGGGCCTCTAAATTTTTTGAGATGGCCTGATTGTGAGGTTACTAAATTGCAGAAATATTATGTGCATGTATGTAATTATTCAAATAAATTAATTTACCTGGATTAAATGTTTGATTTGAATCAAGTATGCCCTCAAAGTAGATTCTACTCCTGTTATAACTGTCTCCAAATATGGTCCTACTTCTTTCTACGCAATCAGATGTGGAATTGCACCATGCACCTCCCTGCAATTCATATTATATGATCTTTTTTTTTTTTATATATGTGCAAAATTATTTCGATTTATTTAATACGATTAAAACGCAATTTTTCCAAAATTATATACAACAAATTAAAAAACGACCTCAATGAAAACCACCCAATTATTAGCTCCAGATCCAAATCCCTGGTCTAAGGCAAAAGCTGGAGGACTGCCATTTAAACAAACTATAGAACAAAATGGTGAAAAAAAAAAATGTTACATGTGTGAGATTATAATTAATTGTTTATTTAGTTAATTAAAATATATATATATTTTAATTATTTTAATAGCTAATGAATTTGAGATAATTAATTGTACCTGCTCCTTTTGCTACACCGCTGTCTACATGAGTGAGCTTAACGAAGTTAGCGCCGTGAACTTGAACGTTCAACACAACAAGTGAAGTGATCAATAGTTTTACCAAGTGGTCAACTGTCGTCTTACTGCTTTTCCCCATGCTGTACAACAAATATAAAAAAATCCTTAGTATTGTATATATGTCCAATTAAAACCTTAAATTAAAAATGAGAGATCATAGAAAACTAATATATATTCCAATAAACATCTATTTATGTGAAAGCGAACTTTTTAAGGTTCAATAGCCAAATTATATATTCATTTTTCCCAAATAGGCACTAATGATAGTGATCTAGCATATTTTTTCAAACCACCACTTATATCTCGTGATTTATTTAGATACAATTTTCAATAAATCACTTGAAAGAATAAAGAAAATGGGCCCCTTGAGAATTCCATACTTTATGAACTCATTTTCTAAATCAACGTCGAGAAATGTGCTTGCGGACAAAACGCTAAACTCAAGAATAATATTGTTAATTAAGGATAAAAATAAATAATAGTATCAAAATGACTATGCATAAAATGATTGACCGCATTAGATGATTATGAAATTTATATATGTAAGAAAACTCACTGGGTGGGGTTTTCAATTAATATATATACCTTCATTTTCATGATAAATATTAAACCCGATCGAATCATTTGAACAGTATTTCAAAAATTAAAAAGTAAAGGAATAAAATGCTACCTTATTCGTGTATGATATTTGATCTTCTTTATAATTTTTTGGGGTTGAGGAAAAGTAACAAAGGGATGAACCCTCTGAACTTGTGAAGCACGTATGATCACTATTCAAAAGGTGGGGTTTTTTCCCTTTTGATGCTCAAATTTTATTATTTTTCTTGCTTAAATAGTGCCCTTTTTTATTATGCTAAAACGTTATCAGCCATTAACTTTGCGGGTTTTTCTACGGCGTATATAATAGAATATTTTTTGGATGCTCTTGTGATCTTTTATTTTAGCAGGTTAGTCCTTGGGCGTGAAAATATGGGACTTGTTCGAAATTAGGGGGAAAAAAAAGGTATTCGAGTATCGAGTCGAAATAATTTGATTTGCATACACGCTATCGGATTATGATGACCAGTCAAAAGAATTAATTCAATGCTAGAAAATGCTAACTTCCCATGGCACATCCGAAAATCTTATAAGATTTCATTGCACCACTCTTATGTGTTATTGTTTAATTTATTAATTATCACAAAAATTTTAAAATGTTTAACTAACTTAAATATATAAATATTTTTCAACTGATAATTTTTTGTATTTTGTATTCTTTTACATATATATATATAAAATATATCAAATTAATCATTTTTTATTATTTTCGATTTGATATCTATATTTTCTATATAAAATGAATGAAAAGTTTTATTTATTGTAAAAGTATATCATTTGTTAATACTAATTAAAAATTGAAAAATTACATTTAATTTAAAGAAGTTGTCTATAATTCATTACATATGAACTAGATAAATGGGGCTTTCATCAAGAGTGAAATATGCATTTCTCTATGGAGTTGAGAGTCGAGTTTTGAGGGTGTTGAAATGGCGTCCAACAGTAAAGGGATTCCTGCACAGTATAGTGAGGAAGCTGAGCTGGAGAAGCGATTGAAGAATTTTTCATTGTCCGCAGCACAGAATGCAATTGTTGATAATGGCCAAGAGGACATCAATTATAAATTAAACAAAAAAAAAATGGGAAAAAACTGAAATATTTGTAGAATAAATAACAATATTAACTTTAATCAAGGGAACATAACATCACACAAAGAAAAAAAAATAAATTAAAATAAATTATTTGTAAAAAAAGTGAAAAAAATTTATTCACAGGTCGTCAAAAAGGAAAATATTTTTCAGGAACAAATTTAAATGAAAAATGTCAAGATGTGTAAAAGAAACATGAAATTTTAGATAGGATGGTGAAGGGTATATTTGTAAAAGCACAATTTATCCTCAAAAGTATCTAGGGTAAAACATAGTATACATTAAATCCAAAATAACTTATCTTGTGTTAATCATACAAAACAAACAAAAAAAGTGAATCCATCTCTACAAGCAAATCTTGTTAGATAAGATGAAAATTATCTTATCCTATCACATCTGACAAATGAGGCCTTAATGTACATTAGAGGCTAGCTATTGGCGATTGGTACTTCGATAGAAGCCCTTTTCAACTCATAGACACTGCGAAATTGTGCAAGTACAGTTGATGAATATTTGTTTAGCAAAAAATGTATGGAGTTAGTCAATAAACACAAAATGTTAATAACATTGTTTCGATTTGTCCATTTATGCTCCCTTGTGGCTATGCATTGTCCTTAAGCTGCTTAGTATGTGCAATTCATGCCCGGCAAAGAAAACAACGGTTGAATTCTTAAATGATTAAATTAATATCATAAATGATAGAATCAATTAGTCGACACAAAATTTGTTATGAGGTTGCCTACCAGTTATACATATATAATTGTTTATAATATATATAAAATATCATACTTTTATTTATATTATATATATGAATGCTTATATTAAAAAATAAAATATTATGTATTTATACTATGATAATTTTTAACTATCAAAATGTAGGAAAAACCAAACAATAGGTTGCTTCAATAGATGAGTAAAAGTTTAGACAATTATGCTCAAATTAAAAACAAGATTGGCAAAAAATGAGGGTGCCTTCGAGTGGCGAGGACAACAAGTGTGGACCGCGAGCCACGTGTCTCAACGGGAGGCAGCCACAACCTTCAAACCACTCGAGGGGGATCTAACTCTGGTCAATTGCACACACGTGGCATCGGCGATTATATGGACGGTTAATAACGGGGGGGCCCAAATCGCCGGAGAAAATGACCCCCCATCGGATAATACTCTGAGGTAACAGAGAAGGTTTAGGGTTCTCACAAGCGCGTGCAATCCAACCCGACACCCTCTGGAGTTGTCTGCTTTTTCCTTTCACCTTGGTTTTAAATTACTCACGCTTTCTTTTCAAAATTGATGTGGGATAATCAAAATATAGACGAATCCAGTTTCTTCGTTTATGCTCTCTTAAGCCCAATTGACTATCTCAGATAACATGAGCCTGTAGGCATTTGTTATTGGGCCTACTGTTATTGGGCCGTTCTACTATCCAAAACTCCAACCTCAGCAAAACATGGCGTCTCGAACCAGTTCCCAATTTTGAATCCCCACCCTACCCCCTTACTGCTCCATGCCCGCAATCATTTACTGGTGACAGCCAATACAGTTTCAGCTTCCCCATCAAAATGGAGTTGTTCATTATTATCGTCCGCATCTGGATCTGAAAGTTGCCACCGCAATATATATATCGAAAGTGCCGACAGTTTCAGATCTTCATTTTTTGAACGATGAGCGGTTGAGGTACAAAGAGGATGGGACTGAGCAGTAGCAAGCACAATGCGCCGTCCACGTCGGCGTCTGCATCGTCCTCCGGAGCGTCCGTGCGGCGGAGCCGATCGAGTCGGCGGCGAGTTTTGAAGTCGGCTTGTCTCCGATCTCGCCGCTCCGATAATGATGAGCCGCAGGTGTTTTTTATTAGGTTCCTCGCTGACTTTTTATTTTGATTGAAATTGTGTATTTGCTACATTGGTTGTTTGGTACTGCATAGGTATGTTGGGCCTTGTCTGTGATGCAGCTTTTCACTATGTAGATTTATATTCCTGGATTAATATAAGAAGCTGAAGAAAGAAATTAAAAAATAAAAGAAAAATAAAAGGATTGTGGTTTTATTGCTTTCATTTTTGCTAGAAAAGACTTTGTACAGCATGGTGAATTCTGTATTGTTAGTTCGATGTTACATTGCTTTGCATCTGTGCAGCAAAACATTATGCCTTGGTCTGATCGAGTTTGATATATAAGTTGAATTTATATAGATTGTTTGCTACTTCTAGGATTTCCAGAAAATTATTATACCATTGATATGAATAATATGATGGGACACTATTCTTGTGATTTCGGTTCAGACTCACACTGTTATGTGTTAATGATTTGTTTCCTAAAGCCATTTGTTTGAAATTGAAGCAACACTGTTTTGACGTCTCTAGGTCTCGGATTCCGCAAGTGAAGATTACGGAAAGACTTCCATTTGTCCACGTGAAAATAAACCACGCCCTTGTCCTGCTTCTACTGAATGTTACAGGACAGATAAATTTCAGGAGAATAATGAAATGAACTGTGTGAACTCTGGCATCAGCCTCAATGAGTGGGGCGAATCAAGCTTCACCAATAGCGTGTCTGAAGAAGGCAATACTTCTACTGATTTCTCGTCTGGCTCATTGAACCCTCCCAGCCGATTCCTCTCCCGCTTCAGTTTCCATCCTGGGAACATAAGCTTCCGTCTCTCGAGAGCCAACAGCATAAACTCGGCCAGGTCATATCCCACATCCTCTGCGGGTTTCACAATTTCAAATGAACAAGAAGAAGATTTGGCGGGGCCTTCGTGTAGTATGGCAGATAGGAGCAACAGGTCACGGGGTTGTGAATTTATTCCTGCTTGCTTTGCCAATAGATATCCTGGAACACCAGATGAGAACTGTGTGTCTAACTCGAGTCCTGTTTTAACAGAGAGTTTCCACGATAATTTTAATAACAGACAGTTAAATTCTGGTGGTGATGTATATAGGAGTGGAAATGATATGAGAGAAAATTGTGATTTGATATTTTCTCCTATAAATCATATTAACTCGGATGGTAGTGGAACAAGACATGCTGAAAGAAGGATTTCCGTCCGGGAACCTGTAGACCGAAATGTACGGTTTAGTAGAACTTTAAGTGTGGGTAGGCTTCGTGACAGAGTCCTA
Source organism: Striga asiatica (assembly GCA_008636005.1). Lineage (NCBI taxonomy): Eukaryota > Viridiplantae > Streptophyta > Magnoliopsida > Lamiales > Orobanchaceae > Striga > Striga asiatica. The sequence goes on from BKCP01012625.1 coordinate 40,952, forward strand.
CGAAGAAATCCAACGGTCGATGTTGATTTGTATGAATTTCAGCAAGATAGGGAAGTTATACTAACTCGTCGACCTACAGAAAGAGAGAGTCTAGACCACGTGGAAGTTGAATCAACATCTGATGGAAATAACAATGTCGGTCAGCAAGCTTTGTCGGATAATGTCTCGTCTAGTTTTTCTAACCCTTTTTATGATGGTCAAAATAACGTCTACGGAACTCCACGAACTAGAGAGACCAGGTACCGTGATCTACTTGAGCACAGGTCAAATTTTCTTGAGCGCAGGAGAAGAATAAGATCACAGGTACATTCATTCCTTCCAGATTAATATTGTGTATGTTTGGGGCTGGATTTGTCTTCTAAACAACTCTGATATTCAAATGAATGTGATATGAGTTTATGTTTAGTTTTGTTAGTTAATGCAGAGCTGTGTTAAACTTGGGCGAGTAACCTGTTATGCTAATTAACTTCTTTTGAAAAAAAAAAATGATCATTATATAATTAATATCAGTTCCTGAATTTTCTTCCTTCTTTTGTCCTGTCCTATCCTATTTTTAACTCAGACTAGTAATCGACAATCTAACTGTGTCAAGAAAAAGTTCCCTGGCCTGGATAGTAAAAGTCCTTTTAAAAATGGATCCGACTTCGAACTCCTTGCTGAATGACCGCATTAGACTGGCAAGTGGTTTGGAGCCTTCAGCCGCAGAGTTTCACCTGAATATTGAATTCTTTGTTTCAGTTGTGCAACATTTTGTCAATCATCCAGACACTCTACTATCGTGTGTAGTGATGTATGTTAAAATTTGTGGGATGTAAATGATGTCTTCTTTTTAACCCTTAGAACACCGTTGGTACCCATGAAATTAGATAACGGCTTCGTCTTTTTTCTTTTCTTTATCCTTTGTTTTAGTAAGTCAACAATGATTATGCTGATCAAAGCCTGCAGAGTGCCATACTCATTATCTTGTGCATAAGTAATTCAACTCTTTCAGTTCTCAGATATGTCGACCTCCTTCCAATTTTCTCGTAAACATAGTTACAAGCAATTTAGAAAGAACCATCTTTGGCATTTTTGTATAACAATCTACTAATAATGTGCTAGGTGCGTGCACTTCAGAGACTAGGAAGCCGTTTCGAGAATCTGTCTAGTCATGAGAGGTCTTGCATCTTATCTGGTCAGTACCGTGGAGGTCATTGCACTTGCCGAATGGCCACTCGGGATGGTAGTTCGAATGACGATGCTAATGCTAGGGCTAGCATATCGAGAATCGTCATGTTAGCTGAGGCTTTATTTGAGGTAATGTCACTTCCTTTGTATTATTTGTCTTCTGATCTTGGGATGAAACCATTTGCTCTTAATTTAATCAGGTCCTGGATGAAATTCACCAGCAATCTGTCGTTATATCCTCTCGGCCATCTGTTTCTTGCATTGGATCTGTTCCGGCACCTAATGAGGTGGTGGATTCCTTGCCATTGAAGATATTTAGCAAATTGAAGAGGAAGCCATGTGACGAAACTGATCAGTGAGTAAAATTTTTCAAACTTATTGCTTCTGCTATAAAGTGAATCCACTTTGCTTTAGAAATAAAACCATATATAAGCCATTCATAAACTGATCACATATCAATAAATAATACAATTTAGAAATCAATGAGAAAAAGAAACCAGAAATCAAGCGTTCATGAACCGTGAAATTAGAATATTTGCAACTAAAATAAAAAACTTCGTAGATGTAAAAATAAAATGAGATTTAAAGGAAAATGGTGTAATTTTTTTAATAATATCCCTAGGGCCCATAAAAAAAGGTTTGGTTACAATTTATGCTTGTGATAACTATAGTTTAATTATTATGTTTTTCTTTTTATCCTTATTTAATTTGCATGGTTATCAAGAAAATATGAATCATAAACAATAATTATGAAAACTAAAAAATGGTATATTGGGAAATACTCCGATATCTTACTTTCTTGACAACAGTGTTGACGTCTTATTAAATTGTGTGAAAAGTAAACAATGCCTGCCTTTGTGGGATGAATGGAGTATTAATATTAAACAAGGAAATGTGTATAATTACAAGGGTAAGGTCTGCGTACAACTGACCCCCCAGACCCCAACCTGTTGGGAATATACTAGGTATGTTGTTGTTGTTGTAAGGAAATGTGTATTATGCTATTTCTCTTCTTGATTTGTTGATAGTAAACAAGCAAATGTGTATTATGCTATCTCTTGTATATTTACCCCCTTTCTTAACAGATGCTACATATGCCTTGTTGAGTATGAAGATGGAGATAGTGTGAGAGTACTTCCTTGCCAACATGAATTCCACAGAGCATGTGTTGACAAATGGCTCAAAGAAATTCACAGGTGCTTTTGCTAAGCTTCATGCTGCCATTTGATTTTTCTCAACCCTCTCCCCACATTATAAACTATAAAGTTGTCTGAATTGAGATTTTTTTCTTTTTTTTTCGGTAAGTGTGCAACTGGACAGTGTATACTAATTATTCTCATATTCCAGGGTATGTCCCCTTTGCAGAGGTGACATTTGTCGACCTGACTTATTAACTGCGGCAAGCTGATGATGGCCGGTTTATTTATTATTGGTTCTCTTAAATATCGTATAGCCCATGATGACACAATGGCTTACTAGCTCGTTTTTACTGATGGCGTTTCCTTATTTTCATTGTCTCTGTATTTTGTTAAATTGGGCTTCACAAAGGCGATATATTTCTCCCGGCTTGAAGTTTTGGTGTGAAAGCAGGGAAAGCATGGATTTTTCAACTTTTTCTCGACATTTAAATGCTCCTTTTGCTGCTTGGTTGGTTTGAAGATGAATATTGTTGTAAAATGTGTATCTTATGTGTGAGCTTTTATAATCAATGTTTCAGGCTCATCTCATTTGGGGATGACAACTTCAAAGTGCTTTATTCTTTATTACACAATATATAAATTTCCTTCGATTTGATTGTGAACTGTCGAAGGATATGTGGAAAAAAATATTGTCCAAGTCATGTACAACACTTTGAGTAGAAAAATCACATCCCCCAATATATTAATTCAGAACGTGTTGAGTCTAATTGGTATGCTCGCATGCTTCGGGATCTTATGCGGCAAAATTACATGCTTTGTTATTAGGTTTGGGTAGATTTTAATTTATTTCCAATTCAGAGCTAATTAGAGGATTATCCATAAATATGTTGATTATTTATGGTCATGTTACATGTATTAATTGCATTTTAATATCATTTTTTATTATAACTATTGAATTGTAAATGTATTTTAAAAGTTAATATTTTTTGTATTTTTTATCATTTTTACATATATAATATATCAAATTAATCATCTTTTGATGAGTTTCGATTTCACATCCTTATTGTATGTATAAAAAAAATAAATTATATTTATCTTTATAACAATAATAAATTATTTTCTAATATTAATTAAAAAATAAAATTATTTATCAGGATCGGAGGCCTCAACCACCGGCTCCTCCTTTTTAATATATTTATATTTCAAATAGTTATATGATATAAGTTATAAAAGTTACTATGATATAACACATGTAACTTGCACAAGTAACAAGTGTCATTCTAAAATATATAATAATATATATTTTTTGTCAAAAGTAAATAAAATTTAAAATAATTTTTTTCAATTTTAAAATTTAAGAATAAATTTTTAGCAAACACCCGTGTAATACATGGGTGTTGTACTTTTAGTATAATATATGTGTATTACACGTGTACGAAATAAGGAATATATGTATAAAAAAAATTAAAAAATAAATAAATATAGAAATATTATTTCAAATTTTAATAATTTCTCTGCAAAATGGAATATTAATTCTACATAAAATAATTTACACTGGATTAAAATATTTTTGAATAAAATTAGATATACAATGTTGTGTGAGTAGTTTATTAATAATAATTTTCTGACACATTATATAATAAGATATTAGTATTATCTGTTGATTAATAGATAATTTTTTTACTGTTCGTTATAGTTTTAAAAGTTTTAAACAAATTTAAATAGAAGCTTTTATCAATATTTTAAAATATTTCTTTATATTATACTATTATTTTTATTTAAAATGAGACCCATGCATTATATGGGTTCACGAAAATATTTAAGTATTTCTTTAAAAAGTATATTTGTCAAAATATTTTTTCTACAAAATAACATCACATATATTTTCACGAAAATAATTAAGTATTTTTAGAAAATATATTTGTCAAAATATTTTCTTTACAAAATAACATCACATATATTTTTTATTATTTTTAATTTTCAATTTCGTTGGTAATTCTAAATTTCGATTTGTGAGAATCCCGTAATGTTATCCGTCGAGGATAAAAAAATTCGTCGAAGCATAAAAAATAGTATTTTTAGTTTTTTAAAATGATATTGAAGAGCATTATAATGTTACTCAATAGATTTTAAATTAAATAATTAACCTTTTACTAATATTTATTTTTTAATAATAAAATATTATAATGAATTGAATCAATCTATACAAAGGTGTGACTTTAAAAAAAGTATTATTTCTTTTCCCCATAAAAACTATCTTGTTATTTTATAAAATGAATGTAAATCGAAATCAGTTAGTAAAGACTATACACAAAGTTGAACTAAAAGAATAACGCATGTCATGTTTTATACCCCGGTGCAATAGATAAAATGTGATACAATTTAATTAAATAAATATTTTTTTCTTAATTTTTATTTTTCAATATAAAATGTTGCAGTGAATTGACTGCCTAAAAAATAACACTTTTTTATGCCAACAAAATCCTCGCTTTTTAATTAAAAAAATAAATAATGCAACTAAATCATTATTCTATGAAACAATTGTAAGTCTTAATTGCGTAATCCATTAATAAAAAAATATATTCCACATCGTGCAACATATTATTTATATTAAATATAAATCCTTAATCCGTGGAATAAAACAATTAAAATATATTTTAACTATGATATTGCTCTTATAAATGCCCAGGTGCATGCTTTCATAATCCACAGTCAAACAGTGACACGAAAGTTTGCATTGCAATATGGATCAACCATAAGGCCTAACAAAACAAGTTACTAGATCTAAGAGACGAATGATGAAGCTACGAGTCTTATGAATGTTTCAAAGAAAAACATTTGAGTCACCCTACAAAAACACATGTTGGAAATAGAATATTTTGAAGTATATTCGAGATATCCTACAAAAATATGTTAGAAATAATATTTCACGACGCCGAAGTATATAGTCTTCAATTCTTACACCATTAATACATAATGGATACATACTTTCAAATTATTAATTATTTTTCTACAATTTAGGGTAGTTGAGTTATTGGTTTGATGTGGGCTATAAATATTCATACATTACTTTGAAGAGGGTAAAGAATTTTTAATGCCAAGTATTTTATAATCTAACAACTTCTTTATGAATGATAATTATTTTATTGTTTAATAACGCTCAATTTATGTAACTCCATGAATTAATATGGCCCGTGCACCGCACGAGTTATGAACTAGTAAAAATAGAGGCTGTTACAATAAAAGTGAGATAAAGAGACTTAAAGTATAGGAAGGCCAAGCTGGGCGACGCAAATTTAAAACGTTTTAGGGCGTGTTTGAGTACAAATATATCCGCTCAAAATGAATTTTTTGTTAACTAGAGTTAGTTTAGAAAAAGGTGGGATGGTCAGTGGTTATTGAAATTTTGAGTTTATATTAAAATATTATTTTAAGTGAAATAATTAAAGTTGATATGATGTAAAAGTATGAGAGATGATGTGAAGTAATTGTTTGTTAAAATTATATGAACTAATGAATAGTGAATAAAAATATATGTGATGTCTAAGAATAATTGTTTAGTATTATTTAATTATATTGATAATATAAGGACAATGAAGTTGAATTAAAGTTGACTTAGATTTTGAGTATGAATTGAGTGTGAATTGAGTTTTTTGATAACCAAATAAACCTTTACATAATGTTGAACATATGTTAATAATTGAAAACTCAAAAGGAGTACACTCGATGTATCAAATGACACCCATTAGAATTATACAGACAACCATGTGGGTTACACCCGCATAGCAAAAACTCTATAAAAGAGACAAAATAACTCCAGAAAGGAGACTATGAATAGGACGAAGTTGGACTGAAACTACACACAACAAGAAAATACAAATAAAACAACATATTTAATAAACAATTAGAATAAAATCTCTCCTACACCATGCTAGCATACCACACCGATGCTTGAACCGGCAAACGAGCCACACCTTTCAGCACAAAATTTCAAGAGAGCGGCAAATCCAAATCCCAAAGCCAAAAATTGCGGACACTTGAACCGTCTAGACAGATCTGGTGAGGAGGCAATTCTCAGTCTAGATCTGGTCTCCTATGAACTTCAACGGTTATTGGGCAGTAAAAGTTGTAACAGATGTACATAAGGTTGGGTGCTTTCGAAAAGATGAAGATGCAAAGGGTAAAGAGTGTCGTGACTCATGACCGAGAAAGGGTCCATTATACTAAATAGGACTCTTTCCAGGGTGTAAACTGTAAATTGCAAATTGCTTGTCAAAAATGCTTTGACTCTGGTAGGAGTGAGACGCTGAGCAGAGCTGGAGTGGAGTGTGAGTTGCAGCAAAAAATGAACACCGCTGGCAATAACACCATGAACCACCGCTTCTCCACCGCGGCACAGGACCTCGATCCACATCAATCACAGCAGCCGCCTCCAACATCCACGTCCGCCCACCCCTACCACCCTCAACCCCAACCCCAGCCCCAACGCCGCCTCCGAGGCTTTGCAGCCACCAACTCCAACGCGAACACCATGGCCGTCGGTGCGACTGAAACCAAGAGCAGGAAAGAGAGGGAAAAGGAAAAGGAGCGGACGAAGCTACGGGAGCGGCACCGGAGGGCCATCACGAGCCGGATGCTCGCCGGTCTCCGGCAGTACGGCAACTTCCCCCTCCCCTCGCGCGCCGACATGAATGACGTCATCGCCGCACTGGCTCGGGAGGCAGGCTGGACGGTGGATGCCGACGGGACCACATACAGGCACTCCTCGCCTGCTCCGCCCCAGCCCCAGCCGCAGCTGCAGCAGCCTCCTATCGCTCATTTCAATTCTTTCCAGAAAAATAACATTATTGACGTTTCTAATGTGGTAAGTGATTCTGTGGATTGAGTCCAAGGTGGAATTTTGTTGGGTTTTCTTTCTTTCGTTGTCGTTCGTTCCTTATTTTTTCGGTGGTGTTTGTGATACGTTTTTCCTCTTTTATTTTAATATGAGGACCAGTATGATCTTTTTAATGGTAGAATGTACTAGGTTGCTTGAATTTGGATTTTTGGATGGTGTTTGCTATGGCCTTACTTGGATTTACTTTTTTCTTGCATCTTGCTTGAGTGGTTTTGAGGCTTGTGTTTTTTAGCTTGAAAACCTCTCCATAATGTGCATTCTTACAAATATTATGATCAACACTAGCTGCTGGTTAGAAAGCATATTGGGGCCTATGGCTTGGATAGATGATTTTTAGTGACATTTTTCTTTATTGCTATGGATGTTGGAAATTATAAGATCGGGAGTTGATTATGACGGTCACAGAACATTGCCTCTCTACTTCCCAATTGTCAATGTTTTATATATCAACGTCTACCATTCAGTATGTCTTCACCAGTGCTGTTTACACTATCAATATACATCTATTTTCTCCAGGTGCTTATCACTAAATTTCCTTGTAACAAAAGATATAGTTCTAATGTCCATATTGAGTAATTGTAGTCTTGTGTTACATTGGAAACCTTTGTTTTGCAAAAGTTCCTCATTACCATTACAAACAATTTAATCTTCTTCTTGTGGTCTTACTGAAAGATGCTTGAACGGGACTTTTTAAGGGCTTTTAAATAATTTACATATATTGAAAAATTATGTCCATCTCGTTGTTGATGAGATGATAAAACGAATATATTTCCTATTGGATAATATCATCTTGGGGTGTTATTTGGTTGTTGAGGAATTATTTGTCAATGATCATGTGATTCTGAATAATTGTGGTGAAAAAGTAGTTTTTAGCTCTTAGATTGTCATAGTTATAGGACTATGTCCCCGTGGCAACATTCCACCGCTTATCCCTATAACTTGTTATTTGAGCAGGGTCCACATCCAGTTCAGCCAGTAGAAAGCCCTCTGTATACGAGCTCTTTAAAAAATTGTTCCACAAGATCATCACTCGAGTGCCAGCCGTCATCTCTCAGAATCGACGAGGATCTATCTCCCACATCTCTTGATTCGATTGTTGTGGAAAGGAATGCAAAACTCGATAAGTATTCAAGTCCCAGTGCCATCAACTCCATTGAGTGTCTGGAAACCGGACAGGTAAAATTAACTTCTTTTTTATTTTTTATTTTATTCTCTCTCTCTCTCTCTCTCTCTCTCTCTCTCTCTCTATGTCCTGATAACTTGTTGGAAGCATGCTTTGCTAATGTACACATAAATAATTTGATTTTGCAGCTTATGCAAGATGTTGGCTGTAGGGAGCATGGAACTGGTCCTTCAACACCCTATATCCCTGTTTACGCGAGGCTTACTGTGAGTGATAGATAATCTTCCAAATTATTTCATTTCTGTATGTTTATCCTTGGTGTACAAAATAAATTTCTGTTTTCCCGTGCATTAAATTCTGGCAGACTGGCTTGATCAACAATTTCTGTCAGTTGATGAACCCGGAAGGAATTAAAGAAGAACTACATAATCTGAAGTCGCTGTGTGTTGATGGCATTATTGTGGACTGTTGGTGGGGAGTTGTTGAGGCTTGGACACCAAAGAAGTACGAGTGGTCTGGATACAGGGAAATGTTTAACATTATCCAGGAATTTGGGATGAAATTGCAGGTAATATGAATTTCAAATTCTTTTCTCGCATCATGAATGCTTAAACCATGTTTATTTTACAGTGCCCTTTACGTTTTTTTGGGAAAAAGATTGTTTAGGGGATTTCTTTAAAACAGTAGAAACTGTATTTTATTTCCAATGTCTGTTTTGACTAAGAGGTTTGAAGTTTCTTTCTTGTCCTTAGGTGGTGATGGCGTTTCACGAATACGGTGGACAAGATTCTGGTGGCATATTTATATCTCTACCCCAATGGGTTCTGGAGATTGGGAAAAGCAATCAGGATATTTTCTTCACAGATCGTGAAAGAAGAAGAAATACCGAGTGCCTTTCATGGGGCATCGACCAAGAACGTGTACTCAGAGGAAGGACTGCCATAGAAGTAATCAGTTATTTCTTTGTTGTTAGAGACTTGAGATCAAATGGCCCGTCCTCTCCACTTACGAAATATCGTTATCAAACAATAATTATGATGTTTCTCTTTCAAGAATTTCTGGAGAAGGCTTTCTTTGACTTGCGACTCTTCTCACCCTTTTTTTTTTTTTTGTTAGTTTGGATATTGTCTCGACTCTTTATATCTGAATGAGCAGTTAACGTGTGATTTTGGCATGACCAATGTCTGTGTTTCTTTTTGGACAGTGGTTAATGTTGCTTGGTGTGGTGATGCATACAAATTTTGTATAATATCAGGTCTATTTTGATTTCATGAGAAGCTTCCGGATTGAATTCGACGACTTATTTACCGAAGGCCTCATTTCTGCCATTGAAATTGGACTGGGAGCTTCTGGAGAGCTTAAGTACCCTTCTTTTTCAGAAAGGATGGGATGGAGATATCCGGGTATTGGTGAGTTTCAGGTATTTAGTGAATAATTTTTGTTCTATTATCATTAGGAGGGTAATGTTGGAATTTGGAATAAAAATAGTAAAAAACTTCTAAATCTTGATGTGATGTTCATGAGTTTTTTCTCGGGTGGTTCTATAATTTCATTACCCCGAGTTGGATTTGACTGTTGTCGGTCAGTCAGAAAATTTGTGGATTTTTCTGCAGTTCTTTTTCTTCCATAGTTCATGTATTTCTTTATTTTATATATTAAAACCACTCTATATCTAATGGTTTCATCCAATTTCATGTGGTCTCAACTCTCCAGTGTTATGATAAATATTTGTTGCAAAATCTCAAAAAAGCTGCAAAACTGCGGGGACACTCCTTCTGGGCCCGGGCCCCCGACAATGCTGGTTATTATAATTCTAAGCCGCATGAAACAGGATTCTTCTGTGAAAGAGGCGATTATGATAGCTACTATGGGCGCTTTTTCTTGCAGTGGTATTCAAGTGTCCTGATAGATCATGCTGATAATGTCCTCTCTCTTGCAAGCCTTGCATTTGAGGAAATGCAGATAGTTGTGAAGGTACTATCCCTCAGAATTCCCATCTGTTCTTTCTTTGTCTTGGGATAAATAATGTTGAAGGGGTGAAAAAAGAGTCAATACGGAGATCCAAGTCTGTTTAGTTAGTGGGTTAGAGGGGAAAAAGAAGTTTATTGATGCCATTGGAAAGAAAAAGTACCCGAACCAAGAGGAATGAAAGAAAAGAAAGGATTGATGTTTTGTGGTAATCATGAATAAGGAGCGGACAAGATTTAAATTTACAGAAAACCCATCAGAGTTTTATCTCATCTTACAATTTCTCAAAGAATGATTTGGGAATTTGCTTATATCATCAAATGCCTTACATTTACATCACTCGATTTCTCTGAAGGTTGCAATTATTTATCCCCCATCTTCTGTTATAATTTACGATCACTACCCCGATTTTGCAAACCTTACAAAAGAGTTGGTGCTATTTGCAATATATAGAAATGCAGGTGATGCCATTGCAATATATTAGATGATTTTTATGATTCCGTCACATATCCGTTGGAGTTTATGTAATTATAACACCCAGCCACCCCCACCCGAGAACCACCAACCTCACCAAAAAAAAAAAAAAAAGAAAAGAAAAAGAAAAAGAAAATCCGGAACTCATTGGGGGCTTCTTGTAATTAATCAATCTTTGTTATGAGTTCCCGTTTTTTTCTAACAGTTTAACGAAAAATAATGATGTATATAGATTCCAACAATTTACTGGTGGTACAAGACAAGAAGCCATGCAGCAGAACTCACAGCTGGCTATTACAACCCCTCTAATCGGGACGGTTATTCTCACTTGTTTGAAGTGCTTAGAAAACATGATGTGACTATGAAATTCGATATCCCAGAATTGAAACCTTCATATGAGCCAATGGACGACCCACTATCAGACCCTCAAGGCCTGAGTTGGCAGGTAGCATTTTTTTTTTCCCTTAATTTTACCGGTTATCTTTATTTACTTTCAAAAGCTTATATTAATTAGATAAAGAGAAGGAAAAAGGAAAAAAAACTAAGTGTGCCCCAATAATTGTTTTTGAAAATAGCAATAAAAATGTGCAGGTTATTAACTCAGCTTGGGAAAAGGGGCTGAGTGTGGCTGGTCAGAATGCACAAGCTTGTTATGAGAAAGAAGGGTTTATGAGGCTAGTCAAGACTGCAAGACCGAGAAATCATCCCGATTGCCGACACTTCTCCTTCTTTGTGTTTCAACAGCCTTTGCCTCTGGTCCAGAGATCTATTTGCTTCTCGGAAATTGATTACTTCATCAAAAGCATGCACGGTAAGCTTTCTTTGATGACCTGAATTGACAATTTTGGTGGGCCTCTTGTATATTTTTAGTCTGATAATTTATTCTTTTCTTTTTCCGGTTATCTCCATTAAATGCAGGAGATGACGTTGACTGATCAGGTCCGGATTTTATAATGTACCATTTTTCTTTCTGCAAAGAAATTGACATGCGATTCCTCTGAATGGAGAGTATTGGCATGAAAATGAAATGAAACAGGAAAGATTCAATTTACAGAAGATTCTATTATCTCTATTAAATTATGGTATTATGGTAAAGCGTGAGTTGTGCAATAGATGAGATTCATAATTTTACCATCTCCAAGGCATTTCAATTCAGGTTTCAAAATTATGGCAAAAGCGTGAGTTGTGTTAACGCCCATCACACGCTGTATTAGATTAACAAATACTCGTCTAATTTTTGAAGCCCACGGAAGTTATATCCATTGAACTCTTGTGAGTAGTAATAAAAATCCTAATTCCCATTTTAAGTCGTGATGATGAATTTCAAATTTCAAATCCATCACTTTCATGTCAGTCATATTCAACCTTAGTTCCTTCATATTGTTGAACTTTTCTGTCCCATTTGTTAAGGGTGATAGGACCTTTTTATCACCCATGAATCAATCATGTCATGAGTTGGCCTCACTAACTGATAAGTAAGGAGAGTCCTAACACAAATTATCCCCTTTCAAATAAATAATGGATAATTTCGGCTACACATACTACTTCATAATAGCATTCGTTATGATACTGCAAAGAGCACAACAAATGGAATGTGATTATTTCATTTCAACTACATTCTCTATTTTTTTCAGTAAATGAAAAAGGATTTTGGCCTTTGATGAATCTAAAGTCACTACCATAACTCATTACACTTGGATCATGACCTTAACAATGTGCTGAGGCACACAACTCCAACCAAATTGTTATTGCAGATAGCAATCACGATTAAACTTATCTATCTTCGAGAATCACAGTATTGAGGGAATTCACACTGGCAAGGGCCTTTCAGCACCTACATCACAAAATAACAAAAAGAAAGTAAAAATGCACAAGCAAAACAAAATGAACAAAACATCTTCCTCTCACAAAATATGTATACTTAAACTCAATAAGAAAAGAAATCATCCCTGGCACTATAATGCCTGCAGATAATATATGGGAAATGGTAGCAAAGCTATATCGTGATACTCAAGTGTGCTAAAATCTGAATTTGACATGATAAGTCAAGTAAACTCGATTTTTGAAGGCTTGTACCTTGCGTAATGTGAAGGATACCCTTCTTGACCCCCTGCGTATCAAAGTGTCCTCCACTTTATCCACCTGCATCACATACATTTCTCACTAAAAATCACCAAAAATTGAATTCCAAAAGAAAAAAACGTTAAACCTCCTCTAGCATCTACAACAATACCTCCTGAAAAAAAAAATAAAGAGAGCACCAAATACATAAGAGTGGAAAATTTTGTACCTTGTGGTGTGGAATATAGTGATGCCAAGAGTATCGGGCCTCGCCAGATAGCAACAACATCGATCGAGGGGGGAGATAAATAGCTTTCCTAATGAAATCTGAATTCTTTTCGGACATGTTTTTCTCTGCATCAGGAGTAGAAACGGGCTTTTCATGCCAAGCTGCGGTTGTATACTTTCTGAACTCCATGATGCAAGGGCCCGCTAGTGAGAGACTGAAAATTAATCCTTCGAATGCTGAGTGGGTATCTATGTGGGGGGACAGACCTACGCCAGGTGCATACTCATTAACCTGTCATTAGATAAAGGCAGAGAGAGAGAGAGAGGCTTGTTTTAAATAACTGAAAATGAAGCGAATTCTATTAGAATACATATTTTTATTTTTTTTTTGGGAAAAAAAGGAAAGAAGAAAATTATAAAGAGACTCAGAAATCAGGATAAGTAGAACGCAGTTAGTTATGTTTTGAAGTATTTAGAATATAAATACTTGCCGTAAGTTGATCCAAAGATATGTCTCCAGCATGATCAAGTGGTTGAAATGATTTGATCCTTTGGAGCACGGGAGACAAGAACGATGGAAGCTCACCCAGATATTGGTTCGTGTCAACATTCCTTATCTGCAATAGAGAGAGAGAGAGAGAGAGAGAGAGATGAAGGTTAATTCTAATACGGACATAAAATGTTAGAACCCCAGTGGCAAAAATTATTAAAAAAAAAATAAAGACTGATAAGATCAACAACTAATATACAGAGAACAAAAATATTATAAATAAATCATAATAGGAAGTTTTATGAGCAAGGTCTGTTTCCTCTTTCATTGCTTCTTTGAACTCACATCATAGCAAAATGCATATCCGTAATGTTGAACTCTTCTTTTGGCAAGGTGTTGCCACGGCCTACCATCCACGGCAGCAAGCAATTCCTAGGGGGAAAAAGAGGTTGATGATGCATGCAGACTCGCAAAATTTATCTTAAAATGGAAATTTGTTTGGGCCAATGTGTAAACTTTAAAATATGATCCTTAACTTGCTCTTCCTTATCAGTGACAAAGTCATGAACCAAGTGAAGTCCAGGGATGTCCACGTCTGAAGCTGATGTTGATACTGAAACTGACTCAATTTTGTTGACCTTGTCGACCAATAAAGATATGAAAGAAATTTAGCACGACGTAATCATAATGCAGAACAGATGAATCTTTGTACAACAAGGAAGGACCAAATTCATTATAGACAGTAAATCCCAAATAATTTATTTAGTTTTCATCACCAATATTTACTCATAATTGAAAAAAAAAAAAACATAAACAAAACAGAAACCCTTTAGGGTTAAGATTTGATTATTGAACTAATTTATTCACGATAACAGGATGAACATATTTCATCAGGGAACGAGAAATTACAATAATATAACTAAGCAAAGCACTCGATAAACAGCACTAAAATTCTTCTGCTAACAATCACTATGAAACAATAGAAGCACTCTATTGATGCTAAATTACCCAAATGATTTCACATTTAAAATCACAAGAAAAAGCCATTCGACAAATAATAAAAATTTATAGGTAATGAAAAAAACGAGTACCTTACCAAATGACTGCATAGAATACTGAATGTGTAAAGAACGTCCCCCAAGAGCAGAGCACGAACGTCCGTTGAGTGCTTTCATGGCAGCTCGCGAACTACTCGTGTTGTGGTACGAGACAATCACGCGGGTCCCACTTCCATCAGCAGCACAGACTCCTTTGACTTCTCCGTATGCTGCAAATACAGAGGCAATAGCATCGTACGAAAGGCCGACAGTGGGCCCACAGTTAGCCACATAAAGGTGAGGACTTGTTTCACTATCCCCTCCATTGGGACCTGTGAGTCTTTGAAAACCCATAGCCAAATTCTGCAACATGAGAGGACACAACAAAATTACCATTAAAAGTTTAGATGTGCAAGAAAATTTAACATTAAACTGTCGGTTTTCATAAGCTTATAAAGAAGAATCTGCACAAAGACTGCATTTTTTCTTTCCTCAAAATAATTGAATCTCATTAAGAAAAGTGGGTTGCTTGATGTTAAGCTAAATCAACGCCATAACTGAAAGTTACATGGTTACAACGTATCGAGAGCACGATTAAAACCCTATGGGCTCATGCGCCCCCAAATACATTACAACAATTTTAATTTATTTTCCAATGTCGAGAAAGGCAGCTGCTTGAAAATGGTTTCCTGACAGTAATTTCCCATACAAAAATACCAATTAAACCCATAAAAGCAATGACTTTTGATCATTCTTAAGAACTAATCGAGAGTCGAAATAACAAAGACAGTTCTACACGTACCTTTCGAATTCAGAACCAATTGAGAATAAGAGCGGTATCAGATGAACAAATTTGCCTGCAGAAAAATAAAATATATTAATCGCCAATCCAGCAACTCAGCTACTGAAGTCGCTTTTGTCGATATTCCCAACGACTGTCAAAGTGTTACGTACGACTTTGATATTATAACAAATAAATAGATAATTGTGTGAAAAAGGGTAATTGTTATTTTAATACATGGGGTAATTGTGATTTTGGTACTTATTCTTTATTTATTGCAAAAATACAATATGACCTTTACGTTTTTTTGAATTTGGTACCTAGTATTGACGTTGATTTGCATAACTTTACGTTTCAGACTCGTTTGGGCTCGTTCGAACTTGGAATTGAGTTCCGTTTTTTTCTACGCGTCGCCAACGAACTCCTCTATTATGAACAAATTATTCTTGAAATACTATTCTCCCAAAGCTTATGATCAGCACACCAAAGACGTGTTTCGCGCGACTTCGCGTTTTGGGCCCGTTCGAACTCGTCCAAACTTGGAATTGAGTTCCGCTTTTTTCTACATGTCGCCAACGAACCCTTCTACTCAACCATGGTTTCCCGGTCAATTTTCGGGCCAAATTTATTCCTCACGGGGCTTCCAACCTGCACACTAAAAACAAGAAGAAAAACAAAAAAAACACACGACACAATAAACTACAAAAACGAATAAAACCCAACGAAAAGTCCTAAAACGGGAGAAAAATAGTGAAAAAAAATAAGAAAAAACGTAAAAAAAAATAGAATAAACACTTACAAAAACTCCATCACTACTATTTCAAATTCTCCAAAAAGCTTAACTGTTTGAATTGACAAAAAATTAAAAACTAGTAGTGATGGAGTTTTGGCAAGTGTTTGTTCTATTTTTTTTACGTTTTTTCCTATTATTTTGTTACTATTTTTTCCCCGTTTTAGAACTTTTCGTTGGGTTTTATTCGTTTTTGTAGTTTATTGTGTCGTGTGTTTTTTTTGTTTTTCTTCTTGTTTTTAGTGTGCAGGTTGGAAGCTCCGTGAGGAATAAATTTGGCCCAAAAATTGACCGGGCAACCATGGTTGAGTAGAAGGGTTCGTTGCGACATGTAGAAAAAAGCGAAACTCAATTCCATGTTTGGACGAGCTAGAACGGGCCTAAAACGCGAAGTCGCGCGAAGCACGTCTTTGGTGTGCTGGTCATAAGCTTTGGGAGAATAGTATTTCAAAAAAAATTTGGTCATAAAAGCATCATTGAATAGAGGGGTTCGTTGGCGACGCGTAGAAAAAAATGGAACTCAATTCCGAGTTCGAACGAGCCGGAAACATAAAGTCATGCAAACCGACGTCAATACTAGGTACCAAATTCACAAAAACGTAAAGGTCATGTTGTATTTTCGCAATAAATAAAGAATAGGTACCAAAATCATAATTACCTCATAGTACAAGTACTAAAACAACAATTACCTTGTGAAAAAATATTTTAGCATCCTTATGTAATCTATTTTTTCAACTTTGCCATATAAAGTTTCAGATTTTGATAAATAAACAGAAACAAAATTGACAATTCATTTGGGAGACAATAAAACTCAAAATGCAAAATTTGAAAAATTAACTCAAAAGTAAACTAAATGACAATTCATTTAGGAGACATTAAAACTCAAAAATGCCACTAAGAGCACCCACAATGTTTTGGGTCTCTTAACAAAAAATCACATGCCACATGGGAAATAGACTTAGTCTATAAAAAAATACTTCCCAATGCAATTAAAAGTGGACATGGTCTAGCTTATGTGGCAATGAAAAAAAGAGACTAAGTCCACACTTGGGTCTATTTTGGACCCAAGTACAAACCCAAACACTCATCATTTGTTCTTAATTTAATTTTTTTTTAATGAATAAAACATATTAGAGCTTTTCTATTGGTTGGCATGTATGCTAGACCTAGTCTCTTTATTTTTGCATTGCAAAGTTTTTTAGTTTTTTTACTTGGGTTTGTTCATGTCATTTAAAACTCAAGTTCAATTATATGCC
Organism: Striga asiatica; assembly: GCA_008636005.1. Classification (NCBI taxonomy): domain Eukaryota; kingdom Viridiplantae; phylum Streptophyta; class Magnoliopsida; order Lamiales; family Orobanchaceae; genus Striga; species Striga asiatica. The sequence continues at coordinate 58,363 of BKCP01012625.1, forward strand.
ACATATATAAAAAGAGACCCAAAGCATTGTGGATGCTCTAAGCGTCAGAAAAAAAATATAGGTGGTACATGTTCATAATAATAATAAAAAAAAAAGATTTTTTATTTTTCAATGATTAAGATATCATGATTTTCAATCGAGAAGTGTTGTTGAAAGATTTAGATGAAAATTTTTAACGAGGTAGGCCTTAAGAAAATAAATCATTAAGATTTTTTATAAAAAAAAAAAATCAAAATACAGGAGGAAGTTGAAAAAAATTCAAATCTGTACCGTATGTTATATATAAAAGTTTGAAGAGGAGAAACATGTGGAAACAAATTCAAATCTGTACCGTATGTTATATATAAAAAGAGTATGTATTTAATTTGATTTTTTATAATATACAAAAATATTAATTATAATAAATCAATTAATTGATTTAATACAATTATTTTTTGTTTACAACAGACTGGAGAAAAAAATGTGTATCAGTGCCCCTGTCTCAAAAACTTTTGTTGAACAAGGAAAAAAAACTAGAAATACACTACTAATCCCATGAACATACAAAATAATACAAAAAAAGAAAAATACTAAAAACAACCACTAAGCAACTACACATTCACTTAATAGAAAAAACAATTTCACTGTAAAGTTTAACTCTAAAATACAATTAGTAAAAAAAATAATTTGTTCATAGGAGTCTCTACCATGAAACTCATCAAAACGACTTCAAACTTGTAGACATCGAAAAAACCAAACTTAAATTCAACCAAATAAAACCCATTAAACACCACCTTATGAACCATGCACACCTAAATGCTTTAACAAAATGCCAATGTCAACCAAAGCTTGAAATACAGACAAATGCATACACACAAAATACCATTATTAAACAAGACATCAAAACAAGAATCCTTAAGGAATTTCATTTAACCACATAATGTGAAACTAATTTCCATTACAATGTCTGATAATCCCAGTAGAAGTATTAAAATTCCAACATGATTACAAATCTTCAACTGCATATGATGGACAATGAAACCCAATGTCCTCTGCCCAACGATTTTTTCGTTTTCACAATGTCACTAAAAGAATTCCGTTGAGTTGAATTTGACAGCCAACTCACCGGAGATCGTCGCCGATCGACGGCCTCCACAACCCCCCTCTCGATGTCACCTTCTTCTCCGAGGACCTCTTGATCAGCGGCGGTGGTCCAAATGTCGACGACGCGATCGACTACGTTGGGGTCCTCAAGGGCCTCGATTTCAATTTCTCCTTCGGCAACCTCGGCATCCCCACTCCGATGACCTCAACCATCCCCTCGAGCCCGCGCCATTCCCCAATTCGTAGAAGATCTTAATGTCCCCCAAATCTCTAATTTTGACAAATTTCAGTCGTTTATTAAAAAAAACTGTAGAAATTTCAGAAAAAAAAAATAAAAAATTTCGGATGACCTGCGAATAGATTGGAAGAAAAAGAAGGAAATTTAAAGAAGAAATTTGAGAGTTTGAATGAAAATAAAGAAGAAAGAAAAAGACGAGGACTGCAGGAGAAGAAAACGATGGAATAAAGGAGAGAGAAAGAGATTTATGAAAGGGAAAAATAAAAAAAAAGTAGTAAAGATAGATAATGAATTGCAAAAATATAAATAATTAATATATAGATGCATAAGACGCCATTATCTCATATAGAAAATGTAAAAAGTAAGGGCCCTAAAAGTGTTGTAATATATAGAACTAGGCTGGAGCAAACAACCAAAATCACTAAGTCGAGGAGCTCGGCGGAGATCTGAAGAATAGAGGTAAAAGAGGAGCCGACTTCTCCAAACGATAATATTCTTAAGTGTAGATAATATTCTTAAGCCTACACTGGAGGTAATCTCACTCTCAATTTCTCTTTAAATGCATATGTATTTAAGAAAAAAATAAAGTTGAAAAAATAAATAAATAAAGTTGAAATATGTGATTACACAAAAAAAAAAGAGGTAAGAAATCAACATGAAAAACTGTAACAATCCAACTAAATACTCGGTTTTATAAATCACAAAATTGATTTACCATTACGAGACCGAAAAAGTAAATCAATATAAATTTTTTCAAAAAATTATTTAAAAATGTAAATTATAATAATTTTTAGTAAATTATTTAATAAATAAATAATATTATTAATTAAAATATCATAAAAAAAATATTTTAATTATTAATCTATTATAGATATTTTTTGCATTTATATAAAAATAAAAATCAATATTTTAATTTCTTTATATATACATATATAAAAATAAAAATAAAATAAAAAGAGGGGCCTAAATCCGTCCCTGTGTAGCTTTGTCTCGGTCCTTTCATTATTTCTTCCATTTCATTCATACTTCTCTCACTTCAAGCTACGCCTGCTGAGATCTTCCTCCTTCCATATGCCAAAGAACCAAATAGTCGATGAAAATGATAATGTCTTTACATATGATATTGCCGGACAAGACCGATTATGAACAAATGATTCAACAATGCAAGATCGTGAGTTATAATGCCCGCCCATCTTGGCATTGATGTACTCAAGCATGAGCCCAGTAACCAACATGTCCTCCAGAACTATTTTGTGGTGCTGATAAGGAGGACGATCAGCAAGGGAAATAACCACAACGTATACATCGTCATACGCAAATGTAACTTGTACCAGTTGGGTTGTAAAAGGGCGGAGCTGTGGCTTTTCAGAGACAACCATTTAAAGAAACGCTAATGAAAAGCATTTTTCTTGGTCACAATGATTGCAATAGCCTAGCCTTCGATGCATCATACGGCGCTCTCGGACACTATGGCGGAGGAGATGTACCCTTTGGGCTTGAGATTGACATTGACGGCTTAAGGTCTCTCATATCTGAGGTCTCGCATCTCCGTCGCACCACTATATCTAAACTCAAAACAATTTTAATGTTGTTTTTGTTTACCCTCCCGATAATATCGAAAGCTTGTCGGTTGAGGATGCTACATAGATTTTTTGCCACAGTAACCAATTGAAGGAGTTTACCATGTTTACGAAGAAACCATACTTGACGGCAGTTGCGAACATAATTGAGGACATATGTCGAAGAGAACTCATACATGCCATTATCTCGACGATTCATTTGCTCCGGTTGTCATGCTCAATGTAGGAGAAGATGGAGGAATTATAGAAGTTAGCACGACTCGAAAGATTATTGAGTATGTTCACACTCTCAAAGCCCTAGGTTAGTATTTTGTTATTTGTGTTTGGTTACAATTCCGTGATGAAGCTTGCATTTATGCATTTGATACACAAATAACAAAATATTAACCTAGGCTTTGAGAGAGAGTGTGAACATACTCACTAATCTTTCGAGTCGTACTAATTTCTATCATTCATCCATCTTCTCCTACATTAGCGTCACAACAGGAGCAAATGAAGTGTCGAGATAAGACATGTATGAGCTCTCTCCGACATATGTCCTCAATTATGTTCGCAACTGCCGTCAATTATGGTTTCTTCGTAAACATGTTAAACTCCTTCAATTGGTTCAAGCAGCCAAAGATTTATGTAGTCTCCTCAATCGACAAGCTTTCGATATTATCGGGAGGGTAAACAAAAACAACCTTGAAATTGTTTTGAGTTTAGATTTAGTGGTGCGACGGAGACGCAAGACCTTAGATACGACAGGACAGACCTCAAGCCTTCAATCCCAAGCCCAATGGGTACATTTCCTTCGCCATAATGTCCGAGAGCCCGTATGATGCATCGAAGGCTAAACAATTGCAATCATTGTGACCAGGAAAAATGCTTTTCATCATCGTCTCGTTTAAATGGTCGTTTCTAAAAGCCACAGTTCAGCCCAACTTGTACAAGTCACATTTGCGTATGACGATGTATACGTCGTGGTTATTTCCCAAGCTAATCATCTTCCTTATCAACACCACAAACAAGTTCCAGAGGACATATTGGTTACCGGACTCATGCTCGAGCACATCCATGCTAAGATGGATAGCATTACAACTCATGTTCTTGCATTGTTGAATCGTTTGTTCAAAATCGACCTTGTCCGCATTTTCATCGACTATTTGGTTCTCTGCCATTTGGAATAATGAATATGGAAGGAGGAAGATCTAAGCAGGCTTAGCTTGAAGTGAGAGAAGTATTAATGAAATGAAATAAATAATGAAAGAGTGGAGACAAAGCTACCCACGGACGGATTTAAATGAGGCCCAGGGGCCCATTGGGCTATCTCTTTATAATATATAAAATATTTATATATATAAATGCAAAAAATATTTATAATATATTATTTATTAAAAATTATTATCTATGATATTTTAATTTTAATTAATAATATTATGTATTTATTAAAAAATATACTAACAATTATTATATTTTACATTTTTAAATACTTTTTTGAAAAGATTTATATTGGTTTACTCTTTCGATCTTTTAATGGTTTCAATTGTGATTTATAAAACTGAGTGTTTAGTTCGATTGTTACGTTTTTTAATGTTGATTTTTTTACTTTTTTTTTTGTAATCACATATTTCAACCTTATTTATTTATTTTTTCTTCAAAAATGCTCATTTAAATACATATGTATTTAAAGCGAAATTGAGAGTAGGATTACCTCAAGCCGGTGCAGAGTATAGGCCTAAGAATATTGTCGTATGGAGATGTCAGCTCCTCTTTTACCTCTATTCTTCAGATCTCAGCCTAAGAATATTGTCGTATGGAGATGTCAGCTCCTCTTTTACCTCTATTCTTCAGATCTCCGCCGAGCTCCTCGACTTCGTGATTTTGTTTGTTTGCTTCGCCCAGTCTATCTATTACAACACTTTTATAGCCCTTACCTTTTACATTTTCTATATAATATTACAAGCCTTCACATTCATTTATCAGCCCATTTCCACTATAGGCCCAAATCTTATTACAATACAAAAGATAACCTCGTTCCATCCCTATCCCCACTTAGGTGTTCTCTCGCGTAATTAACAAGGCTGTGGCAGATTTTGAACCTGAGCTCGTCAACCAATTTGGTTTGGAGACCGGTTGGTGAGGAGGGTGTTGATTTGGAGGTCTTAGCAGTCGAGCCTCGGGGTGTAAATCAGAAGTCGGCCATGGTTTCGGTCGGGCTTTGACGGAGTTAAATGGAGGTCGGCCGTGGTTTAGAGATTCGAGCTTGGGCCCTGCCGCGGAGGTCGGTTGTGGAAGGCCCCGACGACCGAAGTCGTGTTTTCGAGGTTCCGACAAGGTGAGGTTGGGTCGATTGCAATTTTAGAGGTCGGCCCATCTGTGAGGTCGGCTGTTATGTGTGGAAATTTGAACTCGGCCCGGGTGGCGCCGTGGAACCTGAGCTATGTTCGATTCACATCGGGTTCACAGTTGGCTGTTGTCATGTGGAGATTTGATATCGGCCCGGGTGGCGCCGTGGAACCTGAGCTATGTTCGATTCACGTCGGGTTCACAGTTGGCTGTGGTCAGCTTTGTGGTGACGTCGGCCCTATTGATTGGGGTGCCGACTGTCGTGGCGTCAGTGAGATTGGCTGCTTCAAAGGCTCGCCGTGCGGCTGAGACTCGGTAGTGGAGAGGGTCAATGGCTGATTAGTGATGTCGAGATCAGTCCGACATCTTGTTTCGAAGAAATTCTTGACATCAACTTGAGTAACCTGCTCACAAATATCATATGAACTTGTTTTAAAGATAACCAGCTTCTATGTCACTGGTGACAACAAGAGCATTTTTCTAATAACAATGACAACATTTCTCATCGGTTTAAAATATTGCATAATTACAAAACCACCTGAGTTTTAGTCTAATCACATCTTTCCTGTATTAATATTATTGGTCTCTCTTAAAAAAAAAACAAATCCTCTAATCCTTTTACTGCAACTATTTCGAAACTTGAATATGATATAATACTTGCATTTAAATCACTTACCAGTTACCATATGTTCAACCACTGTTGAATCTATGAACCATTTAAGCTTGATAATTAGGCTAAATTTCAGAACCATTCAGTTACCTCTCATTCTCAGAACCTTGGATATTAGGCAAAAATGTAAATCTCAATATCGAACATCAACCCTTTGGGTGCAAGTAGCAACACATATAATGACCCAGAAAAAAAACGAAAGAAACAAACAAGGAAGATGCTATTTTCTACCCTCTTATCAATGTTTGTGCAGTAGACTATCCTTGCGCACATCTCGCGCTCATCCACTGACTATAAAAATCTATTAACTAAAGTTAAAAGATATGGACTTTAAATAGTTCATATATAAGCATGCGAAACATGCATAAAACATGTGAAACATCACTTTGAGGGAGGAAAAGTATTAAAAAAAAACATTTAACAGCGCCAAGGGTCTCTTCTTACTCTAGGAAGGAGAGTTGGGTTCACAGTAGATCTAATTTACCTTAGACCTTTGAAATTAGTGTAGGATATCCAGTGCATGGATTCCACTTTCATCCTTACATTGGCAATCAATTTATCAAAGATCCCGTCCTTGAACATGAAATACCAATCGTCCTCACATGTTTCTTGTTCTTGGAAGCTAAACAATAGTTAACGTACCACGACAAATTTATCAACCTGCAACATATCTTGTTTTAAGGTCATCTACGGTTGTTAGCCATGGAATGATGTGCTCAAGCAAAGCTTTTTCTAAAGCCGTCCCACCTTTACCCTGCAAAGAGCCAAAAAAAAAAGTGAGAGAGAAAAAAAGATTAGCAAATCAATACACTCAAAACCATGTCAGGGCGAACATGAGTATCTAGTCACAAACTTATGTAGAGCATCATGGAATAAAAAAGTTAGCACTTCATCATAGGCATACACAATGAGTCTTTTGTCTCCAAATGGTTGGCTAACAATTTTCCTCATAAGCAGCCAGAATACTCTTGTAATTCAAGAACCTCTTGAAAATAAAAAACTTTATCGACCAGGTCATTGCCCAACAACGGTTTCGCCTACATATTAAGAAGAAAAGGAAATCAGTGAGAACATGATCTAATTGATTTATTTCATTTTTTCCTTTTTTTTTTTAGTACAAATAAATAAAATAAGAGATCAAAGACATTTATTTTGTACCTCGGAAAGAGCTCTTTCGGGGCCACTGCCTTTTAAAACACAATCGTGAGTCATACGGAATATGTACGGAATAATCGAGAACTGGTTCCAAAGAACTTCATTTCAGTTATGTCACAAACATCACAAATCAAGTTGATCGGACCCCACACCTAATGTCATTAAGATGAGCAAGTTAGAGAAGTCGACAACATCACTTGCCTGATCTTCACGGCACAAAAGCTCGAGGAGAACCCTTGTAATAGAAGGAGAGGCCTTCTCGATCTTGCCTATAACAAACATCGAGTAAGGACGTCTCGACACAACTCCCACAAGACGGCCCCAAAAGTCCTCATGCTTATCGTCGAACTAAACAGACAGAAAAAGAAAAACTGCGGTCACCAATAGCATAGAGACCCCAAAACAAATGATATTTTTCAGAGTTTATATAGCAAAATACCATTCGGTTGTTTCTCTAATCTGATAAGTCAATCTCTACAAGCCTGCTCGCACCACAGTACCAATGCTCGGCAACGACCCTGAAAATATTTGTCTTACCAGTTCCAGTAGGGCCCAGTAGGAGAAACGAACCCCTCGGAAGGTTACTGTCTCGCCTTGTGGAGACCAATGTTCCGTACATTTCATGAATCGTGCTATTTTGAGGAACATTAACACATAGACTGCCAGAACCATTTTTTTTATTTTTTTTTGTCTTCCACGGAGGAGGGCCAAAATAATCGCCTGGGAAGACAGGCGCTTATTTAGCTTGTCATAAATAAAATCTACGGACGCAAAAAGAACCGTAATGCAGGAACCAAACAGGAAATAACGCAAAATTAGTCGCTCATAATTACTAAAAATGAAAGGAAATAAAAATGTGCACAAAAAGAAGCCACCACAGACCAAACGAAAATTAGAAAATACAGTTGAAATGAAGGCACGGTGCAAAACAAACCCCACATTCTTACGGACAAACAAAAATTGGGTATGGCATGGAGAGGAGGAAACACCACACAGTAAAGAATGCTGAAAAAAACATGTAT
>BKCP01012625.1:66456-81169 GCA_008636005.1 Striga asiatica
AAAAAAAAACAAACAAACAAACAAAAATACCTGCCGACGTTCGCGCAACGCACCACAAGTGAGGGAAATCTAATCAACCACGCAATCGCACGGTCGTTCTACTCGATAAGTTTCTGTTTGATATGATACTCACTTTTAGTTCCTCTTCGAATTTGTAATCAATTCGACGCCAGCTGCTGACTGCAGAATTAGGTCCTCTTCGAATCCGTTGTTCTCCCTTACCATAATTTTGGGAAATAAAATCGATTGGGCTTTCTGTACAGACAGTATTCTGTACAGAGAGTAGAATATGGAGAGGGTAGGGTTTGATGAAAGAAGGGAACGGGAATTAGTGAGAGAAAAATCTTGCAGAGTTTTTACGGGCCAAAATATATGATATACCGGATTTAAGAACAAAATTATTTTTTTATATCTTTATCAATTTTTTTATAAAATTCTACACTTAGTTTTAACATGTTAAAATTATTATTAGTTTTTAATTGATTTTAGTGTTTATAAATAAATCAACTATCTATAGTAAGAATAGATAATGCTAATTGTTTGTAACCAATGTCATAATATAATTGCTATATTACTTTAACAGTGATTTGTGCAAATAAGTAAGTTATTTTTTATTTTAGTTATCTATGTTTTGCTATATTTATATGTGTCCAAACTTTAGCTTTAAATTCAATAATTACTTGTAGACTACCTACTTCAATTTACCTCTTTGGACTTCAATTTACCTCTTTGGATATATTTTTTATTATTTTTTATTCCAATGCATGAGAATAAATTAATAAATAAATCTATTACAAAAGTAAATACAATTTTACAAAAAGAGAAAAAAATATGATGAATGATATAAATCCTTAGTAAAATGAAAAAATAAAAGAAAGATTTGTTTGATTTTTAAATTCAAGACAAATCTATCTATATCTATACTTATACTATTAAAAGATATCTCATTTATCAAATTTAGTATAAAGAAAAGTCAAAAGTAATTAATGTTTGCTGGAAATAGAACGACATTAATTACAGATTTGTTTTGATATTTATAGCTTGACATTAAAGATTTGTTATGGGATAAAAATCAGAATCGATTTTTTTACCTTTGCTGGAAAAGTCAAATGTAAGTATAGATTTGTTTTATTCCATAACATCGGTTTAGTTAAAATAACCTCATAAAATCGGTTTTAATGTCAAGCCTATAAATAAAGATTTAATCGGTTTTAATAAAGCAGATTTAATCGGTTTTAATAATTGCATAGAATTTCAAAGCTATTATTTATTGTAAAAAAATTAAATTCTGAAAAAACATTTGTGTATATTTTGTAAAATGTTTGTACAAAATGTTTTACTATAAATTTATTTACATAATTTAAATTATTATATTAATAAATAATATGAACATACATTAAATATTTTAATTACATAGAACAAAAAGAAGAAGAAGATTACATCTATAACTTATAATAATAATTACATTATACTACAATAAATTTTATAATGAAATAATATAAGTATTATACGAGAAACAAGATTACGTAAAATTGTTATTTTTCTTATATTAATGAATAAATATATATATAATGAAACTAAATTTATATTATTATAAACATGTAAGCGAGATAATATATTAATTAATTTACTAATTAATTTACGAGCTAGCGCTACCAGACTCAGGTTTAATGTTCCGACAAAAAAAATGACGTTAATGAAAAGATGTAAAAAGATAGATGATCAATCTCTATTATTTTTTAGGCCTCCACTCATTTAATATCTCCCGTGAATCGCACGAGCTACTTAACGAACAAGTTCTGTAAAAATAACTCATTAATACTTATGTCCCGTGCATCGCACGGGTTACGTGCTAATATATATATATAAAGAATAACTTTTTTTAAAAAATAGTATGTCAAACTATAGTCAAAATTCGTCTGCATTAATTACATATCACTTTTAATAACTGTTATTTGTTTTTTTGGCAAAAAAATTGAGCATCATTAAATGGAACCCTTAAATCAGGGTAGTTGTTAATTTAGTTTGAACTTTTAATAACTTTTATTTGTTTTTTTGGCAAAAAAATTGAGCATCATTAAATGGAACCCTTAAATCAAGGTAGTTGTTAATTTAGTTCGAAGAAAATCATGGGAAATAAAACAAACAACGTTACTTACGACTAATTTAGTATTTAAATGGTAAAAAAATCTGATTTGGGCAGAGGGCCAGAATATTAACCATAATCCAATCATTTTTTTATCGAATTAGCAGAATATCATAAAAAACATAATTGAAATGGTATGCATCTGAATATTTGTACAAGATCTTACACATAAACACCTGATTTGATAAGAAATGTAAAGTGGGATAAAAAAAATATTGAATGCACCCAGTCCTGCAATTGGTTATGACAAAAACAAAGAGATTTTTAAAAATAATCAATACTTCATTTTCGATTATCATTTTTTTCGACTCAAAATTTTCGAAATTCGACCCAAAATTGAAAAATTGATCAAATCCGTTAATCTTTGTGAAAAAAAATTTATCAAATGGGGTCCAAATTTAATTAATCCACCCAGATCTGCAATTGTTTTGAAAAAAAACAAAGAAATTTGTAAAAACAATTAATACTTTCATATCCGATTTTCATCTTTTTCAACTCAAAATTTTCAGGATTTGGCCTAAAGTTGAAAAATTTAACCAGGTCCGTATAATTTTTAATATATATTATAATATAAATATATATTTCCAACAACCGATTCACATTTTTTGTGAAGAGCGATTGAAAGATTGAAAATAGTGTTCATCTTACGAACATAAATTGAAATACACGAAATAAATATATAAAAAAAAAATATGAAAACATATATGATATTAACCAATAAAGAAAAATACATAAAAAAAAAGCCGACAAAATTCGATCTACAAAAACATATATACAGGATCCACGCTAGATGTGGATTTTGTTCTCGGTCAATGATCCAATTTTAACTGTATCGGCAAAAAAAAGTGTAACTTTACATATGGTGAGTGCGTGAAATACAGACAAGACAAGAGAGATGAGAGAGAAATGAGTGAGATGAAATGATAAAACCCTAATTATTCCAAAAAAAATGACCTGTTTATATTGCCCATAATTTACTTACACCCGTTAGATCTGTGTTGACCGACCGAAAGCGCCCTATCAGAATGAAAATTGGTACTCGACCTTTTCTTTGGTTGTTAGACGGGCCGAAATCTACTTCTCTTTACATTCGTTTTTTTTATGCATTGGGCTTTCATTTACGGATCTGATAAGAAAAGAAAAAATGCTACATATTTTATGCATTATACGGGCCATATATTAAATTTGTTTTTTTTTTTTTTTTTNGAATTGGGTCTTAGAATAACGTTCCAATAATGAAAAAAACAGGCCACCTAAATTGTGGTAAACTGTTAACTATGGTCAATTATTAATCTATATTTATGTTCGAACGAAGAGTTGCCCTGTAATCAAACAAATAATATTGTGTACAAGAAAGTCTTTAACAATGTATGATTTTTTTTTCGTCGAACATTATTTGATTGTAACGAGATGATTTTATATTGAAAATTACCTTACATCTTAACCCCACTTTTTTAATTTATAATTATTATTTAATATCGTTTACCCGTGCATTGCACGGGCTACGCACTAGTTTGGTAATGAAAGAGATTGATGTGAGACAATTATGTATGATGGAAAAATTATTTATGGCACTTTCCAAACCAATTTTGTTTTCAAAATTTTTATCTGAACCTAACTACAAAGCATAATATTGTCACATGTAGGATTCCAAAGCATGCGAGTCTGCCATTTAGGCTCAGCACGTTTTGAATTAAAATATAGGGAGAGGGGGATGTAATCATAGGCATATAATTTGGATTTGTTCAAACTTATTATAGAAAATTAAACAAAAAATTTCTACAAAGATTCTACTACTTACATGTATATATATTTTTTAAATTCAATGCATATAAATTTATAATTTGAAAATTATATTTTTTAATATTTTTAATTAATAAATAACTAATCTTATAAATTTATAAGATTGAAGTGATGAAGTTAATTATTTAATTATTGTACATTTTTAGAGAGTTGATGTGGATGATAAGAAAAAACCTGATGATGACGAGATGATCAGTTTAAAAAAAAATCAAATTCTCAACGAATCGCCACCCCTCAAATATTATTATAAGAGAAAGTTTTTTTGGTGAATCGAGCTCCTCAAAAAACAAAGAATGCTAAGAATGAAGATAAAGAAAAAAAACTACTCAATGAGAGAATGATATTGAGGAAGATGACGAGACGATTGAAAATATTAATTTGTAATGATGAAAATAATTTTAAAATAAAAGACGTTGTATATACAAAAATATTCAATAATATTTAATTGTTAATTGTAATTATTTTTTTAATGATTTTTTTGTAGCTTCCGTACAAGTGTAACAAATTTTATTAATCTATATATATATATAATAAGAATTAACATTTAACAAAAATAGTAGCAAAAAAATAGGAAAGAATTTAATGCAACCTATAAATAGTAAGTTTTATTAATTTTTTATTTTTATCTTTAAAAAATCATACAACATTAAATGTTGCATTAAATTTTGGGCTTTAATTCATTTTATTATTTAAAAATTTCAGCTAAGATCTATTAAGTGTACATTTTTATTTTTTTCATAGAAATAATGAAGAACATTAAAATCTCAGTCTCTATATTTATAAAATCTCACTTCAAAAGGTAATAAAAATTTTAGAATCAGGAAAGTATCTAGAAAAATATTTTGGGGGGAGGGGGGTGACTAGAATTGTAAATCGAACAAAATTGTCTGCGAACATAACTCGGCCTGACTAACAGGAGATACATGGACTACATGTTTTATTTATAAAATAGTTTAGAAATATTTTGGGTGACTTCACATCTTTCAATAATGATATATAAAATTTTAGATACTTCACATACGTTATATAATATTTTAGGTGTTTTTAATATTTTAAACATACATTTTTTATGTTATTTTATACAAGATAATTTTATATTGTTTACAACTGATATACGATAAATTATGTCACATATTAACTCCACAAATTAATTACAATTTTTAGTTAATATTATTTACCTTATATTTAATTTATAATTATTAATTAATATTGTTTACTATCATCGTTAATTTATAACTATTATTTAATATTATCTACCCGCACGGGCTACACACTAGTGCTAATGCAATATCCTTGTGCTGTTGTGCTAGTCCCAAAATAAATAAACTTAGTCAAATTAAAAGCAGCGCTCTAGGACATGCCACGTGGATAACTCCCGCGCTCCACATTTTACTCAATTCCCCGGCTCTTTCTTCTCCTTTGGGTCTTCTCACCAGCACAACTGAAATAAGCTTCACTTCAATGGCGACTGCTACTACGCTCACTTGCAGCCGTTCCCCACCGACCGAACGCCAATTCGCCTCCCCGACCACCCCTGCACATTTATGCCCTCGCCGATTTCGAATTTACCAGAAGCCCCTCCCATCGCTTTCGCCGCGCGCGACGTTTAATGGAAGCTTTAATGCTCAAATTGGTAGAAGTACGGAAAACCCTAGAAATGGCCATTACAGAACAGGTAAGCTGTACAGAAGGCTCGATTCTTGCCTCGTAATACCCCCGGCGAAAGGCAGAAAACCTAAAGCTTTAATCAAATTCCTCGGCGGTGCGTTCATCGGAGCTGTGCCCGAAGTTACTTACCGGTAATCTATATTTTTCTATCCGCTTTGGCTTTTCTATTACCGATTACTTTAATTATATTAAATATATATAATTTGTGGACAGTTACTTTCTTGAGCTGATGGCGAGCGAGGGTTACTTGATTATATCTGTTCCGTACAATGTGACTTTTAACCACGAGCAAGTGAGTAGAGAGATATACAATAGATTCCATGCTTGTTTGGATTCAATTTTGGTAAATGGGTTGCCTGAGAATGGGATTTCTGGTGCTGAGATTGCTGATCTTCCTTTCTATTCAGTTGGACACAGGTGATGTTATGGTGATTTGTGGAAAATGAACATAGAATTGAAAAAGACGTTAACTGCGTTTGTTAAATTTACATTTTAATGAATTTGCAGCAACGGTGCACTCGTTCAAGTACTCGTTGGGAGTTATTTCTGTGAGAAGATTCCTAAGGTTGATTCTGTTTGCTCCCAATAGCCATATTGTGTGTAATTTTGATGAAAATGAGAGATGACACATTTTGGCGAAAAATAAAATCCATTTTTTTGCTGAAGGCAAACGCAGTCATATCTTACAACAACAGACCAGCATCAGAGGCTGTACCATATTTCGAGCAGGTCTGTTCCTCTTGTCTATATAAGTTTCTAAGATTTTCAGTTTTGTGATGATGCCACAGCTTAATTAAAGATGTCCTAAAGAATTAAGAACTAACATTGTTGTCTTATTACACAGACGTGCCATGGATATATCATTCGATGGAGATGTTATATAATATATCAAGCTCATACTAATGACTGAAAACAATGACAGGCAGAAGGTTGCTTGTTTTTGAAGTCGTAAATATTATATGGTACTTGCTAAAGTTGCGCGTTTTTCCTTATTTCTCATTGTTTCTAATAATCAAAAATTGAAGACAATCATGCCATATAGAGAGGCGCGGAATAGCTAGATGGGCAACTTTCATAGACAATAGTACAATAGGCAACCAAAAAAAGCCATTGGGGATGTATATAGTGTTCCGATTTAGGTTTTCATGGATTTTCAGAAAACCATTTTTAGACCTCAAGTGTCTGCTATTTTCTGCAGTTAGGTCCCATAGTCAACCAGATGATGCCGGTCATTGAGACATCCCCTATGTATTCATTGGCTCAGAGTGTCTCAGGTAAAAATTAAAACTCTGTACTAAAAATTAATAAATTATAGGTTGCCAAGTGTTTGCGAAAGTGAGTCGTTAATCTGAATACTTCAGTTCTAAATTGTATATGATTCATTAGATGGATGGAAGACACTACTAGATATGGCTGAAAGAGTCGTGCCAGACTATGATCCGGAAGCCTCCGTGTCTTTGACAAAGTTTGTTGATCAGTTGCCCTCAGTATTTAACCAGGTATATGAGACTGGATGGTACTTTCAAAGTCCAAAATCTAAAACATAAAGACTAATTACCTTTTCACCAATCATTTCTTGATTACAACTACTATTTCCTGACTTTCTTGTAGCTCTACATTCAACATAAACTGTAATTATTTTTGTCTGGATTTCTCTTCATGTTATCTGATTCTTATTATTTTAATTTAGGTTGCACAAGGGACTTCTGAGTTCAAGCCAACACCTGCAGAGAATCTCGACTGTTTCAAGAAGTTATATAACATCCAAAAAACATTATTGGTACTACTTACCTTCATTTATATGCAGTTTTGAATAAAAATCTTAATGCAGTAGACTTCTTAAGTCATCAAACTTTCTCCCAGGTAAAATTTGATTTCGACACAATTGATGAGACCGATCTCCTTGAGGAGACACTAAAGCCTCGTATTGAGTCTTTTGGTGGAAGACTTGATAAGGTTGTTTTACGTGGGAACCATATAACACCATGCATACAGGTACAAATACAAGTAAACAATGAGTTTTTTCTTCTTTTTTTCTTCTGTCCTTTTGTGGGAAATTGGACTATTCTGAGAAATGCAAGTCGTAAAAAGTAATGATAAATAAGTTCCATGAGCCCATCAAGTCGAAAAGTTCATTCCTGTTCTGAAACACGCTAAATCTCAAACTATTGCAAAGTGAACCAGAATAGAGTTAATAAATAAAACATGTGAATTTTCCTTTGTATTTATTAGGAACCAAAGTGGCAAGTGGGCCCAGTGTACACCCCAGCAGATGCTATTGCTCAAGGACTGAAAACTATTTCCCTAAATGAGACGAGAGTTCTTTCTAGGACTATCAGTAACTGGTTTGGCAGTCTCGATTCATGATTCAATGTGAGATGGGGCTGGATTTTGTCTTCTTCATGTAAGTTCCTTTATAGTATTAAATAGTTATAGATGAAAAGGAAATGTCATTAGCTATAGTCATGTTAGATGGACTTTTTGCATTTTATCTGCACTCAAATCATCTGATGTTCATTCTCATGTGGATATTTTGATGTTGTATACTTTATCTTAATCTTTCATAAACTCAACAAAAGAAATCAGTGAGTCCATCCTGTGGTTATAGTACGATGATATGTGCTTCTGTTGAGTAGAAAGAAGTCTTATTTTTTACTTTGAGAAAATAAAATTGCCATCAAGATGATACTTTCATTGCGGTTTGGGTACAAAAGAATATGCCGTCATCAGAAGTGTTATCACAGAACACTTCTTCTCTACAATGTAGATAGAAGCATAACAGTATTCGAAGTGTTCCAGTTTCCCTATGGGCCCCCACATTAATCTCCTAATCTCATTCCCAAACTTCTCCATCACTTAAGATGGCAAGCTTATTGGCGCCACCGTCATCTCCTGCCCTAGTAGGCAATGCTGTTAATGTATTATCTCACTGTATATCGGCTTTCCCCATCCAAAATCGACATTTTCAAAATCCCACTTTAGATGCACAAGACGCAATCAATTTTCCGGAGTTTGTACTTTCAGGTCTTCCCTATGTGGCAACTCAATACTGAAGAAGAAACTAATAATGATAATTGCAAGACCACCCTGAGGTTTGGGGTAATTTAGGAAAAGTGGTCGCGCGCAACGCGGCAAATTTAATTTATAATTTTTCCTCGATATCCTCTACTCATAATAGTAGCAAGCAAATTTAATTTATAATTTACATAACACAAGCGGCAAATAAGAACAATATTGCTCAAAATTATTTATATTCGACCTCATTGACCGACTCCAATTCATATGAAATTATGAGAATTACAATGAAAGAGATTCTCATTTCAATTTAGTAGTGCTGATATGTAAAGCATCACTTTCTGTTCAAAAAGGTTTGGGTGGCAGTCATATATTATCAATAATCCTCCTCTGTGAGCAGGCCAAAATCACACATCTTACAGGAATAGGACACAACTCATTATATATACACATTAAGAAAATAAATAGCAGTGGTCATATATATCTAAGGGGAATTTTGAGCAGAAAAACTGTGGCAAGCCTCTTTTCCAATGCACCAAACCCGACTCCGAGTAGGCGTGCCACAAACCGAACTAATCTTAGCTTCCTCAACATCATAACCATTGCTTTCATTCGTTTTGCTGTTGTCCGCACAGTTGAGCTGATGAATTAGGGAATGCCTCACACGATCGAGCACAGGGCTGTCTGAAATCCCGGGGATTTTAGCCCCCACAAGATGTGACATGGCAATGGGCGAGTTTGGATTGCTCATCACATCTTCTTGCAAAATATCTCCTATACGTGAGAGAATACTAAAAGCTAGATTTGACAGCACACGC
This sequence comes from Striga asiatica, assembly GCA_008636005.1. Taxonomy (NCBI): domain Eukaryota; kingdom Viridiplantae; phylum Streptophyta; class Magnoliopsida; order Lamiales; family Orobanchaceae; genus Striga; species Striga asiatica. The sequence goes on from BKCP01012625.1 coordinate 75,907, forward strand.
GAATACGCTTCAAGAATCGAGTGCCCCACATCCTGTGTAGATAAAAGGCAAAAAAAAAATCATCACCTCTAGAATTAAAGGATTTAGTAGATGTTATTCTATCACTCACCTTGCCGTATTGTATTTTTGTCACGTCGAGAAATGTCTGAGGTAGGTTTGGATACTTGATCTTTAGCTGATGTACAAGCATCTCGGCCTTCTTCACTAGCAACTCCGTTCTGTCGAGCTCGGAAAGCGAATCCTTCACAAAAGACCAAGATGTCCGAGTGGGTGACTTGCCATTGTTGTGTTGCTCCGCAATTTTCTCCTTCCAGGCTAATATTGCTGCTTCCAGTCTGTTAATGGCTTCGAGTGCACCATGCTCGGATTTCAGGTTCATGCAGTTGATCATTTCTTCGGGAGACAAAGATTCAGCACACAGTATTTTGTGGAGTTCTTCCCCAAGGCTCGCCTTTCCAGACTGGGACAGAGGATGATAGACCAAAGATATCAAAATCTCATAAAATGTAATTTTTTCTTGAAACTTTTAATCCTCATTTTGTAATTACATGTTTATGTTAATTAGCCATTTTAATCCTCATATGTTTATGTTTATGTTAATTACCCATAAAAGTTATCAAATTTCAAACAGATCATTAGTTTCGGAATTTTTACCAATGTAGAATATGTTCGAGAAGATTTTTTTCCAGTAATCACTCACGGGTTTTCTTCGATATTTTTCAAAAACCATATCTGGATCCCATTGAAAGAATGGAGAACTTCATAAAATAAAATAAATTGTGGAGACTATACCTTTGGGAGAGCTTCCTTGACTGCAGCAGGAATCGGCATCTCGAGCAAGACATTTTCATTTATGGATTTTGCAGCTTTGAAGACTTGATATACCAATTTGCCCTTGTGCAGCAATCTCTTTCTCTCAATATCCGAGAGGCCGACAGTTGGGACCCGCGGTGAAGGAAGCCACCACCGCATGCTCTTCCCGCCATTTCTGCTTCTACCTTCAGCTCGACTGCCCACCTCAGCGTACCAAAACTCAGTGTCCACCATTGACTCTAGTGTTTCCTATCAATATCACAAATCATAGAGTAACCAAAAAAACTTGAAACAAGGTAAGAATTTTGATTTCCATGGTTTTTATTATTATTTTTTATTTTTTTGTGTATTATTTAGAGTTGAGAGACCACCTACAATAAGCATGGAATCCAACTTGCGGAGGGCGGGCAGATTCATATGGATGTCCCCTCGAGCTTTTGGTGTCATTATCTACACGAAAAATTGCAACCAACTTATGAGTTATGAGTAAACATATTCTTCATTTTTTAAATGGGATTGTATAAAAAAAGTCGAGTCGTACCTCCAACGTACGACCATTGGCACCATCTTGTTTAGCGGGAACAAGCTCGACCATATAGTTTGTTGGCGAAAGAAGCCACTCCATTTCCCTTCCCCACTTTCTCTTTCTTTCCTCCGCTAATGGCTCTAACTTCCATAGCTCCCCAAACACCGAAGCTACAAAAACCGAATCCCATTCCTTCCATTTTTTAGCTGGGTAAACTGTTTTTCCCCCTTTTTCAGGGGGAGTGCTTGCGAAATTCAAAAAACCCACAGGACCATTTTGCAATTAACCCAAAACAAAAAATAAAAAAATAAAACATACTGGCAAGAGTGGTGACAGCATTGGAAAGCGCGAGGGCAGTCGAAACACCGCGGGCCCCACCAGTGACATCTTCACCGAGAAGAAGCTTCGCAAACTTCTCCTTCATTGTGTCCATATCTGAAAAGCTGTCGTGCTCTCGTTTTTCCTTAAAGTGTTTAGTCTGGGCCCAGGACTCGTCCTTGCTGTCATCTTTCTTGATGAAGGTGAAGAGAGAGGAAAACGAGCCAAATGGGTTACTCGTGCTGGAGGAGGAAGCTGAGTCGTACTCGTCAAACGAGTCACTCACACACCCATTGCCCCCACTACTCCCACTATCATTCTCGTACGAGCTGCTGTTGAGGATGCACGTCTCGAGCCCATTGTATGTCATTATCCCTGACAAAAATAAAAATAAATAAAAATAAATAAAAAACTGTTTGTGAGAGAGTGGGAAAAGGTTTATGGATTGTGTAGGTTACCCCCAAAGGTTTGTTTAATTGGACGAAAGCCCGGGCTAGTAATTTTTTTTTTTTTTTCTTTTTGTCAAATTACATGGTTTTTTGTTTGTTCATAACAATAAGTTCTCTTTCACACATGAAGAACACGAACGAAGTTGTCATTTTGGTTTCGATACCATAATTTTAGCAATATTCACATGCAGACAATGTGTAATTTGACTTAACTAGTCATGGGAATCCAATCTTTAAGTCCAAAACAAATGACGTGTTTGAGATTGCTTCAGCACATGGTCTCAAAAACTAGCACTGCAAACATTGTTATCAATCACCCACAAAAAAACAAAAAAAGAAGCTTCAAATCCCACCAATCACTCCATTAGAGTGGTAAAATGGGGAAAATCTTAGCATATTGTTGAGCAATGAATCTTACTGTTTAAAGGTTCGTAGAGGATGATTGGATATAAAAAAATTTGGTTTTGTTTAGATTTTTTTGTTCGATTTGGTTAATTTTGAAAAAGTTGGTATGGTTAGTTGTTAGTGGGTATATTAGAATAATATTTAAAATAAAATGATTAAAGTTGATTTGATGTAAAGTAGGAAAGAGAAGATTTGAAGTGATGGTTAGTTAAAATTATGTGAGTGGATGAATAGTAAATTAAAATAAGGTGGTGTGTAAGAATGATTGATTGATATTATTTAATTATATTGATAATATTGATGATAGTGTGGTTGAGTTAAAATGTTTGGATTTTTTTTGAGAAATTTTGTTCTAGATTCAATTTTCACCTTTTGTTCCAGGATTTGAGACCAAAAAATAAAATGACAGTATGTCAATAGCAAAACTATGCGTGATTTATGTTCCAATTTATTTATTTTTTTTATAAATTTATGTTAGAATTATACCCACCAAAATCATAAATTATTGAAGGAATCTCAGTACAGACAATACTTTATCCAGCTACAAGCTAAAAAAGTCAACATTATATATACTATAGCTAATGAAAACAAGACAAAACAAAATGTGAAATTGATGGGTCGGGGAGATTAAAAAAAATTCTGGAACAGATATAGATCCAAATAAAAACCATACATTAATACAGATTTTTTAAAAAAAGAAAATTGTCAGAGGACAATGACTTTCTTGTCTCAGTTAATGCTTGGATATAAAATATTTTTATTTTGTTTAGATTTTTTTGCTGTGGTATGGTTAATTTTAAAAAAAATGTATAATTAGTTGTTAGTGAAATTTTGAATTTATATTAAATAATATTTAAAATAAAATAATTAAAATTAATTAAATGTAAAGTAGGAGAGAGATGATGTGAAGTGATGGGTAGTTAAAATTATGTGGGTTGATGAATAGTGAATTAAAGTTGATATAATGTGTAATAATGATTGAGTGATATTATTTTATTATATTGATAATATTGGGGATAGTGAGATTGAGTTAAAATTGATTTGGATTTGAGTTAAAAAAGTGATTGATTAAAAATGATTAGAATTTTTTGAAAAATTTTGTATCCAAGCATTCAAATTGTGTTTCATGAACTGGAACTTGTGCTTTTTTAAATTAGAAAATAAAAATAAAGATAAAATATAGTATTTAAACTATTGGCCAGCCAATTATATCAATCATTTATTTGACTACCATACAAACTTATACTAGTACGTACCCCATGCGACGCACCTGATATAGATATTAAATGAGTTATTTTCACACCCTTGTCTGTTTAAGTTTAAAAAATAATAGGGTTATTATCTATTTTCTACCTCTTTCAATCAACGTTTCCACATCTTTTAACCAACGTTATTTTTTTAGCCAGAACATTAAATATGAGCATGTTAGGACTAGTTTGTAAAATAATTAATATATTATCTCACTAAAACATTTATACTAATAAAAATTTAATTTTAGCATATAAATTTATCCCTTGATATAAGAGAAAGTAACAGTTTTATTTATTGTTGTTCACTATATAATATTTAATTATTATTTTATTATATAATAAAAAAATACTGTTAATAGTGTAGTAGAATTGTTATAAAATTATATGAATTATTTTTTTTACAATATGGATTTAGTATCTTTTTATGATTTGATAATATAACTATAATATATTCTTAACGATACAATCTGAAATCGGATTACAGAATTTCAATACATAAATAATAAAATTTTTGGTAAAAAGATAAGAAGGAAATTTCAATTTCAATCTATAAAAAGTTTAAAACGATTTTATGGGATTTTATTGACTAAACGGATTGTATGGGATAAAGCAAATAGAAGATAAGAAGGAAATTTCAAATATACAAAAAATTAAAACCGATTTTGTGGGTTCAATATAAAATAATTAAATAAAATACATGCTGGAAATAGTAAACATTAATTGCAGTTGACTTTTCTGGATACTATTTGTAGTAAGTAGGATCCTTTTTATATAAGTATAGATTTCCCTGTCACTTTAGACTTTAGGGCAACCAGTGCTTGAGGAAAAACATAAAAATCCAGACAGGCTAAGTCAGATCAAAATACAACATAAAACTAAAACCAAATAGTATGCTCCTAGAGGCTCATGCACAATAGTATGTCTACAGATAAATAAATAAATAAATAAATAAATAGATGAAATAAAACTTTCTCTTTGCTCTGCCATTGCAAACAATAAAGAGAGTGTGCAAATAAATTTTGAAATGTTGAGGGGCCACAATGTAGACTACCGAAGTCCAGTAACACAAATCATTAAAGAAAAAACAAAGGACCCCATCACCAATAATTAAAAATTTTGAAATCCAAACAAGGACTTATGGAACTCTAAATAAAATAAAACTCGGATGAATGTGAGTCAATTTTTAATCTGCATTGACTATACTGTGGCATAGATCTACTCTACTTCATGCAGAGTGAAATAAATGTAAATAAATGGTCACACCCACAAATGGTCAAATATCTGCCACAGGATAATTCTACGTGGCCAGCAATAAATGTGTAGATAGGTTTATTTCTAGCAATATATGTGTGGAGTATAGAAAACAGGACAATTTGTGTCACCAAACAAAATATTCAGAATTTTCCAAGCATGGGCCATGTAAATGTAATATGGGTAGGGGCACACCTTAACTTGCACACTATAGGACTTTGCCTCATTTAAAGGGTTTTAAGCATTTATAG
>BKCP01012625.1:81204-142595 GCA_008636005.1 Striga asiatica
TGTGGTGGGTAACATTAGGTACATTACCAACGGTTCTTGGATATAAACAAATATAAGTCAATTGCACATTAAAGTAAAGCAGCACACACACACACACATGATTTGAAAAGAAGAAAATGTCAAGCAGCTAAATTTTTACCTTATATCTTCTTTCCTGTTTGTTAACTCTGTGTGATTTTGTATGATAATCCATCCAATAAACACATGATTTATTGTTCGTTGAAAATAAAAATTTCAGAGAAAGAAATTTACTCTCTTGCTCGTCAAAGTCGATGCTAATCTCCCTCATGTCCCTCGCGCAACAAGCTAACTTCCTTCGCATCATCATTTCCTCGGTTTTTTTTATTTTACAGATTTTCTCCTGCAAAAATAAATAATTGATACTTAGATTCAATCATTAATAGAACTACAGATCATTAATTAGAATGCACACTCCAAATTAACAAATGCAGAATATATAACAAGATATTTCTTGGAAAATTACTAGAAAATATGAAAATTACCAGCCCAAAATTCTTGCTCAGGTAACATTTTTTTTTTTGGCAATTTCTGCTAATCTATTGACTTTGTGTGAAAGGCACAAAATTGCGGAAAAACAATATGGTAATAATAGCAAAATGCCCAGATAGAACGTAAATAAATAAAGAAGAACTGAATACATTTAAAAACATACACACACATTAGATTATGAGAATAACGAAAATTGCGGACACTTGCTCCCATTTACACCCGTAACGTCGCTCTAGGGTCCAAATCTCTAAACCCAGAGCTCGAAAACCAAGTAAAAAGTAAAATATATAAAATCTTAGTTTAATGATAAATAAAATAGTTACAATATAAATCAATCCTGATGAGTTGACTCGGTGGCTCAGAAGAATCTAAAAAATCGGAGAGTACATAAACGAGTCGGTTTGAGTTATAAATCGAGTGCATACATTGTATTCCATTTGTGAAAGGCAAAATTTTTGTGAACCAAAGCAAAAAAGGTGCTTAAAAGGTACCTTTGACGTAATGAAGCAAAGCCTTTTTGTTCATGTTCTTTTATTCTTAAAAACAGTAATAATGATATGAGTCAAAAAGAGGGTTTGTTTCTATTACATGTCAGCTCACTCTGCACACATTTAATTTCAATTTTACTTTTGACTATGCATGAAAGATAAATTATGAAGAACACTATCCATATCAATTACAAATCAAAAATGAGGTCAAATAAGAAAACACACACACACACACACTTCAATAGGGGTGTGTGTGTGTGTGAACAAAGTTTGCATCTTTGTAGTCCAAAAAAAACAATGGGGAAAAAATTTCTGAGGGACATATTTTACCATTAACAAATAAATTTAACAAAATGGAATTAAGGAAACAAAAACATTAAGAGGGCCGGCTCAAAATTGAATCTTATTCACTAAAATCTTGGAATTTATTGAATGACAGAACAGAACATTGAAGCACAAGTGCATTTACCTTTCTAATCACTTGTAGCAGCGCCAATTGAAGGGATTAAAGGAAAAAAAAAAACCTCTTTAAGTCGAAAAAATGAGCCCAGCAAGAAAAGCTTCAAATGCCTTCAAGCCCTGCCTCAACTAAATACTGTGCCGAAAAACATGGTGGAGAAAAGAAAACAAATGTGAAAAAAAATCTGAAGAGATGAAGTGAAAGGTCAAATAAAACAGAGGGCTCTGCAAAAACATTAAAAATAAGAGGTTAAAAAAGGACAAGAAATAAACTAATTCATTAAATGGGGGCAGTAAATAGAAAAGCAGTAGCTTTCAGAAATTGACAGGCGAGAAAATTAGAAGAGTATGGAAAAGCAAATTGCAAGTGGGGATTTGGGGATGAGTGAGGGAATATAGGAGATGAACTTTACTAGTATTGCGCCATTTATTACAACAAATGTTCACCCTCACACGCACACATGCGGGTATGTGTGTGTTTAGTTAGGAGCGGGGGACTGAGACACAAGAGAGTGGTGGGTGGAAAGGTGGAGTGAAAAGAGATCTTGATTTGAGGGTTTTGTCCAAAAAGAAAAAAAAAAAAACAAATTAAATTAAAAATTCTCAATTAATTTTTTTAGTCATTTGCTATACTCATCGAGACTCCAAAACATGATAACAAGTTCTTAATTACGGTATCAGCGGCTTGTGTTTAATTTTTTATANATCCTTTACAAAATTGTTTTGGATATTCACCTCCTTATGTTGACATGCTGTACCTTTGGATCTTCAATACATATTATGGTTTCTTGTTTTTATATTAGCTTAAGGATAAGAAAAAATTATCACAAGCGATAGAAGTTTTAGAGAATCAGGAAGAAAAAAAGAGAGAATTTCATTAAAGAAAAAATGAATTGAATAATAATTGTACACTAGGGCTTATGGTACAAAACTATGTAAAATGCTACTTCTTTGATCTAAAATTGCGTATCTAAAGCTAATGCTACAACAATTTATCATTAAGTAATTTAACATCCTCAGTTTTATCTCTATAAATTAATAATCTTTTTAAAATAATATTTTCTCCCGGTCCTAACTTGGGACAATGTATATTTTAATAAAATAATAAGATAATAATTTTTAGAAAAACCAATTTATAAATATATAGTCCCATCAAAATCATAAATTACTAATTCTCTAAAATTACAAATATAATTAAGACAATTTAGTGAAATATGAATCTATAGTTTTTTGTTTCTTCATGAAATTCAAATCTAAATTGATTTCATCCTAAATTTTTCTCATTGCATTCAAAAGCTATGGTGTCATACCCTTAATCTGCGACAAAAAGAAAAAATACATTAGGAGGTCATTTATTCGACATTTTATTTTATATTTGTATTAATACGTTTAATAAATCAATTAGTTTATCCTACTAAACTTAATTGGCCAAAAATATTCACATGTATCATGGACTTTACTACTAGTTAAATTAAAAATAGTGTTAATACCACTAATTGACCATATAAATTTACAAAACATGAATTTTAGCCATGTTTTTGTAAAAAGATGAAATTTAGTTTTGACATGTAAAGTTACACAATTACACCCAATCCAATTTTTTCACGATTTTTTGGACTATAAATAATTATTGGGACCATAAATCGTTTCTAGGGCACTATTTTTGGGATCCCAAAATTGTTTATGGAACGAGAAACCATTTCTAGGATTCCATAAACGATTTCTGGTTCCATAAACTATTTTTGGGATCCACAAAATGATTTATGGTTCATTTATTTTTTTTAATAAAAATTAGATAGTAAGGGTATTTGTATACTTTTAGGTGCAAAAATGACTAAAAAGCATATTTTTACATAATATGGCTAAAATTTATGTATGTCATTCCAAAATGGCTAAAACAAAATTCACTGTTAAAAAGAGGGGTTAGGATACCGTTGGTCCACTTCATAATATAGTAGTTGGATACTAATTTTTTCTTCTAATTTATGAGTACTTGTCTAATATTCAAATAGTCGTGAGCTTTGTTTTGTTATGAGAAGTGGGTAGGGTTCCACAAACTAGTTATTCTAATTAGGCTTGTAAACAAAGAAAATTCTTTTTACTCGATTCAATATTCGTGATTCAAATTCGAAATACTCGAATTTAAATTCGAATATAAATAATGTTTTATATTCGAAAGTTAAACGAATCTGAATCAGAATTTGTATATATTCGATTCGAATTATTGAATATTCGATTTGTTAACAATAATTATATAAATTTTCTAAATAATATATAGTATAAATTTTATTTACATATATATATATTGTTATATTCCTAATATTTTTTATTTTATGACATAAAAAGTAAAAACATCACAAATTCACAATTGTCATGATTCTTTGTTCATACGCCAGCGACTTGTTCATCAGAAACCCCTCTTCCGTCAGTCGTCTCCTCATCTTCACTATTCCATCGTTTGGCATCCTAGAAAATTTCCTAGCTTACCACCGGTCCACCGCCGTACCTCGGCTCAAAATTCCAGTTGCGACCTCTGGTGGTTCGCGCTCCTCGTCAGTCGGTAGTAATCGTCTGTGGACTACGACCCGCCAATTCGAGCTCCTCGTCCGTGCTCCTTCAATTTACCGCTGGTCCTCTACCGCAGTCCTCAATTCTCCCGCAGTCTGCCGGTACTTGTCCACAATCCTCAGTCTGCCCGCTGCCCGCCAGTCCTCGTCAACGCTCCTCAGTTTTATTGCAGTCGCGTAACGCCTCGTTTCTTTTTAATAAAAGCATGTTCATTAGCATTTGCATCGCTCAACTAAATTTAAATCTTGTTGTTTTATTTCGTCTTGTTTGCTTTTGTTTGATTTAATTGTCCTAAAAGTTAAGTGTATTTTGTGAATTATTTGCTTAAGTGATTATTTGACTATTTGCCTAAGTGATTATTTCATTATGTGCCAATGTGAATATTTAATTTTATGCCAAGTGTTATTTTTCAATTACCTAAATGATGTAAATTGCCTTGGTGTATCTTTTGTGTGCTAGTATATATAAGAATTGTCCAAATCTTTGTATTTCTGCCCTATGTATTTGTATATATGTTTGTATGTTATTTTGGTCCTAGTGTTCTCTTTTTAAGCCCAAACACTTTGATTTTTGGGCCCAAGCAACCACCATTTTATTTTATTTGGCCAAAGTAAACAATTTTTCGCCCGGCCCAACTCTCTTTTTAAATCAAATCTTCATTTTTTCTCGGCCCAAGGAGCTCATTTCAGCTTCAAATTCATTCCAAGTAGCAATCCCGTTCTTCATCTTCAAGCTCCCAATTTTCAGCCACCGCCATCTTCCTCGAAGCCGAGCCTTTCAGCCCTAGACCCGCGAGCTACTGACGACCGAAGCTCCCGATTTTCCGGCGAGCACCTTCTGTCCGCGGCAGAAGCATCACACCGAGAGCGAGCCGAGAGACCGAGAACCGCATCCAAGGCCTTTGTGCCACCTGCCCGCAAGCTAGCCCAAACCGAGAGCTTCGCAGCACTCCCAGCCAACCGAGCCTCGCTCATCCACCCGAGCTCTTTTTTTTCTTCCATTTCGGAAATACCGAAGAAAGGTATGTTGTTTAGCTGAGACTATACCTATTATTTGGCCGAGTTTATGTGTTGATTATATGTGTTTGGTTTAGGTTTTTGAGTACGTAAAAGCATGCTTAAAATTTAATAGAGAAGGCAGCATGAGAAGGCATGTTGGTGTGATTTTTTATGCTTTGTTTTTGTTGAAAGGTTCAGCCCCTGTTTGTTGCAAATTTCAGAGTTCCTGTCATGAGTTTGTGGTGTTAAATTCGTGCTAAGTTGCAGCCTTCGTTGGGTTAATATACATGTTGATTGGTGGTAAAATGTGAGCATAGGAGAAGTATGTTTCTATGTACCGTTTTGCCTCGTCTTATTGAAGAATTGAGGAGCCGTGTTATTGCCTTTTGCTGAGTTTTGATGAGGTTCTTTACATGCTGAAAGTATGTATTATAGAGGTTAAGTTTCAGTTTTGATGGCCTCCATTAGTTGTGTTGAATTGGAGAAAACAGAATAAGAAAAGAGAGCATGATATGAGTGGTTTTTGCCTTGTTTTCATGTTGGAATCTGTTTTGAGAACCTTTAGATGCTGTATATGTGTAAATTTTTAGAGCTTTGTTTCAGTTTTATTTAGCCTCAAGTTTGGTTTGATTTTGAGGAAGAAAAAGGAAGAGAAAGAGAGATTGTATCTGAAATGTTCTTGGCCTTGTCTTATTAATTTTATAAACCGCTGCTCATGGGGTTAGTAGGCTGAAAAACATGAGTTTGAGGTGTGAAATTCCAGTCAAGTTTCAGTTTTAAAGCATGTCTAAAGTGTTAGAAAAGAAAGAGCAAGAATTGTGTGCTTGTTGCCTTGTTTCTTTGGTGTATGTTTGGCCGTACTTGAACCTTGTTGCTGAGCTTTAATTGTATGTTTTTATGTGCTGTATGTGTGTTGAGTTTCAGAGGTTAAGTTCAGTTTCTTTGGCCTTAAAGTGTTCGATTTTGAGGCTAAGAAAAGAAAGAAAAAGAGAGGCCATCTAGCCTTGGTTTAGATTTTTCAAGCTTAAGTCAGAAATTCGAGACTCTAGGCGAGTCTAGATAAATCGAGAAGTTTCAGTAGAAGTTTTATCTGTTCTAATTGCCTTCTCTTCTCTGTGTGTTTTATCTGCCTTATATGTTTATTTGCCCGTGGTCGTCCTTGCTTGTCTTATTTATTTGATTCTCGTCGCCTTAAATAATAAGATAAAAAATATTAAACTGTAGATTAAAGAGGCGTCGAGACCTCATTCAGACGCATGTTCTTTCTAGCAGTTCAATCAGTAAGGTAATTTATAATTGATAATTTATAATTTATATGCTATGTTATGTTCTTAATAACCGCAAGGTAATTTTTAATTGATGTATGTTTATGAGTTTTGCATGAGAGTGGGCATTGCCTGAGAGTGGGCATCTGTTGGCTAGTGAAGCAAGTCCACGTATCCAACGGTAAAAGTGTGCACATGATCCCAGTAGTTTTTAGTAAGTACCCTAAGTCTAGTTTTAAAAAGTTAAATTAATTTCGAAAAGTTCGAAATTCTTTATGAAAATCAGACGTTTTCAAAGTTTAAATAGAGGGTGCTTACAACTCTGTTCTCGGCTAAACTTGGTTTTGGAAAATGGAAACCCCCCACCCAAACTCCCAAGATTAGTAAAGTAGGTACCCTCTGGGGCTTTGTCCGGGTCCTATTCAGTTCATCTCTTTCTCCCAAAGCAGGCAGAAGTTTATTGCATGAACAATATCGGTGAGCTTGCTGCATTCGACTGAAAAAATTATCATTTTGCCGTGTAATTATCTGGAAATTGGTGGCCGGTAGCCCTAATTTAGCAGGAGATTTGACCCATGATTTTAAGGGACAAATCCTTTTACCCACAGACATCGTGTTGACTTGAAATTGCATTTAACCCAAATTTTTGAACTTAGGAAGTGCATACAGAGAGGTGAGTATTAACTGTGGGTGTTTTTGTTGTTTTTATCCTGAGAGTAACAACACTGAGCATTCGGAAATTGAAATGCCATTCAAAGATCAGGAGGTTCTTCAATTCGGAAATTAAAATGCCATTCGGAAATCAAATGCCATTGAATTGCTAAGTTGATGAGGTTGAAGTAAAGTTGATGATGAATGCTTTGTTTGAGTTAATTTGGAACAGTTGTTGTTTTTTTAATCGTGTGTAAGGATTGTATTTGAACTTTAAAGGTAAGAACTATCGTGTTCATATTTTTAGGATGAATTATGGATGCTTATTCATGTTTTATTCATAGTTCAATGCATTGTCACACTCATTGGATAGGAAAAACATAAACAATATTTTTGTAATTATAATTTTTGTTTAATTATATTATTTTTCTGAAAACGAATTTCGAATCGAATCTAATCGAATATGTTCGAAGGTTCTAAACGAATCGAATACGAATAAAAAAATGAGTTCGTTTACAAATTGAATACGAATTCGAATCCTCGAATATTTTAACAAATCTAAACTGAATATCTTAGTATTCGCTTTGATTCTATTTGTTTACAACCCTAATTCTACTGAAATTTATTAGCTATCGAGACTTTGAATTACTCGGTCGAGTTTCCATGAATCCTTTGACGCTGGTGAAGCGCATCCAGAATATTAACAAGAAAGAAGCTAGCCTGGGAATATCAGAAGAGGCATCATGGCATGCTAAGTACAAAGATTCGGCTTATGTTTACGTTGGCGGCATTCCATTTGACCTAACCGAAGGCGATCTGCTTGCTGTCTTTGCTCAGTAAGTTTTCTGCCTTTTTTTATTCTCTTTATATTGTAACCTGTTGTTGTCGGGAGTTGATATATATATATATATATCCTAATTTCACATGTAGGTATGGAGAGATTGTTGATGTTAACTTAATCAGAGACAAAGGTACTGGGAAATCCAAAGGATTTTGCTTTATTGCTTATGAGGACCAAAGAAGCACAAATCTCGCAGTCGGTTGGTTTCTTTGCCTCAAAGCCAATTTTGTTCTTCAAGTTACTATCGTAGCAAATAAATATTTCCTGTCTGTTTTGTTGTTTCCTTGGGTGAATGCAGACAATTTAAATGGTGCTCAAATTTTGGGCCGAATAATTAGGGTTGATCATGTGAGCAAATACAAAAAGCTAGAAGAAGAGGACGAGGAGACTAAGCAGAGGAAGAGGGAGGAAAGAGGCGTCTGCCGTGCTTTTCAGAAAGGGGAATGTAACCGTGGAGATAGCTGCAGATTTTCTCATGATCAGCAGGTCTGTGTACAATATCTTCACTTCAGTAAATTCTTACTCTGTTAAATCTCTCAACACACAAAAACTACCCGTAGTTTATAATTTATATTTTCATTAATACTTATGATTCTTCTTTTCCTTGGGAATTTTTATGTTCCTGTGCTTCTTCCTCTATGGGTATACTGTGTGCTTGTATGCTTCTGGTCTCTCAAAATTTTCAAGAAATTTGAATTACATATGACTTCCAACTGAAAGACAGTCTTTAAATTGTCCAACTGAAAGACAGTCCTGTAAATTGATCCATCAAGTTATTTGCTTATCTGTTTATGCACCGTGGCTGATGTGTTCCTTAGTTTGAAATTCCACTAAAAAAGACAATGGGGTAGAAATGGGTTCTAATTAGCGAACCCCTTAATTAAGCAACTGAATTCTCTTGTAGTGCCCTGAGTCGTTGATGATAGAGTTCGTAGTTACTTGACTTGAATGTGCTTCATTATCTGTTACGGATCCACTGAAAATAAACCTGTTTGAACAAGTTGCATTCTGCAACACTAGGACCTTTTTTCACTTGGTTTTATTCCGTCATCCTAGGTATTATAGTAGCCTGAACAGTGCTGATAAGTAATGACTCTGTGGATCAATATATCGTGGGGAGAGTTAGTAGAAGAATTTTTCGTTGTTTGGAGTTTGATAGCTGCTTTAAACATAGTCAAGAAGGGAGTATTTTCTTGTTACTGTATAGGAATTAGTTAAAGCTTTCCTATCACTAAATTGAAGAGATTTTTCGTGAAATTTCCCTTAATTAGTGGGACTTATTTCAAAAAATACATATATTTACAATATGTTCATAAAAAAATTAAAGAAGTTTGGTGTAACTTTTTGTGTTTCCTTTTTTTGCTTAAAATTATTGGAATACAGATTTTATGCAGGTCCCTGGAAACAAAATATAGGTTCGTTTAGCACTGTTCACTACTAAGTTCTAATCAAGTACATGAAGGACTAAGGCGTTACCCTTATGAATGCCTCGGCATAACAATATTACTCTATGCCATTCTCACTTTGTACTTTCCAGTTGCCTCCTTATCTCATAATTTTCGTCTCAATATTAGGATAATGTTCTCAAGTCACACACATTAACCTCTTTTGAAGTAGCCAATAATTTCCTTCTGATATCTTTCCTTAAATATTTTATTTTTTTATTATTGATCTTAATTACATTTAAAGCTGATGCGTTCAATTAATTTTTTAGTAGCTGAAGGTTAAATTGAATATTGAATTGGTTGAGGTGAGAAACTTGGAGACAACTGTTGGGGTGTATATGGTAGTGAAGCTAACATGATATCATTTGCTTTATTTGAGGGAAGGAGATAAAAAGTTTCCTAGGAGTCTAGGACCTAGTGAAAGTCGTTGAGTTTTCCATAGGACCTACCGAAAGTCATTGAATTTTCCACTGGCAAAGAAGTTTGTTGAATTTTATGGTATAATACGTTTGATGTGGTGCTTACTAGCCAAGTGTGGTGGAAGTTAAGAATAATTATATCCGACATAATTTATTTGAACAACTATTGAGTTACCGCAAATCGGCGCCCCCCCTCTTCCGGCGAGTGAATCTCGCGCAATCCAAGCTATTCTGACTGAGTCGCGGCTAGGGCCTTCTTCTCCGCCCCTCCCGGAGTCCTGTGGGATCGTGGCTGGCCGTGGTTCTCGTCGCCAAGCCTATCCTCTTGACTCCGGAGGGGTCGCCGGCCGTTTTCCGCCCAGCCGCGGGAGCCCACCGAAATGTTGGCGTCCCGGTCTCATGAGCTCCTTTTCAGCACCATGGAGGCGCGTGTTTGGTCAACTTCTAGGGGGTCGGGTCTGTTGGGCCGGACTGCTCGGTTGCGAGCCGCGTGGTCTTTCCTTGCTCTCTTGTCTCGAGTCCTCCGGCATTTTCTTGGTGTTTCCCCTCTTTTTCCCAATCCCGAAGCTATTTGGGTTCAGATCTGGATGAAAACTCGTCTAGGCGGTTTGAGTTGCCGCAGTTTTCGAATTTGAAGTCTAGTTTTGCTGCTCGTTTGAGGTTCTTGGTTGTGGATGGGACTCGGTTGTCAGCTATGGTGATCGTGTGGCTCGTTTGCTAAGTTTAGGGGAGGTTTTACTCTAGTTTGTATATTAGGTGTGTGTGGTTTTACTGTTTTAGTCTTTTTTTTGTGTTTATTTTTTTTATTTTTTTTTTGTTTGTTTTGTTTCGTTCNTATTGAGTTACGTCACATGTTTGCGCAAAGGTTGTGATGGGTGTTACTCATGTGGGTTTCGGTAGCTCTGATGCCCATGATTTAATGTAGGTAACAAGAATTTTTTTTTTAAAAAAAGCATCTGAATTCTCAACCCATCCATTACAGAAGAAAACCTTCCTTTAATAAGATCCAAAAGGTGTAATTTCCCCTAATCTTGCCTTAGAATGTGCACACTAGAATATGTTAAACAAGGAAAGAAACAGATCAAAGTATGAGGTTTTCACCCGTGACCTGTATATCTGGCAACCCAGCTTGGGTTTTTTGTTCATAGTTTTCAGTTTTTCTTTATTGTGTACAATTTTACTTTCCTTCCTTATCCATCACTTGCGACCCCGCCATGTGCTGCTTGTGGGAGTAATGAATATATAAACATTTTTAGCAAATGAATTATGACATTTTTTTTTTTTAAGTTTTATGGTGTTTTATATATCGATATAAGTGTGTGTGTGTGTGTTTCCGTTTTAGTTTGCCAGCGGAGTTTTCTCCTTCCGCAGTTACTCATTGATTCCCTTTTTTCCCAATTCAGAGAGCAGCTGATACTGGATGGGGTGCCGAGGATGATAGACATTCAAGGTGGGTACAGGACAAGTTTGAGGGAAGAACCGGACATTTTCGTCCAAAGGCAATTGAAACTGCACAAGATCGGCACCGTGATAGTAAAAGGTCCAAACGGAAGGACTCCATGGAAGAAGGTGATTATAGAAATGATATGAGGTCAAGAAAGTACGAGTCTGAGTCATATCACAAATATGGCAGAGACAGTAGCAGTAGGTCGGGTCGTGACAGTCGAAACCATCGTGTTCGTGCGAAAGATGGACATGAATGAATTACACAACATTGCTCACATTAGTTATGAGCATACCCTGTTACGTTGATATCATGGTTGCCTGTGTAGGATTTCTTTTCTTTGGATTATGATTTTACGCAAATGATGAAGCTTTGGCTGCCAAAATATTTGGAGTGCATTAGCTGTTATGTATATGTACAACTAAGAACACGTTTATCTATGTTTTATATACCTTATCCAAATTCATAAGTATATTTGTTGTTAATATACTATATATATTTGTATTTACGTTAGTGTCTGAGCAAAACAGTCGGTGAGATCAAATTCAAATATGTCGAGATCTTCATCTTCAACAAAATTGGAATATTGTTCAGGGCATAATCTTCTTCCCAAAATAGAAGAAATTGAAGTAATAAAAATAAATAAAGAGATTGGCTTTTGATTAAATAATTAGTTTGTAAATAAATAATTAGTTTCGTTAAGTAACAAATAAAAGAAAATGATCTCCGAGGAGTAATTTTCTCATTAATTTAATCCATTTTCATCCCAGGAAACAAATGAGCCATTTTGAAGACTAAATGTTGTATATATAGTCCACAATATTAAGTACAAAAATATGAAATTTGGTAACGTAACTGCTATTTACTTCCATTGCCACTAGAGATGTCAAAACTGGCCGACGGAACGAATCGATACATAGCACATCAATGCTCGCCAATTAGTGGGCCGGGCTAGCCCGCCATTCTGGCAAGCCTCGAAATGCAGACTCAACCCGTCTCTGAGGCCGTGGCTTTGGCGAGCCAAGCCAGCCTGGTTTTTATTTTATTTTTTTTAACAAAAGCCTGCTATAATTTCAGCCAAATGCGAACAAAATCCACAATTTTCAATCGACGAAAGATATGATAAACAAATTAAAAAATATCCAAATTCATATATGATAAACAAATAAAAAAATAAAAAATAAGCATACGAATCGGTGAAGAACCCAAGGCGAGGGCAGAGGGCGCACGGAGGTACGTTGTCTGCAAGCTCAAGAGGGCCCACGCCGTCTGAAATCGGCAAAGTTGCCGCTTATCGGTAATCTCATGACTGAGTGTCCGATGGCGCTCGCACGGTGAGGGCGTAGGACGGTGAACGAACGGAGGTAATTTATGGTGAACGGGAGTTTGGGCGATTAGGCTTGCATGTGGAGGCGCACGATATGATATGATATGATATGAGAATGAGTTGAGGACCGAATGACGTTATTTGTCTTTTTATATTTTATTTATTATAATAATTGACGGGACAACCAGACCCATTGAGCGGGCCTAGAAAATCTCGGTACAACCCGAGGGGTGGATCGGCCCGCGAGCTTAAGCCCGTTTCTACAGCTTTAATTTCCTCCTCACGTCTCTTGGGCTTTGCCAAACCTTGTCTTACACTTCTTGATAATTTTTCATGATCATCTAAAGAAGTGAATCAATTCATCCATCCCAATTCATAAAAAGGTATAATTCAGCCACATCCACATGTCAGGAACAAATAGTTTATTGACCGATTTCTCATTGTGTAAAGATATTTTGGCCCAAAAAGAGAAAAAAAAAATAGAAAGAAATGAAAAAAAAATAAAAATTATCCTTATACCTTAACCATATTTAGACCTCGGACTACAATTTGGGTTGATTACGGTCATATCCACCGGCAAATGAAGCCAACAATGCAAATGCAACCCAAACTTAATCCACCCAATAACTCCTACTTTCCACCGAGTCCTCGTCGTCCCTTGCACCTCAAAAGTCAAAACCCCTTTCCTCAATGACAAGTTGATGTCATCCGCCTCCTCCGGGCTCAAAGGGATCGAGCTCGGCTGGGGCACGAAACTCAGCTCCCAAGTGCTATTCGGGCCCACATTAAACGGGCCGGCCACCAAGTACGCTAACCTCCTTCCCCGGAGGCTGAGAGTATACTTCATGTCATAGAAATTCGCATGGGCCTTGGCATTGTCGTTTTGGGCCTGGACAATGACTGTGAGCTGGAGAGTGAGTAGTCCTGCCTGGTCGAAGTATATGGTGTTGAGTTGGGCCCGGGAGATTGTGACCTTTGGCACCTTGGGCTTGATTGAGAGGTAGCTTATGAAGATTATGATGCCAGCGAAGATGACGGCCACTGCCAGGATGGCGCATATGATGGCGGCACACCAGATTATGGGGTTAGTGTGGTGGCGGGGGTCAAAGACTTGCTTTGGCATTGGTGGTGGTTAGAGAGCACTAAGAAGGGAATAATGGTGAGATACATAGATTTCTTTTTTTTATGTTTTGAAGGTTATGGGGATTTCAAAGGATGAGATGAGAAAAGGGTGTTGTTGATGGGTGCTTGGGTGCAATTGGTGGGGAAGGTTTTGGTATCTTCTTCTTTTCCTAGCTATAAAGCTATCTTCTTTAATATTCTTGATGGTTTGTTTATGTTTTCTCAGTGTGGGTAAAGCTTTTTTTTTTAAGCTTGGACACAACTAGGAACCTGTAGGGAGGAACTTTTCTGCAATTTTTTTTTATAATATCCGTGACTCGGGGGAATAGTAAGCTTTAGATAGCCCATTTTATTTGCAGAAAAGATGGAGGGCCAAGGTAAAATAAAACAGATATATATTATTAATTTTGACCATGTTGAATTTATGATTATCAAAAAATATTGCCAAGAAATGAAAGTTGACACAGGAGACAGAGCAGGACCCTCTCACGGAAGACTCGACAATTTTGCGAAAAAATAAGGATATACTGAAGTTGTAATTATACATGCATCCTGCAATAATTCATCTTGCCAGTGTATGTATGCGGTTGCTTGTGAAACTTACAATTTTTCAAAAAGAAATATTCGCCAACTACACCCCCTCTCATATATATCAAACTACGATTACCAATCATATTCATTTTATTTTACTTTTAATATACGAAATTAATTTCAGAGGTCGCATTTTAATCTCATACACTCCACAATCTAAAATATTCTAATTACTATTCTCCAGCACGAATGAGACAAATCCATGATGAAAATGATGCATGTTTCCAACCTCGCTAATCTACTAGCATTGGCAGAAAATGTCCGGACATGTCCTGAAGAGCGTTATTTGCCTCAAAAAGCCAAAACTCGTATTGATAAAATCATATACTCTCATGATTCCTACTGCGCAAGGATAAAGGAAAGTTGAATAATTCATATCTAAGCTATTGATGTTTGTTACCTATGGAAAAATAACACGAAAGAGTTGTACCGCCAGCGCCCATCCTCTATATGATAGATCGATCCTTCACAGATGATTCTTACTGCATGTTATGCATCAGTCATCTTGTTCATGAGCAGAAGCTATTGCCGAAAACAGTAATTCAAATCCAAAAAGGCCACAATAATTCATCCTGCAAATAGAAAAAGATTTGGCTGAGTAAACAAGATGTGGATGCTCGGAAGCCCATCTCAGAAATAACCATAAATAATGACCTATCCCATAATAATTTCTGGAAAAGGGAATGGCGAATCATATTCCTGAAAGGGAACTTTGGAGCTACAATGCAACCATCAGCTGGATTTTCGCTTCCCAAACTAGTCAATGGTTCAAATAACACAATGCAACCATCAGCTGGATTTTCGCTTCCCAAACTAGTCCATGGTTCAAATAACACAATGCGAGCTGCTAAATATTCAGCTGACATGCAACTTGATCAAAGCCATGATAGTTGATACTCTTTGGTACTAATTCCAGCATCCGAAGAAAAATGCTTTTCCCATGGCTTGTATGTTCTAGTTTCTCATCACTTACTCACTAGGAGTGGCTATTTGCACCATTTTTTTAAGTTTAAATAAGAAACAACTTAGCCTATCTAGGTAAATTCTCTTAATAAGGAAAAAAAGTGAGTGTCCGGTGCAAGAACTGCCAAGCAACAGAGAGAGAGAGGGGGAGAGATCAAAAGAAAAGAAAACTAAGAAAGAGTTGGTGAATAACTAAAAGAATATGATAGCTCGATATCACACAAGGTAAAAAATCCATTATTCAAAAGAACCCATTGTACATTAGGTTTCATCTATCCACCTTCTTGAAGCTCAATAGGAACAATGTTTCATCTATCCACCTTTGCCCAATCCATTGAACAGACAGGACAACACTGCTTTCGTACCCACAATGAGGCTAAAACACTTGTTCCAGAAATAAGAAAAATAACACTTTAAACGAAAATAAAAGAAACCATAGATTTTCTTGATAAAGAAAGCAAAGCAACAGAAAGAGAAGATGAAGGGATGATTGTGAAACAGACGGAGACTAAAGGAACCATCCCAGCTCCTTTTCCTCCACCCCTTCATTCCCTCACCAATAATCTTTTCTTAGAAACTTGAGAAGTTTAGCTCAATTAGCACTAACAGAAAAAACTTAATAATAAAAATAATTATAACATAATAATATATAGATAAACGAGACAACCCAAACAAGCACCATCAGCAAAATATAGAACGAACAGCATGGCAAAAAGTTTTCACTGCACATCCAAAGGGGAAACGCATTACGATAAAAGGATTACCAATATCACAGGAAAAAAATTCCCGCATCCTGGTCTAAAACTCAAGGAGCCTCAACGCACGCAGATTTCCACTTCTTCGAGATGTGCTCGTACACCTCACGCATGTTCTTTCCCGCGTAGCAAGCCGCCTTCACCTTCACCATGGTCGACTCATATATTATAATTCCCTCAGCAATCATTTTATCCACAAACCTCCTCACATCCGTCATCCTCCCCAAGGTACAAAAACCCAAAAGCACCTCGTTTGCCGCATCATCGCGCGGCTTGACGTTATTACTCACCATATACTTCCACATCTCAACCGCCGTCTCCGGATCGTCTCCTTCAAACATAACCCTAATGCCAGCTGTCATATTCTCCGGCGTTGGGGCCCTCTCATTTTTTACCATCTCCGTAAAAAACCTCGCCACCTCCCGCGCCTTCTTGTTCCTGATCAGGCACTCAAAGATCATGTTATAAGTCAGGTCGTAGGGAAAGGCCCCGTGAAAGACCATGCTGTCGAGAAGGCGGAACGCGTTTTCCGCGTCGTTGTTGTTCGCGAGCAAGCCGATGATCGCGTTGTAATTCGCGAGATTAGGGACATGCCCAGCGCCGACCATCAGGTCCCACAAGACGAGGGCGCGGGCCGAATCGTTGCATTTACAGCTCGTGAAGACGTCGAGTGCGTTGGAAAGGAAGCGTGGGCCCGGCAAGCAGTTCTTGTTAACGATCAGGCGGAGGAAGTTGATGGCCTCGTCAGTGTTGGGCCCGCGGATGAGGGTGCTGAGGAAGGCGTCGTAAGCGAGCGCGTGCTGTGGGCCCCACCCGACCCGAATGACCATCTCGCCGAAGGTGTGTCGGGCCCGGGCTACGTCGCCCTCCTTCTCCCAGCCCTCGAGGAGGATGGCGTACGAGTCCGCGTCCGGGGGTATTTTGGACTTTATACGGTCGAGGAAACCGAGGCCCTTGGTGGTCTGCTTGTCCTCTCGGCACATCGCGCTCAGCAAGGAGTTCACGGCAATGATGTCAGGGGTGACGCCGTACCTGTAGAGTTCATCAGTTGATTGATTGGAGTGAAAACTGTATATAACATTTATTGTCCTAAAGATGGATTGGGGCCCCAAAAATCTAGCTTCAAGCTTAAAATCCAGAGCCATTTGATAAAGTAGAAAGATGGTTGAAAGGAATGAATGGTTAGTATCCTTGCCATTATTTAAATAAATAGAAATTAAAAGATAACAGAGGATGTAGCCAAAAGAATTAAAAAACACTGTTTGTCTAGATATACGAAAGAATAGCATATAAGTACTATAGCTATCAGTGCGATAGGCGATGACAAGGCAATCTTATAGTTAACAATGTCCACCAAACTATCAGAGTTAACAGTGGCCTATCGCCTCTGTAAAGGCCACAACAAGGCATTAATTAATTGCTGTAGGTGATGCTTTAACAACCACAATAGGTACTATGTGATATAGCACCCAGAACGCAGCTCTTCATTTTGGTCTGAGAGAGTAGCTCGGCAGTAACCGAGCTAGGAGAACTCCCGTAAGGTAAGAAGAAGGATGCTCGGCCAAGTAGCCCGGACAAGGGTTTAAGGTGCCGAGTTTACAGAATAAACTCGACCTGGAGGTATCGACCGCCAGGCGCCTCCAAGTATATCAAGGTCGGGTGGTCTGGGGCCAAGAGGGATCTAAAGGTGAGTCGGTTAGACCTCAAGACAAGTTCTAGGACGTCTTCTGTGGGCCATAACAAACAGGATAGGAGGTCAGAGCTACGACCTAAGTATCTTCGGCCTAAAATAGTAAAGGGGGAAGAATCTAAGTAAGAAAGAAAGAATCATTCACCCAAAGACTTGCACGTGGTAAGTTACGGAAGTAGGGTCCCAATGGATCTCTTCCCTAACAAGAACTCTCTTCGGATTGGAGACTCCAAAGTCCTATATATGGACAACAGGTTTATTCACATTACACAACACACAATTCCACGATTATCATACATATTTTGTATGTATACACAGTTTTGGGCGAGTTCTTACTTGAGCGTCGGAGATTTTCCGCCGAGACCCCCCTCCCGACGTATTGCAGGTTATCGGGGGCTTAAGGAAGAGAACTGTTCAAGGTGGAAGGTGTGCAATCCACTCGTGACTGAAAAGTGACGTAAAGTATCAAATTGGCGCCGTCTGTGGGTAGGAGGAAGCTTGCAAGAATGTTTAAACTTTAAAGTATGTTAGGTCAGTATCGGACAAATTGGTCTAGGGAAGAGATCTGGCGACGTGAATTAAGTCAGAAGGAAGGGTAGCCCGAAGTCCCTCAGCGATAGTCACCACGGTAGGAGGGTGTGAAGAAATCGCAACAACGGCTATATGGGTGGCCTAGAGGATCGAAAAATTGATAATCAAAAGGTTGAGATGATTTTGAGAAGAGAAGAGGTAGAAGAAGACATGACGGGGGAATCAATTCCAGTAATGTAGGAAATGAGATGTAGTAAATGATAATTGATGCCTAAGGAAGTACAAAAAAAGAAGAAAATTAGAACGAACCCATATTTCCGAAGAGTAAAGTAGCAAAAGCTAGGGTTCAAACACAGCGGTGAGAATTCAAGCTCTAAAATGATTTTTTAAGAAGAAGGTAAAGTGTAGACGAAGAGTGTGAAGGTGGCAAGAAAAATTTAAGTTCTTATATAAGGAACATTATGGAAAACAAATCCCACTATGGGGGGCCTCCCGACTCCAGCCGGAATTGGCGAGACATGTCCCCGTGGCCACTATGCGAAGAGCGGGATCCAAACAGGTAAAAAGTTCCTTTTCGCACCGCATGCTCTCCCAGAAATAATTTGGTACATTGAATTAGAAAGTAAAAAGTAAAAAAAAAAAAAAAAGAAGAGGCTGCTAAGTTCAGGCATCAGAACCATTTCAGCACAAGTCGATGTAGCTCGTTCTGAAATGGGGGGCTAGATTATATAGCACCGAGAACACAGCTCAGCATTTCGGTTTAAGAGAGTAGCTCGACTGTAACCGAGCTAGGAGAACTCCTGTAAGATAAGAAGAAGGATGCTCGACCAAGTAGCCCGGTCATGGGTTAACGTGTCGAGCTTACAGAACCAACCCAACCTGAAGGTATCGGCCTCCAAGAGCCCGGTAAAGTAGCCGACCTCGATGCATATTAAGGTCGGGTGGTCTAGGGGCAACAGGGATCTAAAGGTGAGGGCGTTAGACCTCAAGACAAGGTCTAGAACATCCTCAGAAGGGCAACAGTAGACACACAGGATGGGAGGTCGGAGCTACGACCTAAGTATCCTCGGGCTAAAACAGTAAAGGGGGAAGAATCTGAGTAAGAAAGAAAGAATCACTCGCCGCCCAAGTACTCTTGTCACGATAGAGACATAGTAATTTAGGGAAATAGGAACCCAATGGATCTTTTCCCTAACAACAACTCTCTTCGGAGGCTCCAAAATCCTATATATGGACGACAGTTTATTCACATTACACAACAAACAATTCCACCATTATCTTATATATTCTGTATAAACAGTTTTGGGCGAGTTCTCACTTGAGCGTCGGAGAGTCTTCCGTCGGGACCCCTCCTGGCGTATTGCAGGTTATCGGGAGCTTAAGGAAGAGACTCGTTCAAGATGGAAGGTGTGCAATTCAATCGTGACTGAAAAGTAATGTATCACTATGGTCTCCATAGATATAGTACAAACCTAAGCCTAAGTCATATCAGCCGTAGAACCTGACCATATTGACAATATCTAAGATATTTAGGCTATGTTTGGTAGACAAATAAGCTAGCTTATAGCTTATTTAGTTAGCTTATAAGTTCCCTGTATTTAAATAAGCCTCGTTTGGTAGGACGAGCTTTTTTAAAAAGCTCGAGCTTATTTGATAAGCTTCTTTAGGTAGCTTTTCAAATAAGTTGGTTGAATTTTTTATTCCGGCTAGCTTATCAGCTAATTTTACCAAACACTTTTATCATTTAAGCTAGCTTTTCAGCTATATAAGTCATAAGCTATAAGCTAAAAAATTACTAATAAGCTATCAGCTAGCTTTGATAGCTAGCTTATCAGCTAGTTTTACCAAACACAACCTTAAGCTGGGTTTGGGTTTGGTTTGATCTCAATTCTCAAGAGTGATCCATATAAACTGAACCAAGCTGAACTTGCATATTATTAGCAGCTTGCTGTAGTAACATTCCAAATTTCCAAATGACTCACATTAACCCAGCTGTGGACCTCTTACTATCAAGCTGCACCTTGTATTCCACTCTCTCAATTTTAAGGCCACGATTAATGCGGAGGAGGCAATGCATGGACACAGGACTTGTCTATTAAGCCATCAGTTTTGTCCGCGCCCAAAAAGAGAAAAAGGGTCCTGTTTAGCATGCATTCGGAACGTAACTAAACCCATTTGAGTCAAACGGTAAAATTTAACAATGTTTTATCTTGTTCAAACTCAAAGCACATTTTGATGGTAAATTACAGGACTGAGTACAAAACCCCAGCGCGACATATACTCATCCATTCATCTACATATTTCAAGCTCATAGATATAGACCGTCTCCAATAGATAGAGTTTCATGAATAGGTTCATCAGTTTGTGACTTCGCTCATACGCCACCATTATATCCCTTTCTTTCTAAACTGCCCAATTCTTCTTATAGCTCCTAATACCTGTGATTCATTCTCAGCATTGTATTTTTTGCATTAACAAAACCAAACATACTCACTACAACCACTTGGGAAAACAAAAGGTAACAAAATTACAACACCATAAACCCCTTAGTTATGTAAAAGGCAAAATAGCTCAAAATAGAGATGCAACTGAGCTGTAATTCTCCTTACCTCTCCATGACATCGAAAGTCATAATAGCCTCGTCAAACCTCCTGGCGATGCAGTAGTTCTCAAAAACTGAGACGAACGTGGTCAGCGTGAGCAAACCCTCTTTCTTCATGGACCGGATTGCGTCCCACATAGGCTCGAAGAGGTTGTTCTTCCCCAGCAAGTCCACCATGAGGTTCCAGGAGTACGCCGTGTGCTTAGCAGACAGACCCGCCCACCGGAAGAACTTGGCAGCGGCGGAGGGGGTGTTGTATGAGTGCTTCAGGACTTGCTGGACGATTTCGGGCTCGGGCGGGATGAGGGCGGCGCCCAGGCGAGCCTCGACTTCGTGGACGGGGGCGGTGGCGATGATATCGCAGAGGATACGAGCTTGGGGGAGGATGTCCGTGGATGTATGGTGTGTGGGGAAACGAGTGGGAGCGATTGCACTCGAATTCGCGGCCTCCATTAAAGGGGTTGTCTTCCTTTTGGTTGTTTGGCTTCAGTACTTCATTGTAATCGAACTGCGAGTGCGGATTTAGGCCTGCGGCGGACTGAATTTATTTCTGACAGTCGCCGGTGGCGTTCGGCTCATGATACAAGGATGAGTTAATCGGGTTGCCCACACGGATCCGAGTACGGAGTACCAAATGCCTTGTTGACAAACTAAGGTCGTGTTTGTTTGGAGAAATGAAACAGGATTAGGCAACTTATCACCCGATTATCACATGTTTGTTCATGACAAATCTAGGCTCGAGACTCAATCTCATGATATCCTTTACAAATGGTATAAATTTATATACTGGGAGAGGTGTGATAAAAACTACCCAATTTAAATTATTGTGTGAAATTACATAAGTCTCCTTCATTTGTTTATCATAATCCCCAAATTCTCAAAACACATTTGAGCTCGACGAACTTGGATGCGGAACAGTCCTGCATCGGCAACAAAGTGGTAAATATTCTATGGCGGCTCTCATCTTTAATGTCATCTTTGCTTGACAGTAGAACACATCGACATAATGAACCTCACCTTTTGGTGAATCACAGCAGTGTCTACTATATACATATGTTTGTTTATATCTTACGGGTTAAGAGAACACAGTAATAAACCGAGACATAGTTCGTTTACGACGATCAACATAAAACGCACTACTCCTCTCTTAGATCTGTTCAATACACAAGTGTAATTGTGCAACTAATCAGTTATGACCACTTGTACAGTTGACATTACGACGGTTTGTATACTTCCATCTAGGTTGTGAACTAGTTATTTAAGTTTCGCAAGTAACTGATAAAATGACTTTTTGTCCATCCGTGATGAACCATTTTATCTACATGCAAAACAACATAACATAGAACTTGTTTAATAAAACACGATTCTCATTCAACGGAAATAGTGTAAATAACATCAATAACAAAGTTTTCAGTATATACACTAACAATCCCCATCTCCAATTATTTCCCTGCCTTTGCCCAACATTTCCAAAGCCAAAATTGGTTCTCTTTCACTGGTAACTTCCCTCAGTCACCCCCTGGTTTGTATCTAGCATACAACACTCTACACATTAGAGTTTCAAGTTTGCTTTGCATCCTCCAGAGTTGATCTACTAATAATGCATCATTAAATACCCTTAAATTCCAAAAACCCAATCTTTTTTTTTTTTTTTTTTANTTTTTTTTTTTTTTTAACTCCGACATCTCCTTCCAATTTATCCAATGCAGTTTACTTCTTCCTTCATTTCTGAAGCACCACCATAAATTTGCAGACAAAGTCTTCACAGCCTTAACTCCCACTGGAAGCTTGAAATAAGACATCACATATAATGGCATGGAACACACCTCTGACTTCAACAAAACCTCCTTCCTTGCTGGACTCAAAAAAATGATTTTTCTAACTCTGAGTTCTCTGTCTCACTGCATCCTCAACATACTGAAAGATTTCCAGCATAGACGTACCTATCACCATAGGCAAACATATGTACTTAGCACTTGACTGAAGCTGATATTTCCAAAGATACTACAAATAGAGTCTAAAAACTTGTGGCTCGCTAACATGCTTGCAACAAAATAATTTTATTGAACTGCAAAAATGTTGCAAATATGAATATATTTCAAAATCATCAAATGATATACGTTATCATTTCATTTGAAGTTGTGCTCAACTTCAGTTGGCTTGCTAGAATAACATATCTGGGACGACTTCTGCAGTAATCAAGGTGTGAGGACAGGTTGAAATCAGTCCTCAAGTGGGAGATTGTTGAAAAGTGACTAGCCACCAATGTCTCCAATGTTAAAAATGGAGTAGCCACCAATGTTGAAAAATAGAGCAACAATAAATAGAGCAGCCACCTTTCTTTGAAATTTGATGCATTTTTGCATCTCTAAATAGAAAGCAAATGAGGGCATTAGATACATCAACTAAAAAGAAGAGAGTGAATAAGAAGCAGAATATTTTAGCTTCTGTGTGTATTTGGGTTGTGAGATGTGAGTGAGTTGAGAGTGTTTTGTAAATACGAGTGCATTTCTTTTCTCCTACTAAAATATTTGCAGTAGTCCGGAGACGTAGGCATTATTGGCCGAACTCCATCATCAATTTGGTGTATCCAATTTTTCACTTTTATTTCACTTTTATAGATCCGACTTCATGGAAATTCGACGTATTTTTCTCAAACAACTTTGAGCGCATATATTTGTATTCAAGTACTCCCACAATATTTTGACGGTAAAATTAACCATTTTAAGCATCTTTAATACGGATTTACAAACCTTAGCTTTTCCACTAAAGAAGACAACTTTAAGGTTTATAAACATAAATCGGCATTCTTTTTTAAACCTTTGGCAAACCTTAGGGCTTGATTGTTTATGAAATAATTTGTTCAAAATGAGTTATTTTGGTTAACCATAGTTAATTTTGAAAAATGTGGTATAGGTAGTTGTTAGTGGAATTTTAAGAATTAATTAAAATAATATTTAAAATAAAATAATTAAAATTGATTTGATATGATAGTAGTAAATTAATGATTGGAAATGATAGGTAGTTAAAATTATGTGAGTAGATGAATAGTGAATTAAAGTTGATGTGATGTATAAGAATGATTGATTTGTATTATTTAATTATATAAATAATATTAAAGATAGTGGTGTAGAGTTAAAGTTGACTATGAAATAAAGTTGAGTAAATTATTTCATAAACAATCAAGCCCTTATTTATTTATTTATTTATTTATTTTAAAAGTGCTAAAGAAAGCAATTTTTTTTTTATTTTTTTTTTGTGTACCTCTAAAGAAAGCAACTTGGGTTCACAAAATTGGGGACATATTTTTTTTCATGCGCGTGAATAGAACAATACCATTTTGGCGTGAGAGTGATTTGCCCACTAGTTGAGAGGGCCATGACAATTATTTGCTTTTCCTCAATCTCTTTTTGTTTAGTTTTATTATTTCTTTGTTGTTGTTTTATCAATTCTTACACTTGTTTAATAAGTTAATGACTGAAATTAAAATTATAAATTTTATACTAAAAAACATTTAATATTCTAAGTGACTAATTTTTATTAAACAAAGTATGATAAATGTGATAGTTAGAAAAAATCTGTACTCAAATTTTAATTTTCAACATTATAAAGTTTTATGTTTCATAATTCTCTTAGGCTCCATTTGTTTTGAGGGATTTACTGAGGGATTTAAAATACATAGATTCCAAATTTACAAGTTCAAATGCTCATGCATGTTGGGATGATAATGGAAGTTGGCGGATTTCAAATTTATGCTAAATGTTTTTTAGTCATTATTTTGAAGGATTTGAAATGACTCCTCAAACCTAGTCATTTGAAATTCACTGTTGACGACCACGTCGTCCGCGATCATTTAGGTTCATCACCACCGCGAGTCAACGCCATCGGTGCGAGCTAGACAATTTATTTATAATATTTTCAACACATTCATTCAAGGAGTGTACAAGTAAAAAAATTTATATTTCATATATTTTGAAATCAAGCGATTTTAAATCCCTCAAAACAAACAGAGCCTTAAGTAAAATTTTATATTGATACTTAACACAACTAGTTTTTGACCCGTGAAAGAAGAAAACAATTGCAAAAATCATAACATGATCGTTAAGAATAAAGTTAAGCAATAAAATCTAAATCTAAATATTATTAAACACTTCTTTATATACAACGTTCGTGGTTTTTCTATCGTCAAAATCTTCATCACCACAAATCATTATCTTCAGACCCCTCCGATTCGTGACTCTAGATAGTGCCACATACAACTGTCCATGACTGAATACAAGGTTCTTCAATAGTAATCCGACGTGGGACAGTGACTGGCCTTGACTCTTGTTGATAGTCATAGCATATGAAACCATGAGCGGAAATTATCTGCGCTGAAATTTGAACGGTACCCTCAAATCGGATGGTATGATTGTGAGCCTAGGAATAAGAACCTTGTCCCCAGCTCTGGCACCGATTAAAATCCTGCATTCGAGGACATGGATGCTGAGCTTAGTGATAACCAACCGTGTACCTGTTGACATCAAAACTCGGAAAACAAAAGCATATCAGTCAAATTTGTACAAAGATAAAAGAAAATGTAGATGACAAATTGAATTTTGATGAACATTACCGTTGCATAACCCCATAGAGTGATCAATGTTTCTGAGAAGCATCACTGGAGTGCCGACCTTAAGGTGAGTTTATGATTCGGAAGGCCAGAGCACTTGATCCCATTGAGAAACTCAGGAGTGTGAAGATCCTGAAGAGAATCATATCCAGCATCTGACTTGCACGGGGTGTCTAAACTCAAGTAAGTCCTTCCCTCGGATGAGTTCAGTAAGCTCATGTACTCGTTAATGGACTCAACTACATCAAGTGTGGGAGCGAGTATGGCTCTGTCCTTCAGATAGCTAAGATCGTCACCTGCACTCCTGAACATGGGGTAGGTACTCTCAACAATAGTACCAATAGGATCCCCTTGTGAGTGTAGAAGAATATCGTCGGGGATGTCGATACCGGCAAAACCGTCGTTCGATCCACCGACTGTACTGTCGCCGATGTTTGCAAGCCACTCAGAGGAGTTCCTCAACTCATCGTACTCATCGCCCCCACCAAGGCTTCGAAGCCTCATATTGCGAGTAAGTCTCAGAACGATACAATCGCGCCACAACTTGGATGAATTGACGGTCGCATTAACTATGTCGTTTCGACTGCCTTTAGAGACAACAGGGAGTATCTGTCTGAAATCCCCACCTAACACAACACACTTGCCGCCAAATGGGAATTTTTCCTCGATGGATCAACTGCTTCCATTAATGCTCGCAAGGTGCTGTCAACCGCCTGGAAGCAATATTTGTTCATCATCGGGGCTTCATCCCAAATGATCAACCGACATCGTATGATCAGTTCGGCCAAAGGACTCTGCTGGCTAATATCGCATGTAGAGCCTTCCATTGGGTTTAGTGGGATTTTGAATCGTGAATGCGCAGTGCGTCCGCCGGGAAGCAAAAGTGATGCAATACCGCTCGATGCAACGTTCAACACAATTTCACCTTTGGATCTCAAAGCAGAAGACAACGCCCTCCAGACATACGTTTTTCCGGTACCGCCGTAACCATAAACGAAAAACATGCGGCCGTAGGTACGGTAAACAGAGTCCATTATCGAGTCATAAACATTGCGCTGCTCATCAGTCATGTTGGCAACCAACTCCTGATTCTCAATAGCGAGTGCACGACGATCGTAATTCAACTCGTCCATCACCAGTCTGTTCGTGGATGCCTCATTACGATCGAGATTAGGAAAAGGCATTGTACCGTATTTGCGTAGACTCGAACCACGTCTGCGCAAAATATTTTCAACCTCCGCCAATGCCAGATTCTTTACTTCATCATCGCTCAAAACCAATTCTGTAACAACAATATAGAAAGTTTATAAATATAAAGACATAAGAGAAAAAGTAAAAAACATAAGTATGTGACCGTAATTGATTCGTTTACCTGGGTGCTGTAAAACCCTCCGACGATTATATAATATGTCATCCGATAGGTAAGGCCAGCATGATTCCCACACGAACTCCGGTCTACCGAGAGTATCAGAAGACAACAAAGTAGCAAAAAGGTTTCTCAACGAATTGGCATTCGACCACTGGCTTGCCTCGATAATCCCTTCAATGTACTCTTTGTCATCCTCAACCAGATCGAGGGTATAACACGCGTCACGATAAGAATCGTGTTGTACTCCGTCCAACTTCATATAGTCACGATGGCACGTTGCACCTCGGACAACGTTAAGTAATATATGTCACCAGCACAAGGGGGGACGAAGTACAAACGCGCGATTCGGTCACTTCTTTTTCTAGGCTCCCAACTGTTGGTTTCCGAGTGCCACGTAAATTTGGTGGGAGCCTCAACGTACGTCAGTTTCCTAGCTTCAAGTAAATACAATGAAATATCAAAATAAGAATTTGCATTAAATAAAATGAATACTTCAAGAGAGAGTCCGAGGCGGCCAAATCTTCTTATTAAAATTGGGTCTGAAGTGAAGCGTGAGACTTGAAAGGGACCATTATATCTTCCAAACTGGTCCTTTTTTTTCACAATTTTGAACAGATATTCTTTGTCCACCAAATCCTCTAAGTCAGTTGGCAATGTTGACCCATCTCCAGTCTGCCAAATTACAAAATATTAACAACATTTAATATTAAAAAAATTAGTATGTTGACCAACTTTTCGAACCTCGATCATCTCCATACGTAGTTCCTCGCAAGACTTCCCAACCATATCTTTCGCAACACGGTCCCAACAAAGCACAGTAACAATACCCGTGCTGTCTCCAACAGTTAACACCATTTTATACCTTAATTTGCAGAAAAAAAAAACAAAATTATAATTAATAAATTAATATAATATTTTGGGAATAGAAAGTAAAATATAAATTTTGTTTGTAAATCATAAACCTAAGTAGTGCAATTGGCATTTCCTCCTTGCAATAGTTGCAAAAAAAATTTTCACCCTCAATTGCAATCTTGCGGATGCATGTGGGGCAAGAATTGAACCACCAATCAAAGTCAATATTCAAAATTGTGCCGGTTATCCAAGACATTTTTGGCTGTAAAATCAAATCAAATAATATAATAATTAAATCAACACACAAATAAGGATATAATATATGTAAGTTTAGAAAAATTATGTAATACAATTTGTGATGGCTAAAAAGTAAAATAAAACTTTATTATTTAAACATATAAATAAGGATGAATATAACACTAAATAAATTTGTAGTACCTCTTGCGATGAGCAGAAGTCTTCGATAGTTTGGAAAGCCGCATTATCGGATTCCAAATCATTGCACACACTCGAAAGATAAGATTTCATTGTTATGCTTGATGATTGGCTCGGCCAAATGATAAGCTTGTACCTTGAGAATTGAAAATTAAAGTAGTGAAATACTATTCTAGATTAAATAGTATTTACTTTTCTAAAAATAATAATATTAACTACCTTTCCTTGAAGTCCATAATTTTCGGAATGTCGCTTCCAGTTATCAATTTTGTGGTGTCGTAAGCATTGGAAATTGTAATCGGACCTTCAAGAAAATTAGAAATTAAAAAATAACTATTATAAGATAAATGGTTGATATTAAAGAAAAATGAATAGTGACTGAATTTTGAAATGTACCATTGTTGAACTTCTTGGCCCGACATATTTGGATTATTAGAAGTCGGACTTCGGATGGGGTATAATGCTTGTAAGCCTCCATAATTTGATCAGCGTAACTCTCCCACAGTGTGCAAGTTATGGTATGACCACTAAACATTACAATGAAGAAACAAATTATAAATAAAATTGTTACCCAATTTTGTAATTTTAAAAATAGATTAATATTATATAATACCTCAAGTCTTCTAGGAGAACTTCTATGTATTTTTTTTCAACCCCTTTCGACGTAGCTGTTCGTATACTTTGGTACATAATGATTCGACCAATTATATCTGAAAAAATTAAAAAATAAACAGTTAATAAGTTGTTTGAAAAAATAGTAATAATTTATTTAATCGCAAAATAAAATACGTACCGAACAGTTGATTTGGGACAATGTTGGTGCCATTGATCAAATCATTGAAACTCTTGAAGTTGAATACCTTTCTTGGACACTACCAACTCCCAAGGCCTAGGACATCCTCTCTCTTGTCGCTAAAAAAATCCCCAATTCGCCGAACCCTACTTCTCGTCAATCTCCGCCGCTCATAGCCTCCTTCTGCCGCCGCCCGAATTGGCGGCGGACGGCTCTTCGCTGCTCTACCATGTTCCAGTCGAGGGGCTCTATTTCTTCCGTCGATTGCTTAGGGGTTCAGACGGCCTCTTCGAATCGGGCCGTGAAAGGGGGTTGAATTTGGACTAGGTCCGTCGGCGTCCCAAAGTAGTTTGGAAGGAGGAGTTCTGGGTCTGGAGATGGTGGTGGCTCGGACGGCCTATGTTCTCTCCGGACTGAGGCGGTTTTTCCGACCGGGTCCTGAGTCTGTACTCAATCTTTTCCTCCAGTCGGGGTCGGTGTGTGTGTTCTGGTCGCCGGCATCTCGGTGTAGCTGGGGAGAGGGGGTCTGGGTGTCGTTTATAGGGCTGGGTGGAGAGCGTCTCGCTCGTCTGGGCTATGTAGGTTCATTGGGGCTTTGTATCCATTCGATCCTCTTCCTTCCTTGTTCTCGGATTTGGAGACCGAGGGAGGCCAGCCGTTCTCGATTTTGGCTAGTGGTGTTAGTCGACTTCGGGATGGTGTCGGACTGGGCTAGTGGTGTTAGCCGGTTGGAGGGCAATTGTGGCTTCATACAGTCGTAGAGCGGGTCGATTCTTCCGGATTGGTTCGAGGTTCAGGCCCTCGTCTTTGCTAGGCATTAGGCAGTGGCGGGCGTGGTTCCTGTGCTTCGGTTCTCTCCGTGGAGTTGGCCTATGTCTGCTGGTCAATTTGGACGTGCTGCCGAGGGAGGGCCTCGCTTTTAGTTTTTGTTTGGCTTTGTCGTGTGTTTTTTGTAGTTTTTGTTATTCGTATGTTTCGTTTGTTTGTTCTTGTTCGTGTTGTCTGTGTTTTAGGTTTGGGCCGTTGGCCTCAGTTAGCCCGAGTGTGACTTTATTATCCTGTTGGGACCGTACACTCGGGCATTACCCTGTTGGGGCCGTTTATAGTTTTATTTAGTTTTTCAGTGTTGTTGTGGTGTTTGAGTTTTTAGGTTTCCCTGTTGGGGTCGGTTCTAGGCAGTCTTTAGGCTGTCCTCCCAGTTTTTCAGCTGTTGGCTGGTTGTATTCAGCCGTTGGCTGTATGTATTCAGCTAGTGGTTGTACTTTCGCACATTTGTGCTCTTTTATATATAATATCTCTATCGTTTCGAAAAAAAAAAAGAATACCTTTCTTGGAAAGAATGGGTCTTCAACTAAATTCAGTTGTGTATCTCGATAAAATATAAATTTGCCAAGATTGTTTGTTGTCTTGAACTTGTTGTTGTCCCGTTTTTTTCTGAACCAAGTTAAGGCATAGAGTTGGCCTTCTTCAAAATTTATTCCTTCAAATTTTGCATGCAGATTCCCTGGGGCTGAAGTATGGAATCGACCACCCTATAAAAAAAGTAAATAAAATTGTTAGATTAAAACGACTTATTAAAAGGAGAAGATAATAAAATATAGTAAAAGATTATGGTTACCTCAAAATCATGGAAGACAAATTTAAAACTTTTTATTTGAAAAGGATTTTCAGAATCCCATTTTTTGTAAAAACGAACCAATCGTAGAAGAATGTCTTTGTCTTTGTTTTCATCAAGCATGGTGAGGTTGTCAAAATTTTTGGCAGCCATTTAGAACTGATTGCTGAAAATGATTTGAAGATTAAAAACAAAGTGTGGTTTTGAGAGCTCGATTTTGGTGTAGTGATAGAATGAATTGAATACATATTTATATTGTTATACGATGTAGAAGATTTGTAATTACAAACATTTGAAACTGGAAATTATGCCTAATTCGTGGGATTTAGGGAGTATTTTGTGCATAAATCACTTTGTTGATATATATCAAAAGAGTAGTTAATAATATTTTTTGTCATGTGCGTAATCCATGGGATACACTGTAATTGATTCTGTGGCTGACTGATAGGTTTCATAGGTGGGTACAACTTTTGTGCTGACATAACAAAAATATAACTAATATTTTTTTTTTTTCATGTTTGCAGGAGCTGATTGAGATTGGAGGAGATTTAATTAATGTTTTCTGTGATTCTATTGATCATGGAATGGAGGACACTAAGTTATTGTTTTTTGCGATTCTATTGATCCTTGATATGTGTTGTATTTTTTAATAGTTATTCATTTTGTTTTGTATGCTTAATTAATAGAATCGATCAATATAAAATAAGTTTAAAAAAAAATTATTCAGTTTATTTTGGCATGATTAATGTGCTGACCAAGTCAAGGTTTGAATAAAAAAATTCTATACATAACTGGGTCAATTTCAACTTGTAACGGCTACAGTCAAGATTTGTTGCCTATTTTAACACGGTAACATTAATACCAAAGCGTATCTGTTTTTGTAATAAAAAAAAGAAAAATAAAAATTAATTGAAAAGTAACCTATTTTGGCGGGAAAACCAACTAGGTAAAATTTATGAGGTTTTCTTAAATGCATTTTGCCCCTAATTATATATATACTAGTATTCGACCTTGTGCATT
Source organism: Striga asiatica (assembly GCA_008636005.1). NCBI lineage: Eukaryota > Viridiplantae > Streptophyta > Magnoliopsida > Lamiales > Orobanchaceae > Striga > Striga asiatica. The sequence continues at coordinate 112,567 of BKCP01012625.1, forward strand.
TGCACAGATGTGAATAAAATTAAATATTATAAGTTATATTTATGTATATAATATAAAAATTATAAGTTATATAATTGTATTATATTTCAAACATATAGTATTATAAGTTATATTTATGTATATAATATTAAAATTATAAATTATATAATAGTATTATATTTAAAATTTGATCATTGGTTAAAATAAATAGTACACACGATTTGAGTTTGATTGCATAAAATGCAACAAATATATACTTTTTATAATTTTGAGTGATCATGATCAATTAATTAGCTGAAAAATATTACATTTATTATAACAATTGCTTATGTGATTTTAAGAAATTTTACTATGACATAAAAAAAATTAATTTATTAATAAACAACATCTTCATCATATAAAAAAATATTGATTTTAGTGTAAAATATAATTTTATGTAACTTTCATATATTATTTAGTATAAAATATGATTACTAATTTTAATATTAACTATTATATTATTCAATAAAAAATATAATTATTAATCAATTAACATAAAATATAATAGTTTTTGTCTTAATTAACCCAAAAAATGTAATGAAATATTTTCCTATTAATGAGATTGGGTGTATTAATGCCACATAAATAAAATTTGTTAGGTTCTATTTATAAGGTTTTATTAATGATTTGCCACATAGGTAAAATTTATTAGATTTTATTTATTAGGTAAAATTTATTGCTTAGCTAGCAATTATATATATATAGATAGATTATACATGTTTCGTAATTCTCTTAGACTATTCTTATCCCCAACCCAACCCAACCCAACCTAACCTAATAATTAAAAATTGTTTCTCTCTCCTCCATCTACACAACTCAACCTTACAACTTAATTTATCTTTATCCCCAACTCAACTCAATCTAAATATTTATTGTATTTTAATTTATTTAAAAATTACAATTTTATTCCAAAATATATCAAGTGTGGTCTCTATTTGTAGAGACTGAAAAAATACGAATTTTAATATCATTTTTATTTTTTTTAAATAAAAAAAATACACTTATTCAATCAAAATAGGACAAATGTCATACTCCAAACACTACACGGGTCGCGACCCAAGGTCACAATGTGACGTGGGTCGCTCATTTTTTGTGACCTTCCTTGCTTTTCTTTTTTTTTTTTTATATATATTTTTTGTTTTTTTAATTGGTGACCCATGGGTCACCGTTAAAGATGGTCTTAACTAAAATTTTATATTGATACTTAACACATATCAACACTGTATATAATTAAAAATAAAATAATTCTCTACAGTATAACAGAAATTCGGCAGAAATTAGCAGTGCACGAAAATGTTTTCCTTCGAAGTGTCGTCTTCTTCATCTCTCTCTATACACGTCGCAAAAGTACATCAAGCATCCATCACTCTACATACTACACGAGAAACACGTTACACACATTTCATTCTCCTGGCCTGATTTCTCTCTCCAGATCTTCCCCAATTTGTACAAACCCTAAACCCAAACCAATTCACAAGTTCCTCACCGTACTCGGATTTCGTCCACTTCGCTTCAGATTGATCCAAGGCGCTTGAAATTTGCAATCATCGCCAAAGCTGGAGCAGCTAAAGACGATCGGCCGGGAGCTCGCCATGGGCTCCCAAGGCGGATTTGGGCAGTCCAAAGAGTTCCTCGACCTCATCAAATCCATTGGCGAGTCTCGATCCAAGGCCGAGGAGGACCGCATTGTGGTGCGCGAAATCGAAACCTTGAAGTCCAGGTTGTCGGATCCCAACACCCCTAAATTCAAGCTGAAGGAGTATTTAATCCGCCTCCTCTATGTCGAGATGCTCGGCCATGATGCCTCTTTCGGGTACATCCATGCCGTCAAGATGACGCACGATGATAATCTGCTGCTGAAGAGGACCGGGTATCTGGCCGTGACTCTGTTTCTGAATGAGGATCACGATTTGATTATCTTGATCGTGAACACGATGCAGAAGGACTTGAAGAGCGACAACTATCTGGTTGTTTGTGCTGCCTTGAATGCCGTGTGCCGATTGATCAATGAGGAAACTATCCCGGCGGTACTGCCGCAGGTTGTGGAGCTGTTGGGGCATCAGAAGGAGACAGTAAGGAAGAAAGCTGTGATGGCACTTCACGGTTTCTTTCAGAGGGCTCCTGGATCGGTTTCTCATCTCATTTCCAATTTCCGTAAGGTGCATAATCTCGATTTGCAGTTGAATGTGTGGGTGTATGTTTTAGTTGGAGTTTTGGTGTTCACAGTAGTTAGTTTCTCTTACTTTGTTTCCCATTTGGATGAATTTGATGGTTCTTTCCACCTTAGTCATGCGATTAGGACACATTTTGAATGCTCAGGTGTGTGTGAGACCTTTGTGTTTCTCAGATTTTAAAATCATACTTCTGAACGAGTATGCAAATCAATGGTGGAAAATTGGAGTGTTTTAGTTGTGTGTTTCCAGGAGCTGATAAGTCGCAAACTAAAGAAATTATAAACTGTTAAAAAAGGTCGAGAACTCAATTTATGCCAGTACTTGTAAGAAATATAAACATGAAACAGAGAAGCAGATCAGAAACGCTCAGGGAGGACGGAAGAACTTTTTTTTATGGATTATGTCTCTGACATGAATAACATAATTTGATGACTTATCATGCTAGAATCTTGAATTCTTCATAATTGGATGCGAGGCAAGTTCACTTGGATTGCTTAAATGTGATCATGAAGTTGTATGAATTTTTAAATATTTTGTATACATCTCTGTAGTTATTGCTATTTGTACTTTCAACTGCAAGAGGAAACGAAGATAGCTCAGGACAATGTATAACAAAATCAAGCCCCTGTTTTTGTCTTGTTACTATCGAAAGATGGCTATTCAGACTTCTGATATAATATGATGATAGGTGATTAAAATTTTGTTGGCTAATATCTCAAGTGCTAAGGAAACTAAGCTATTGGGGTTTTGTTCCAGAGGCTTTGTGACAACGATCCTGGTGTTATGGGTGCGACGCTTTGCCCACTTTTTGATCTTATTGCAATTGATGCGGACACGTATAAAGATTTAGTCGTTAGTTTCGTTAACATTCTTAAACAAGTAGCTGAACGGAGACTACCAAAAAGTTACGACTATCATCAAATGCCTGCTCCTTTCATTCAGGTTAGCCTGTTTCCCCTTTCACTGTAGTCATGCATGTCTATGATATATAAAATGCTCACTGATTTTTAGTGCAAAACTAAAATGAAACCAATTGTTGGAAATCGTCTAATCCAGACACCAAGTTGACTTAGGCTCAATGCATTGTTTAAAGCTTGATCATGATATAGTTATCTTGAGGTTGCTGGTTATATGTACTTGTATATGAGAATGTTTTCCAAACTGTTAGCAAGCATTGGCAAAAATGGCCTGGAAGAAAATGAAATGGCACTGGGGAAAAAAACTAACTGTATTGTGAGAAAGCTAGAGGTTATTTAACTGCAGAGATCAGAAATGCAGATTTCTACATAGTTATAGGCTTTTGCAAAGAAGTAACCTATATTGAATTACTTTTCTTTATGCTTTCATATTACACTTAGCACTAATTTCGATTGCCTTTCTCTTCTTTTGACAGATCAAATTGTTGAAAATTCTGGCCCTACTAGGTAGTGGGGACAAAAAGGCCAGTGAACAAATGTACACAATTGTTGGAGACATTATGAGAAAATGTGACTCAACAACGAATATAGGTAATGCAATTCTCTATGAGAGTGTGTGCTGTGTTTCATCCTTACACCCGAACCCTAAGTTGCTAGAAGCTGCTGCGGACGCCATTTCAAAATTTCTGAAGGTCTGAATTTTGCACCTTGGTTAATATTATTTTGAGATTGAATGATAATTTTTAATTTGATAATGTAACACTAACTAGATGTATATCCGATGGATAGAGCGACAGCCACAATCTGAAATATCTTGGTATTGATGCTCTTAGTAGACTGATAAAGATAAGCCCAGAAATAGCGGAACAGCATCAACTGGCTGTCATTGATTGCTTAGAGGTGAGATAAATTGCCCCATTTTTCGCAAAAGCAAATTTTCGATTTGATGTCATTTGCAGAATTGTTTAAAAGTTTCTGGTTTGTTTGTTATTGACATGCTTGCATTCTTGTCAGTCTCATAGTTCTCCTATGCAAAATAGAAATAATGTGTGTTTGCCGCTTATTCTTGTCATAATGTGGCACGATCACATGCTCTTTATAGAGTTTCGCATTAAGTTTCATATGCTTACCAGTAATTCAAAAGGAATCAAATAAGGAATTTAAAGCTGGCACTAGAAGAGTTTTAGAAACTTAAAAAGACTATGGAGGTTAGGGGGAGCCAAATTTGACAGGGTTGTTGTGATTGCCTTTTGGAATCAACTTATACAGTTACATTTTCAAACATGCCGTAGAATGAACAACAATGACTTGGAGTGGTAATTGCATTGTTTTTTAATTAATGTAGTTGTGGTCAGATTTGGACGCTAGTGCTAGTTTGTGTATGGATTCTCCTGACATTTGTTTCCTCTTTTTGTTATTGGTATTATCATTATCATTATTAATATTATGTAATTTTTATTTCTTCATTCTTGTTCTCCCCCCTCCCCCGCTTTTCCCCTGAATGAAAACTTGACTTGGCTCTACAGTTTATTCTGCAATTCCTGTTAAATACATGTATGCTTGTGGTTGAGCTGTAACCTGGACTTCTGTTGATTCAGGATCCAGATGATACCCTAAAGCGCAAAACGTTTGAATTACTGTATAAAATGACCAAGTCATCAAATGTAGAAGTAATTGTGGACCGTATGATTGAGTACATGATAAGCATAAGTGATAATCACTATAAAACTGAAATAGCGTCCAGATGTGTCGAACTTGCAGAACAATTTGCTCCAAGCAACCAATGGTTTATACAGGTTAGCTTAGTGATGTGACTTTCATACTAATTTGTCTCTTAATATTTATTATAAATTTAAAGAGTTTTGATTTTCTGTTTGTTTTTTCCTTGTTTTATTTGTCAGACCATGAATAGAGTATTTGAGCACGCAGGGGACCTGGTAAATGCCAAAGTTGCACATAATTTGATGCGATTGATTGCTGAGGGATTTGGGGAAGATGATGATACTGCAGATAGTCAGCTTAGGTCATCAGCTGTATGTTCTCATTTAGGATCCGAGTTTTGTTCTGGTCCTTTTGTCTCGCTTCAAACAATTAAATGTTTTACGTATCTTCTGAGTTCATCTTGCTATTGAAGATATTCTCATTGATTATTTGAGATACTATGGTTTTTCCATCACACTTAGCTTGGTATATGTCGATATGCCTATATACTGTTTCAGTTATTGTATTTGCTGTGTTTTTTATAGGTAAGAGGGTAAATATCTCTTCGAGAATGATAAAACTAGAAAGAGTCAAGTCAGGATGTGAAATGGTTCTTATTGGAAACAAGATGTAATAGACTAATATAGCATTATATTATATTACATCCACGTCTAGCTGTAATTGGTTTTAAGAAAGCTCATTGACAGTAACTATGTAAGCCTTTTTTGCTATTTGATTTGGTCAATTATCATGACATGTGGAAACAAATAAACAAATAGATTACTATCTACTAGGTTTGGACAAAAAACTCATTTGGCTGGGGATTATTGAAGAGGCCACTAACTGATGTTTTTCCCTTTAGATTTCAGGACATTCTTATTCTTGGTTTTCAAACTAATATTAAGTCTTTCTAAGACTTGAAGAAAGTTAAATGTCAATTTTCTTTTAGATTCAGAAGGAATTAGTGCTATGCTAATCCTACTGCTATAAAAGAATTGCAGAAAAGTATGTGCATTGCTGCTTTGGGATTCGGACATGAGAAATGTATGAGTCTGGCTGTTATGAAGTTTAAGAACTTACCTGCTGTTCAAGGCAAAAAGCTACTGAATAGAAAAGATTTTGATTTCCTGGTTCCGTTTACCTTCACAAACTGTACCATCTCAGTGGCTTAGCTGGCATGTTCTTAGTTATGTCTTGTCTTGTTGAGGATGCTGCAGATAAACATGGGAGATTTTGATACCACACGTTTCAACATAATTTTCATTTACTATAATTTAAGTTCCTTTTTATTTTCTAAAGTAGGGTCAATTCAATGGTGTTAGTGCAAGTCTAAAGACTTGCACTCTCCGCACACTTGAAGCTTGGGGAAGTTGAGAATAGACGAGTTATTTTTTGGTCTTAACAACCACTGCCGAAGAAGAATGACCTTTTATCATCACTCTCTTGTTTCTGAGATGGTGTTTTAAATTGCTGCTGATCTTGTCACATACAGATATTTTTGTTCCTAAATTGTTAATTTGTCATTGTTTTTATAAATTAGCTATTAATCTTACAAATATCTTTCACCGAATTTGATTTTTGTGGATAAAATTTATTGGCTCATTTTAGCACTTATAAGAAGAATCTGGATAACTGGGGTGCAGGTGGAGTCTTATCTTCGAATTATGGGGGAGCCAACACTTCCATCTGCTTTCCTTCAAGTATGTTATATCACATTGTGATTTCCTTCCTCTCTCTCTCTCTCTGTGTGTGTGTGTGTGTGTATGTTCTTCTATCCATAGATTTGCATCTGCTTCCTTATTTATTTTCAGTTTCAGGTTTGCCTTGTTATTGGATCTGCCTCTGTGTCTCACTCAATCTCCCTCACGCTTTGCTTCCTTAAATGTCTTATTTTGAAGGTGATATGTTGGGTCTTGGGCGAATACGGGACTGCTGATGGGAAGTATTCTGCCTCATATATCACTGGGAAGTTGTGTGATGTGGCAGATGCACATCCAGAAGATCATACCGTTCAAGTAAGGGTTTGCTTTATCATGTGCAATTGCATTTGAAATGGTAGCGTTATGCTTGTTTATCGTGCTGTGTAGTATTGTGCATGATGTCTTATTTTTTGTGTATTACTACTTTGATAGAATTTTTATATAAATGTGTTTCTTTATGTTGGACAATTAAAAATTTAGATCTGATATATATTTGCATATAACCTTTCTTGATTTTGCCTTTCTGCAAAAGAATTGATCTGGTAGATTCTTTTCTGTTTTGTTTCACTTTCGGAAAAAAGAAGAATTGTTCCTAATGTATACTCCTACATGTAAAACTGAAAATTTATCATTTCAAAAATCTTGGGTAATGAAATCTACGACTGAAGCTAGATCTATAGGTTGGAAAAGGGATACAGAATATTGAAGTTTTCATGTGATTTTATGTTTTAAGAGGACCAGTAGTTTAGTAAACACCGTCTCTTGGTTGCCTCATTCTTTCAAGCTTGAATTTGCAGCATGACTCCGTGCTGATAAATTTTTTTGTCTCTGTAATTCCTTGTTTCTGTCTTGTTCTGAAGGCGTATGCAGTTTCAGCAATTATGAAGATACATTCATTTGAAATAGCTGCTGGGAGAACTGTGGACATACTGTCTGAGGTACGCATTTAGGAATGTTTGCCATAGTTAACTTTATACCTGTGTCTCAAGCATGTTTCTATCATTTATGTGTTTGGCAGAATTCTGCAACTGATATACCCTAGACATGATATTGCTGGAGCTGTAGAAATTGATTTTTGCTGGTGTTATTGCATGAGAATTTCTATTAATTTATTGACATACATGTTTTAGTTTCCAGCTTTATGATTCCTTGAATTATGTTGAAAGATTTCCTCATGGCTATCTTCTTGCATGCTGCAGTGCCAATCGTTGATTGAAGATTTGTTAGCATCTCATTCAACTGACCTTCAGCAGCGTGCTTATGAACTCCAAGCAATTCTTAGTTTAGATGCCCATGCTGTTGAGAAAATAATGCCAAGGGATTCCACTTGTGATGACATTGAGGTAATACATTTTATCAGCATTAAGCTTTAGTTCATGCTCACTTTTGGTGTTTGGGCACTAATAACAAATTGGTGCTTGACTTACAATCGTTTACGAAAATACAAATGTGACATCTACACTAGCTAGTTTTTTGTTTATGTACTAACTTCCCTCCCCCAACCCCCACCCCAGAAAAACAAGAAGAAATCTTTGGACCTTGTTCCTTGAAATTACTTGATTCGAACTTGCAAGTCTCTCAAGTCACAAACCAGCTAATTTGATTTGGAGAAGAAATGTTTGGCATGATGTTGGCGAGATTTGCTGTATGATATTCTGAATGTCTGCATATCTACTATGTTCTTTTTTTNTTCTATCATTTTCCAGATGGACAAGAATCTCTCGTTTCTCAACACCTACGTCCAAAAGTCGCTCGAAAATGGCGCCCAGCCTTATATCCCCGAGAGCGAGCGCCAAGGGATGTCAAGCGTCAGCAATTTCAAGCTCCACGAAGATCACGAGCCGTCCACGCACCATGCCCTAAGGTTCGAGGCCTACGAGCTGCCCAAACCCTCAGTACCCTTAAATGAGCCACCTATGCTGGCATCCTCATCCGACCTCATCCCTGTCCCAGAGCTTTCGTACTCTACATCCCAATCAGCTGCACCCACTCAACACCTCTCAGATTCTGGCCAATCAGAGCTCAAGCTCCGGCTCGATGGGGTCCAGAGGAAATGGGGCCGCCCCTCCTACACCTCCTCCCCCTCCCCCGCCCCATCCACTTCAAGCACGGATAACATAAGGATTCAGAGTGACAGTTCGAATTCGAGGGCCCACGATTCTTCTTACAGCAATAATAGCAATTTGAAAAGGCAGCAAGAAGTGGAGATATCGCCCGAGAAGCAGAAGTTGGCAGCCTCGCTCTTCGGCAGCGGGTCGAGACATCAGAAGTCTCGGAATCAGGCTTCTTCAACTTTGGAAGAAAAGCCCAAAGCATCCCAGCCACCGCCACCTGATTTGCTCGACTTGGGTGAGTTGTCTATGGGTAGCGATGGTGGGTCGTCTTTCGACCCTTTCAAGGAATTGGAAGGTCTTCTCGACTTTTCCCAGGACACTGCAAGCAGTGGTGGCGGAGTTGGAGTTGGAGTTGGAGTTGATTTGGATGTGAAGCCATCCTCTGATTTTATGTCTCTGTTTGCTGACATGTCCGTGAATGGTCTTGGAGGAGGAAGTAATGTGGAGAATACCATACAGCAAATCAATAAGGGGCCGAATTTAAAGGAAGCTCTGGAGAAGGATGCCCTCGTGAGGCAGATGGGGTTCATGCCATCGGGCCAGAACCCGAGTTTGTTCAAGGACTTGCTCAGCTGAGTTTTTTTTTTTTGTTCTTGCGCAAACAATGGAACGGGCATGGCATGGGAGTTGTTTCTGAGACAATAGGGTTGTGACATAAGGACACAATTGATTGGCAAAGGAATGCGGATGCAGGTTAAGCCTGATTGGGGTTGAACGTCGTGAGTTCTGGTGTATTTTGTACTGGGTTGCTCTGAGATCTTATACTATATGTAGAAATAGAGTGAGAGCTAGACATTTGATTACTCAGTTTCTTGGGCAGTCCATGAAGCTTTGTTGTTCAGTTTTATTTTATTCTCTCTTGTTTTTCGCGGATTTTTGGAAGATGAGAAAGCGAATTTCGGGAGGAGGCATGTCGTGTTTTTCTTTCTGTTTTTTTCACTCATATTGAAATAAGGTGTTGGCATTAGCATGCTTTGCTGGATTTGTTGTATTTTTCCCTATATTGCTTCTTGTATGTTATTCTGTATATTATTTTTCAATAGTTTGTCAACCTAGTTGTAGGTTGTCAATGTATCATTTTCCATCATTCACAAACAAGNGTCAAATCTACATATAAACATTACAGTTAATAAATTTACACTTTGAAAATAGAATTTTCTTTAAGTGTGAATATATATATAAAAACAAAAAAAAAAAAATTATGGTAATTTTCTCTGCACTTCCCAGTCCAGATTTATAAGTTTTCACTGCCTTTTTAATAATTCGTTCTCCCGCCTATTCTCTTCCCTCACCCTCTGCTGCTTTGTTTCATTTGTAGAACGAAACTATTACAGAAACCGAAAATGGAAAAGAACGAGTCGTTTCCAGGTTCCAGGCAAATGAATTTGAAGAAATCATTCAATCTCGGATTGCGCTCCTTATTGAATGCCTGCTCCGATGAGGTTAGGGTTTTCTTTCTCACTGTAGTTTTCGCATATTATAGATTTTTTGGTGAAAATTAGCTCATTTGGTGGTTGTTTTTTTATTTTTCTTGATCAACATAGGAATTTCGCGAGGCATTCCCGGGATTTACTGCACCCGAGCGGGAGCGGCTCCATGGACTCTTTCTTCAGGTGAAATGCTGCGTGTGCTAGTGCGTGGGCCCTTTCATGTTGCATAAAGTTTCGTTAAGTTAATTTCATAAAGCTTCAGGCAGAAAGTATTAGAGATTTTGGTGCAAGAGTAGAGATGTTCACTTTAATGTCAGGGTGAATTTATTTTAGTTCATTTATTTGGTCCGGAGATTGGATCCATAATTGGGGAGCTATTGAAACCATTATGCATTTGTATAGTTACTGTGTTGAGCTATGAAATGTTTATCTGCTAGAATATGCATTAGAGTAAAATATGACTATCTTTGAAAGTGAAATGGTAGTCCTGAGTTGTATCTCAGCCAAAACAAGGTTCTATCTCACCATAAACTTGAGCAGAAAGGTGGGCTTTATCCTTCTATGTTTGCGTATATATGAAACTGAAATGTTCTTAGTAGCAACCTTAGGGAGTAAGTTTTTGATTTACCAGGTTGTTATTTGACAAAAAAGAAGTCATTTATGTCTTTGCATCTCCATATATTGAGAGATTTAGGTTCTCTGTTAATGCAATGACTGCATGTCGTTGCAGGTGATTTCTTCTCTGCATGACAATATTCAGGTATGAAAATTTCTTAAGCCTTTCACTTGGAAGACAAATACCTGAGTGCCATTTTAATTGTTAGTGTGAAGTGCTCCATTTTAATGTTTTATTTTGATATTGTATTTTCTTATTTTTTGACCTATATACAGTTGTAATCCATACGTTACCATTTCCAAGGAGTATCTGCCGATACCTGCAGTACAAGCATACCAGTGATGTGAATTAACTTTCTACTTTTATGCACAAACTATTTATTAACCATTTAAGTGCATGATAGCTTTTTCTTATCTGTATCTTGTTAGTTATGATTTGTTTTGCCGCCGTGTCAGTTAGGATTAATATCTGCAGTTGTTCTTTATAGCAGTAATATTATGATGTTTATTGAGAGGAGATATTTGATTGTGCTACAATGTTTTGATCTTTATACTAGTGAATTGTTGTATTTTCATTCGTAAGAATTTAGACTTCTCTTGATTTCAGTCTTTGAGATGGATTCTTTTTACAATGCTCTTGTCACGAGCAACTCTAGAAGCTTCTTTCTGTTAATTCTGTAACCAAATGTTTGCAAACTTAATTTCTCTTTGCATGATAACTGTACACTGACTTCATGGAAGAAAATGATTATGGTGACTGTAATCTCGCACTTATTGCAGGAAGAATTTGAGTCCATATTACTCCAGACGCAGGTAATGTTCAATGTTTTTTCTTTTGGTAGAAGTTTTAGACTCCTAACATTCCAAATAAATTACAGTTGTTGGTGTGACAGATTTTCAATCTTTTTGGTACTTTAAATTATGTTTCTCACTTCTCTTTGGTACCATGCCCGTAATTTCTTGTTGATGGAGATGATTAATGGATTATGTTCATTGTGTTTATGTCTTTCTATTACTTACATGCATAATAATACATACATAATTCTTTTGGGTTGGTGATATGACGCATGTTGGTGTTTACAGAACTTAATTTGTCTCTCTGTAGGCAGGGACAGTCCTGGACACTGTAGAAGAGCTAGTGGAAGAACATAATTTGGATCCTCTAATCTCAGAGAAGTACGCATGCTTATATTATAGAAATAACTTGTCTGAGGAGTTCCCCCCAGTTTGAAGTTTAGATGTCAAATCTCTGAACTTCAAGTTGTCTACATGCTAGTTAGCACAGCATTTATATTCATACTAATTTTGGACCAATGCAAAAAATATACATGTCTTTGTTTATTCTACTCATGTAACTCAGTCTAAGTTTATAGAAATTACCGAAATTTAGAGAGAAAAATGTCTATTTACTGCAGGAGTAATGTAGGAGAGACGGCTCAAATTTTGTCGGAAGCAAAGAAAAATGAAATAAAAGATCTGACGGGTCTCTTGGAAAAGGTATACAAATGCACACAATTATATATATATATATATATATAGTTTGCACTGAATACAGGTGTTTGAAGGCCGTCTTTATCATTTTACATCACCACATTTTATATTCAGAAGATGCTTTCATTCAGCATGTTCATAACAAATTAACAATCATCTTATTTCTGGAATTTACCTGTTCTTCGCTCTTCTATATGGCAAGAGCACAACATATCATGATCCTGTATATTTTTATATGATGATGATGAGGGTGCTGATGAATTCTACTAAGGTAGTACGGAATAGTAACACCAATGCAAGAATATATAGTATTTTTAGTTTCACTTGGGTTTTATCGACATACTTGTTCTCATAAATAGTAGCGTAAATACTGTACCACGGATGGTTCAAACAATATAAATTATATAAAATTTCAGGGTACCTGATCGACACATTACCTTATCTTCCTCATTTAGTAAGGAAATGCTGGATATACTAATTATACCCTCGTCTATTTCTTTTATTGTTGGTGTTGTTTATATTATTATATCACTAAAGCTTCAGTTCCATGCAACACCATATCCTCCTACCAGTTTGATAATATCATTTTTCTGATCCATGAGTCATTTTTAGAACTTTTTAACCCATTAGTTCTTTATACTCCTTATCTTATTAGGCAGAGGAACAGAAGCGTAAACTTGAAGCCCGTTATGAACTCCTCAAGAAAGAAAAGCAAGACTTCTCTGGAGCTGCTAACCTTGTCGATGAGGTTAGGAGATACTTGTTTAACTTTTCATCTGCATTTACTACACACACACACACACACACACACACACACATATATACACAAATATATATATATATATATATATATATATATATATGTGTGTGTGTGTTGTAATGCTGCTGCTCTAAACAGTGTCTCCTGTTCAATTCTACAGTTAAGGACCAGAATATCGAACTACAATAATGACCACCATACTGAGCTTGCTGATATCTGACGCCAATCAGCATTGTCTAGAAAAGCGTAATGTATACTACTTAAAACTTAAGCTTCTTAACATAAACTTCATAGCTTGACCAGTTGACCTTTATCAGTTTGCTTTCACTTTAGTTGCTATTTGTGTTGAGTGTTTATGTACTTTTCTTCTGTAAAGTCTCCTGAATCTGTTATATCGTACTTTGACCCTTTTATATTGGCTTCTCTTTGTGATTGATGTAGGTATTACTAACTTCTAAAGTTTTGTTAACAGCTCAAAAGGTTTTTCCTTCCCTTTCTGTTTTTCCTGGGAGTAAACCATCACAATGAGATTATTAATTTCTGTGAGGAGTTGAATAGGAAACAAATTTTTATTTGCCTATCTAGATCATACGTTCATGCATTAGGAAACAAGATTTTCTAATAACTTAAATAATTATTTGATTGAATCAAAGTCAGATTGAGGAAAAATTAAGTTAAATGCAGTCATGATTACCAGCTTTGTACCTGCTACATTTGACAACTAGAGTAGCAGTCCATTAAAGTTCGTATGAAAAATAAAATACTTCGTACTGTTAGCTACTCGTCCTCCAATTATTTGATATAATATTAGAACATGGTCTTGTTGAGCAGCACAATCTTAAATGTCAATTCTACATAGGATGTTTCCCGCATGTACTCTTAACATGCACAGTATTGAGAAAGGGTATATGAGCTCACAGACACATTGAGAATCTAATCTGAGGAGCTTCCTTTTGAATTTTTATTTTCTAGGTTTAAGCCGTGCTATTTTTATTCCACTTAGTCTATTTGCCAAATAGCTTTTGGAGTGAGCATGTCTATTAAAACAGAGCATTAAGGCAAGTTTTGTTCCATGTTTGTTTACACATGAATCTTGCTGACATAGAGCCACGTACGTTAACTCAGACAATTATGAAAGGCTGGCAACTGGTTGTACTGATAGCTTTGCTTTAGAAATGTTAAATCACATTAGTTTAGACTAATTTAACACTTAAGGTTGGTTGGCTTTTGTAGTAAACATTGTTTATCTTCATTATATATTTGTACTATGGTCCCTCTTGACTGTATTATCAAGATGCCCTTCATTTGACCTGTCCCATGCGTCACTATCTCACGACATTCTATTAAATCTTAGGAATTTAGGATGACTCGAGCTTTTATTTGCCTAAAAGATATTAGGCATATTGTACTAAGCAATTGAACCAAAATAGTTTGAGTTTCTTTTTAGGTGGCGGTTGCCAGGATATTAAACACCTACTTGTTATTACTGAATCACTGTTGCTATAATTCTATCGAATTTGAAAGAGTTTTTGTTATTGGGAAAAGAGAAATTCTATCCTTTGATTTGTTAGAGTTGTGCAGTCAACATTACGAATATTTTCAAATGGCTAGATTTAGAAGATCAAAGTAAAATTTTGAAATCATGCAGCTCAAAACATTTCGTGATGACGTCAGGTTTTTGTTTACTATTTAATTAGATCTCATATTTTTTTTATTATTTAATTACTATTTAAATCTTACCTACATTATAAGAATGCATATATGGTTGACCAAATATTTTGTTTCTTAAAATAATAATGAAGCAATAGTAGTGCGTTTTAGCATTACAAAAGCTAATTATTTTCAATTCATTAGTATATAGTATTCAGAGTAAATAAACAAAAATGTAAATTTTAATTCATGATTGATAGGAAATTATTTACATTTTTATTTTAAAGTGTAACTCCTAATTTTATTTTTTAAATTTGCAAAAAAATATAAATTATTGTAATTATTGTAACATTAAATAAAATAAAATATTGGATTGTACTTAAAAATAATTTAGTAACAACTAATTTCAAATCGTTAATTTTACCAAACATTTTTGACATATTGTTAATACTATTTGTTAATCAAAACAGCTAATACTATAAATCAGAAAAAAAAATTAAAAAAATATAGACATGCAGAATCCAGGGAAACTATTACATATTTTCTGTGAGATCAAAATTATTGTATTTGTAAAGATAAAAATAAATGCAAAACAGTTGCTCCAAAACTCAAAAGTCAGGCAACAAAAATACAAATCATCATTATCCATATACCCTTCTCCCTACCTTAAGATATCCAACTGCTCATTGTATCTGAATTCCAATTCTTCCACATTCTCGAAAACAAATGTCATCATTTTCTCTAACAAAAAATTTCACTATTTCTACTGGGGGACACCAAAAACCCTGTTTGAGAAAAACTTTGTTTGAGATACAACAGATTGATGGAAGAAGCGGCTGCCACTCTTTTTCCAGCAAGTCTACACCATTCTTCATGTAATTGGCAAGCAATACAAAACCCAAAAAACATGTCCATAAATCACATTAATCGTCCAAATAATAATAAGATCCAGCGGCCTTCTGCTCTCGGTCCTTGGTTGACTCTAGTTTGTTGATTCGAGGGCGATAATTTGTTGGGTCCCTTCTAAATGTTATATCCAGATGCTACACACAAAAATTGAAATGCCTTAATTTGCAATGGCACTAATGTAAGAAAATCAAGGAATTGGGTTTCACGATCACCAAAAAATTTATATCAAAAAATAAAAAATTGGATGGAAGAGGCTTACAGATAAGAACAGGTTCATCCCAGTCAAAAGTGATTGAGGTGGATTGGCCGTACAATCCACGGATGGCTTCCCTTCGTAAACGATTACCCTATCAGCAAGGTATGTGGCCATAATGAAGTCGTGCTCGACAACAAATGCGGTCTTTTTGGCGTGAAGTATGAACCTCTTTATGACTTTTGAAGCAACAATACGCTGCTCTGAGTCGAGATATGCACTTGGTTCATCTATTAAATAAATGTCAGCAGGCTGCAAGTATACAAAAAATAAATAGATAAAAACAAAAACCGACAAAACAGAAATTAAGAAATATCCAGAATACACACACACACACGCATACACATACAAGAACATAGGAAATAATGCAAACAAATGTATGCACTTTAGTCCATTTAAAGTCTAAATAATAAATCCGTCAGATTTCAGAAATAAACCACCAAATTATCCAAAGCCATTATGACTCAATTTACAGTGTTTCTAAGGATGATTATATCTCCATAAATGAAACTTTTACAAGAGGTTATGACTTAAGCCCATGCATATCCAACTGGACACTTAAAACAATGTCTTGCTGGATCATATGCAAGTCCTATTTTTCAATTAAGAAAATGGATAACACAGGAGATTAATATATCATTTCTATACAATATAATTCATATTCCGCTGACAATGGAGGTAGATATGCTCAGACAAGAAAATCAAATCATTTTCTAGCATGAATCAAATAGATGGAATCTTAAAAGTTAAAATATGGTCCAAACTTTTGCAGCTCTGGCATAATATCACTAAGAAAATATTTACAGAAACTACATGGAAGAGAAGTAAACCTTTCCAAGACAAAGAGTAAGGGCAACTCTTTGCAATTCTCCACCAGATAGATTCACAACCTCTTGATCCATTAGTTGCTCAATTAAGAGAGGCTTCATCACATCTGATACAAACTGAGGATGCATATACGAATCACGGATTTTCTGATGTAAAAGCATTCTAACAGTCGACTGGAACTTAGGACTGATTTTCTGTGGCTTGTAAGACACATTGAATTCCGGTATTTCAACATCAGATCCTTCCACTAAATCAGGCTTCAAAAGACCAGCCTATCATTCCAAAGACGTCAACTTTAGCTTGAATAACAAACTGAACTTCAATTAAAAAAATAGTAAA
The DNA here is from genome assembly GCA_008636005.1 of Striga asiatica. Taxonomy (NCBI): domain Eukaryota; kingdom Viridiplantae; phylum Streptophyta; class Magnoliopsida; order Lamiales; family Orobanchaceae; genus Striga; species Striga asiatica. The sequence goes on from BKCP01012625.1 coordinate 129,466, forward strand.
TATAATATACCAGCATCCGTATAAAGGTCGTCTTTCCCGTCCCATTTTCACCAAGCATCACAACAATTTGTGAATCAGTAAATTCACCCTCCATGACCTTAAGCTTGAAATTTCCTTGAGTTTTAGTCATGGTAGGGTACCTATACCTTGCATAAGTCTCAATTTCCTCAGCACTTTCCTGCGGTGTCTCTGCAACCTGGTAGGACAAAGTTTATTAGTCACAAGACTCAGAACTGTCATCTAATCACAACTAAAATCCCTTAAGATATGGATAGAAATATGATTCTACCTTGAACGTTAGAGATTCATCTCGAAATCGTAAATTCTCGGTCGGCACAAATCCTTCCAGAAATATATTAATTCCTTCCCTGACTGAGAATGGAAGGGTTACCACCCCGTATACACCAGGTTTCCCATAAAGGCAGCAGATGAAGTCCGATAAATAATCGAGCACACTAAGATCATGCTCCACAACAATCACAAAGCTGAAAAAATACAATAACCAAGTAAGGCCTCACTAAAAAGATGGAATTTCAAAAGCTAACAAAAGTTGACAGGGAAACACCACAGACCTATTAGGCCTAAGTAAAGATCTGATGACTTTGGCAGCTTTGAGCCTCTGTTTCACATCAAGATAGCTCGAAGGCTCATCAAACATAAAGATCTCAGCATTCTGTATGGCAACAACAGCTATTGCAAATCTCTGAAGCTCCCCACCGGATAAATCTCCCACATTGCGGTCCATAACCTGACTCAACTCAAGATCAATACCAAGTTCTTCTTTCATGTCTCTCTCATCTTTTTGGGAGAGAACTTGCCCAACATTACCCTGCACAGCTTTCGGGATGTGGTCGACATACTGGGGCTTGATAATTGCCTGGAAAAATGCACTGCGATAAGTTTGTAGCAAAATAATTAACCAAAATACTAAATCGTAGAAGCAATAATAAGCAAGCAAATAGAAAAGTCACATATAAGGTTGGATGGAGCAATGGTAATGAAATTGCATGTAATCAAGTTCAATGTATTTAACACCATGATACAAGTTATTTCGGCAAAAGTATATCAATAATTGTGCCAAAAAAGGAACTAAATAATACAAAGCTATCAATCAATAAGCCAACTTGTGCTAGACAATGTTTTAAGGTCGATAATGCAATTCATTAACAAATATGCTCACCATTAAACATCAGTAAGATTAGTCAGACACATATACTTGAGGAGATATATTATCGTGGATTATTAATCGAATTGGCGCTAAAAAAGAGAAAAAAAACCCAGACCAATGGCAATGGAGACAATTTAAACAAACACAGTTATCAAGCCATATTAATTAGATTTATTACTAAATGATGCGCTACTTCATTCATGGCATACATGAAAATTATCAATTAAATTTCAGGCAGGTGTATTTCATCAAAGGCCGAAAATGAGAGTGCATGTCATAGAGAAATCTATAATCAGAATTTACCTTTAGATTATCTTCAAGGATACGAGTAAAGTAGTTTTGCAGCTCGGATCCTCTAAAATAGGTCAGAATTTCCTGCCAATCGGGAGGGTTCTGCAAGGCAAATTTATTCAGAAATTTGAGCGATAATTAAAGTAAAATTTTTAAAGGTAGCTAAATGAAATTACTGTAAAGCGGCCCAAATTAGGTTTCAATTTCCCAGCCAAAACTTTAAGAGCAGTAGATTTCCCAATGCCATTAGTTCCAACCAAGCCAAGAACTTGCCCAGGCCTTGGGACTGGTAATCTATAAAAAGAGAAAATAATAAACCAATAAAAGAACAACTAAGAACCAAAATATAAATTTAATACAGGAGAAGGCTCCAATACCTATGTAATTTGAAGGTGTTAGGACCATAACGATGGGTGGTATCCTTATCCAGGTCTTTTGGTAGATTGATAATCTGGATGGCGTCAAATGGGCATTTCTAGAGAAACATGCAAAACAATGGTGAGGTCAGGCGAATGTATGCTAAACATTAGCAAACAAAAGATTGCACTTCTTGTCATATTGAACAAACCTTCACACAAATACCACATCCGATACATAATTCCTCTGAGATGAAAGCAATCTTGGCTGCAGAAGTGACCTCAATGCAAAGTTTACCTAAAAAGATAAAGAAATTTGAATAACAACTCCGTATGTTCCAAGATTCTTAGATAAGAACAGAAATATATTTTGAGAAGCCACAACGAAAGAAATGGACAGCTAAAAAAGATAGCCACGGGTTAAATCATGGAACTAGCATCTCAAACTGTAGTGACAGCATCGAGAAATCAATCTGAATCAATACATTCTAATTCTGTCCCAGAAGTAATGAAAAACGTTGGGATTGACATGGATAGAGCAATATGTTTCTCTGAGTTATACAGAATCACTCAAGTTATCATGTCTCTTGATTGAAGTTTTTACTGTATTCATAAAACAGTTACACAATGCCATTATAACAACAGCAGAACCAGGATCCATTTCCGATCATAAATCCGAAAAAAATCGTAACTATACAGGATAAATCCACAGAAACTAGGGAAACGTGCCTGTTTTGACGACAGGGCAACTCTTTTTGCACTCCTGGCGGCATTTCTTGGGCTTGCACTTATCGGAACTCACAATAGCGATACGCGTCAACCTCTGATCCGACATCTCTCTCAATTCAACTGATTATCACCGAGATAAGGTAATTCAAACCAGAATTAAATCTCAAGCCCTAACCCTAATCAGATTTTACAGAAATAATAAATCAACAAACATAAATACAGAAAGAGGGAAAAAGCGGCACCTGCGGGTTGAGAAGGGGGAGAGAAGAAGTGGTGGTGATATAAAAGAAAGACGCAACAGTGAAAAACAACTCTGCTAGCTAGGGTTCCAACTGGAGAATAAATTAAAGCAAAGCTAGTACTTTCCATTTTTTTTATTTATTTTTTATTTTTTTATTTTTTAATTTCTTATGACATGATTGGTACGAACGAATGATATGGGCATGGATGATCATTCTCTTCCTCATTCTTATTCTCATGATTGGTATATTTTTTGAGAATGAATGACCATTCCAATGGGAATGGCAAAACCCATCTCCATGGGATTAGCCATTCCATAGTAAATGAAAGGTTTTCTCATTCCCATGTGTGTAGGAATCAATTTTTCAAAAAATAAAATTAACAAATAATAATAAAAAATAAATATATAATATATAATATAAATCATGATTAAAATATATTAAATAAAATTATTTTAAAAAAATTCAAATAAAAAAATTAAGAACTTACTTTTATTTATTTTTTAATTAAATATATTAAATACTTATATAAAAATAAAACTAAAAAAAGAATTTATATATAATTTAAAAATATATTACTTTATTTTTATATATTATTAAAAATATATTATTTTTTATATATTAAAAATATATTACTTTTAAAAATATATTATTAAAAATATATTATTGAAAAAGATATTAAAAATATATATTATTAAAAATATATTATTTTAAAAAATAAAATTCAAATAAAAAATTAAAAACTTACTTTTATTTACTGTTTAATTGAAAAATAAAATAGATATTATTAAAAATATATTATTTTTTATATATTAAAAATATATTACTTTTAAGAATATATTATTTTTTTATATATAATTTAAAAATATATTATTTTTATATATTAAAAAATATATTATTCTATTTTTATATTTTATTCAAAATATATTATTAAAATAGTGTATTCTATTTTTATATATTATTAAAAAAGGAATTTTAATTTATTAAAAGTATATTATTTTTTTAAAAAACTTTTATTTATTATTATAATAAAAAATAATAATGTCATTCCATTCCAACCCTATTCATTCTGCATACCAAACGCATCAATGACAAAACATGTTTCATTCAATTCCCATAATCATTCCATTATTCAATTCATTCCATTCCTACCAAATTTCATTCCATCATACCAATCATGACATTAGAGCTTTGCACACTTTTTTGTTATAAAGTACTCCGGTAAATAATATTAAATAATAATTATAAATTAATGATGTAGATTAAAAATATGAAATAATAATTATAAATATAAGATTTCGAGTTAATATTTGATATAACTTATGTATATTAGTTTCTTGTAATCAATATAAGATTATCTTGTATGAAAGAATATACAACATGTATATTTAAAATATTAAAAACACCTAAAATATGATATAAGATGTGTAAAAGTATTTAAATTATTCTATATTTTTCTTTCGAAATGTGAAAGTCATCTAAATTTTTTATAAACTATTTTGTAGAGACAAAATATCCAAAAATACTTAATTTAACATATATGTGCATATATATAGATCATTAAGGTAGAGAATGTGTTAAAAGATAGTATCTCAAATATTATATGCGTGAATAATAAGTACTAGTACAATACTCGTGTATTAAATTGTCAAATTATATTTTTTTAATCATAATAATTAAACACCCGTACATTAAATAAAAATGTCAACTCGTGTTGAATTTTTTTTACTTATATAATATAAAAATATCGATATTATTTACTATTACATAAGTACAAAAATATATATCTTAAATAAATAGAAATAATATTATGATATGTATATGCATAAGTGTAGAATATGTTTATTTAATATTAAACAAAATAGATTAATTTTTTACTTAATTAGATGCCTAATACATTAAATGTCGTATCAGTCGTGTTTCACAATTTTTTAACTTTATATGTAATTTTAGAATTTATATAAATAATTATTTATTTTTATTACATTGACAACATACCAATTAGATTTGAAATAAATATTATTTTTAAAAGAATACATATCAATTTCTATTACTTTAGAATATAATTTATAGTTATTTGATATAATTTAATTTAGTTTGATGAGTAAATTTAAATTTTATTTATAAGGATATATATTACTGTTTTGTATTATATGTATATATAAATAAATAATAAAATACAAACGGACTTCATAATATCAATTCAAATGCAACACACTAATTAAAATTTTTTTTCTTGACAATATTAACCCTATTTAATGGATGTTATGGGAAACGATGTAGATAGAATATGAAGAGTCACTGTTTATTAGATGGAGGGTTAAAAATGGAAAAATATGAACAAAATATCTAAAACGACATTTATTTTATCAATAATCAATTAAGCCAAAGTGACAAATAATAAAAATAGGAGGGAGTATATATATTATTATATATTTTAGTATGACATATGTTACTTGTGCGACTTATATATGTTATATTATAATAAATTTTCTACCTTATAACATATAACTACATTAAACATAAATTGATTAGTTGCGAGTGTTTTAGTTGTTTGTGTTTGTGTTGTTGGTTAGTTAGTTACTGAGTGTTTTTTTTTCTAGCATTGCTAGCTGGGATATTAAGCGGTATTTTGACATGTCCTCCCACTTTTTCAGTTGTTGGTTGTTGTGTATTCGCACATTTGCGCATTTTGATTTATAATATTCTCTATCGTTTTGAAAAAAAAAACATAAATACATTAATTGATAATAATTTTATTTTTTAATTAATTTTAATAAATAATTTTCTTATTATTATAAAGATAAATATAATTTATTTATTTTATATATACAATATAGATGTCAAATCGAAGCTAATCAAAAGATAATTAATTTGATATATTATATATGTAAAACCGATAAGAAATACAAAAGTTATCAACTTTTAAAATATATTTTCAATTCAATGGTTATAATAGGAAACAATATCAAAATACAATTAATAGAAATATTAATTTATATCCAATCATAACTCCAAAGCATGATTTTTTGCCAAATAAGATTACGAAGCATGAGAGTTTGTCACGTTCAACGCATTCTGAAATTATATATAGAGGGGATTATAGTATGAGAAGATTTGTATAGTGGATACAAAAACATTGTTTATTGTATATCAGTGACATGCATATTGCATGTCTATGATTATATTATTTTTATTCCATTATTCTTATCTTTTACACGGAGGCTAATGAAAATGCAATTGTTAAAAAAATAATGTTACTAACTGTACAATCCATTTCATTTGACGAAAGATATTGAAAAATTAATCATACAAAAATAATGTACAGAATTTCGAAAATTTTGTTGTAAAAATTATAATATCAAATGATTTTGATTATATATCTTTTATTCTATCATTTTCATTTATTGTACTCATTCCAAAAACAATCTTTCAAAACATATTTTGACGTTCAAAATGATTTGTCTGTATGTATCTAATAAATTTGCTAACAAATCTGATAGTCTACGTATTCTTAATTTTTTTATTGTAATATTGTTAACATATATAATATTTAGATACTTTTAAACACATTTAGGTAAATTTTTTACACATTCTTTAGATTAAGGAGGTATATCTATATAAAAATAGGTTAAATTTAAGTATTTAGACATGTTTTCCTTGTAAAATAGTTTAGAAAAATTTTAGGTGACTTCACACATATTTCAAGCACAATATAGAATTTATATCTATCTATCTATTTATCTATATATATACATATATATATATATATATATATATATATATATATCGAGCTTAACATTTACCAAATTTAGTAACCAAAATTTTCGGACAACATTAATTGCTTACTATTTTCATATTTTTTTTTTCTTTTTACATAAACTTGAAAATAAAACAGTCGGATGGAAAACTTGAAAATAAAATAGCCAAATCATCCATTTGACTTATGCGGCCTACAATAAATGAATTGAAATCGGATACAAATCCAAAATAGAATTGGTTTATTCATCCAAAATACAAATCCGTAGCAAAATATCAAAATACGATGGAATAGGAATATCAAATCAACTACAATTCATTGTTATAGATATTTTTACCAGAGTTAAATCAAAAGATTCGAACACCGCGTCGTGTCTCAAGGAAGGTCAGTCGGATTAAATTGTGCAAATATTCAGTCACAAAAAAAGAAAATAATCCTAAACACTCTAATTCAATTATTTGAGTTTTCAATTATCAACTACGAGATTAACTACTAACGATTCTCAAACAAGCAATTTCAATTTCACAACCCAAAGCACAATTCAAATAATGATAATAGGGACTAGGGTGTCGGAGACAATCGTTTTCGGTTCTCAATACATTAAACGCAATCGATCACTCGGCTAAAGAACTCGAAAAACTAATTCAACAAGAGATTCATTCTCAATAACTCACGTAACAAGAGAATAAACATAAACGGTCAATTATCGAATTAATTAGCACATAAACAATACGTTTCCGAACAAGTCTATTATAAACGAGCCAAGATCGATCGATTTCTCCCCTTTCGGTTCTAAAATCGATTAAACAGATTAGGATGGTGATCAATCATCTAACCCTAGGTATAGCACAACTTATTTAGATTGAGCAATCAAAGTACACACAAATGAAATCGAACCGGAACAATTATCCCCTAACCCTAGCTACGAATTTAGCCACACATTGCAATTTCAACACAACAATTCATAATTAAGAAAGCCTTCAAATCCATACACAAAATAAAAAGAAATGCTTACGATTAATAGTGAACCCAATGTCGAAAATCAACGAACAATCCAAATCCACAAGTTCTATCTTGGAGTTTCACTACCCAAGATCAAAATCTAATGAAAACTAAGTGAAAAATGAGTTTTGGAGTGAAAAAGACGAAAATACAAAGTCTGAGAATACTTAACATTAACCCTAGGATCGAAATATATCATTCTCCAATTCAAAATCCATGAAAATCGTGCCTGCAGTAAAACAGACCTTAGCGGCGCTAAGGCATGTTAGCCGTTCGAGTCTGAAACCGCTAAGAAACAAACCACCGCTAGCCTGGGCTGACCTTACCGGCGCTACGGCTCTGGCAGCCTGCTGGACTTTGCTTCTCGGGTTCGTTTCGGTTCATTTCAACTTGGAATTCGATTCCGTTTTTTCGTGTGTGTTCCCAACGAACTCCTCTATTTAATTAAGCTTGCCCGACTAACTTTCACTTGAAATTCGGTCCTCCCGAGGCTTCCGACCTACACACCATAAACAAAGAAAAACCGAAAAAATACACGAAAAACACACGAAAGACTAAAATAGAACGAACCACGAAATAAACTACAAAACGAACTAAAAACCAACTAAAAGACCTAATATGGAGGAAAAAGAAAAGAAAAATAATGACAAAAAATGCAACAAAAGTGGGACAAACATTCATCTCTTTCCACAATATTTTATTCTAAAAGTCAAATTTAAATGAATTCAAACTCGAGATTAGTTTCAATCTGAAAAAATCAATCCAAAAATATTTTCTCATTCTTCATCACACATCCACGTGAAAAATACTGTCTAAACTAATTTTCTATTCAACATCACAAAATCTTATATTTTATTTACTAAATCTATAATTTAAATAAAATTACCTACACATACTAATTAAATCAGATTGTGATATAATAGTTCAAACTTGCACTAATTTGTTTCATATTCTATAAGATACACAAACCTACTAAAAAATAAAAAATATTTTTAACTTCAAAACAATATTTATTATAATTTTTTTCAATTAAGTGATGGTTATAATATTTGACACAAGTTTTCAACTTTAGCTTAACTTATTTAGAAATCAAATTAATATGTTGCAACAAGGGATGAACAAGTGAAGATGGAGATGAGTAATATTTATTTACAATACTTGAATATGTTAAATTTTCATTATCCGTAATTATAAACATGATCTGAAGTGATAATTATTTTATGATGAGTGAAATAAATATATAAACCATATATTAAATTATTATAAATCATAAAATAAAATAAAATGTAATTATGAATATTCCAAACTATTTGTATACTAATCAATATCCCTTCATTGTTTTAATATATGTAATTTAATTATTGCCCCGTGCATTGCACGGGCTACGCACTAGTCAGAAATGAATCAATTGAGAAGGAAATTGACTCCTAAAAGGAAAAAGAAGAAACTTATTGATGTGCTTCTGCACTTGAACTGGCTTCCCTCCGCTTCTCGACCGCTCCAAGACCTGCAAAGACCTCCCGGCGGTAAACCTCCGACGCTCAAGTCAGTACGAGATCAAAGATAGAAGGAAGCTGTGTATGGAATTTATGGTTTGTAAAATGGTTCCTCTTACCTCCTTCATTTGTTCACCTATTTATATAGAGTATTTAGCTTGTTCCCTACGCTTTTCTCTTCGCTCGTCAGATCACTTATTCTAATTTGATCGTGACGCTACACGTGTCCCTCCTAGACTGCTCTTCATAACTGCCCCACTTGTTCGGGGCTCCTAGCACGGCTTCGAGCTACAAACATCCAAGTTCTTGAACCAACTATTCTGCTCGGCAAAAGCCGAGCTATTAAGAACCGAGCTGCTAATGCCGAGCTATTAACATCCAAGTATAATGCCGAGCTGTTAGAGACTCATCCAATTCTAAAAGCCGAGCTACTAAGAGCCGAGCTGCTAACATACCTAAAGGTTTGAATAGATTTAGAGGAGCACATACATTTTTCAAGTAACATAACCACAAAGCCTAGCTGTTACTACAATGTCCATAAAACCGAACTACCAACATAACCACAAAGCCGAGCTGTTGGCTACTCATTGGCCGACTATTATTAGACCTGTAAGGCCGAGCTACAACTAATCCCATAAAACCGGGCTACTTTCCCTTCTCTCTGGCTTAATGAACTGAGCACATCCTTGTCGGTTTACCGAGCCATTTGTATATGCTATATCACTTATGAAGGCTCCTTACCTTAAGGAGATTGTATATAAGCTTACTCAAACAATCAATTGAGAAGAGCTGCTGCAATAATCGAGTTTTCATTCATCAGATTCAATTAAGTGTTTGAGAGATTCTTATTCTTTTTATTTTGTTCGTCACAGCACTTCAGCGTTCTTACATTATTGACGAACCGAGTTTGTTTAGTTTCTTTTTCTTTTTACAAACACTTTTTGAGTGTTCAGGGATTAAGTACTGAGTTTACTCGAGAGATTCGAGTATGTAAAGTCCACGGGACGTGCCCAGGGAAGTAGTTGATATGATCGGGTTTAGTGTTGGCTAGGCTATGAGGGAGTCCGAGTCGAGTAATTTCAATCTGTACTTTATGGGACGCAAATCGATTTATCAATGAAAGAGCTCTGAGGGGTAGTTAGATGCTCCCCGAAGACATATAATTGTTCATATCGCTTCCGCTTTTAAATTTACAATTCTCTGTTGCAATACAATTTTGTAATACAGAATTTTGTGTTCTAACATACTTCCGTATTCTATACTCCCCCACCCTCGTTTCAGTTATTATTGTACTTATGTTAATTACTTCAAATTTATTTGTGATGCAACATTATTTAGTGAGGTAATTCTATTTAAAATAAATAGTCCGGCTCGAAAAATCTGCCCGCTCGGGTTGAGCTAATTGGGAGTCAAACGGTCAACAGAATATTGACCCAAATCCCAGACGCGTGTCAGACGGCCTACGGCCTATGCTAGTGATACAAACACGTCACGTACGCGTCTAAGAAACGCGTCGAATCTAAATTTATTTCCATCGGATATTTTTGAATAGGAATAGCTAATTTTGCCTATAAAGCATTCAGGAATTCGTGCATATCCTCTCTTCTCACATTCAATTCAAGAGTACGTCTTACAAGGAGCGATTTTCCAGGTGATCCCGTTCGTTCGCTCTCCCTCTCTCACTTATCTGCGCAGCTATAGATTGTTTGCTTCTGTTTTTAATAGTCATGTTTTCGCGAGATACATACCTTGATGATGCATTGAGTATTTGGTCCATCATTTTTTTTTTTGGTTCTGCTAATTTTGTGTGAGCATATTCACGGTATATGAATTTCGTTCACGCTCGCAAAATTTTCGGTGTATTTTTTGTGCTTTTGTAGACTGTTGATTCGTGATGATCGGTTGTGGGATTTTCAACTCTTGTTTGTGTGTATTTGCTGGGCTGTAAGTAATCCTTTTAAGGTTGTAGGAGATCGTCGGATTGGATCTCCGTTTTAGTTTAATTTCGCGGGTAAATTGGGCAGTTGTTGTGACGCCATTGTCATTGATCACGTGCCCCTCTTCAGATCATATCTGGGTATATATTTGTTCTTGATTGTGGACGTGATTCTGGTTATGATAGATGTATGAGTAAAAGATCATTAACTTTTTATGCTTAATCGTGTTACATTTGATTCTTAAGTTCTGGTCTGCGTTGTAGAGTATTTTATCCTTGTTAAAATACTGTTATTATCTAGTTAAAATAGACTTGTAATATAGCATTGTGTTGTTATCTATCTATAATGGGGGTTTGGAAGTTTACTTAAAGAGGTACTTAGGAGAATTGGCTTGACCTTATGAGTTCTGTCTGATTGTTTGCTTTCCTCATGCTTAGAAACTGCAGAATATACACGCCATAGAGTGATTTCATGTCAAAACTATTTACACGTGCACTAATCGAACTTTGCTTCTCCACAATGATTTTAACATGCTTGTCTGGCCCATCGGGTGGTGTTCTGCTATGGTCCTTCAGGTGATATTAGCTTATTGAGGTCCAGAGAAAATGGGAGGTGGAAAGGACAAGCACCACGAATCTGACAAGGGGCTTTTCTCTCATCTTGCGGGCCATTATGGATACCCAGGCAGTCAATACCCCCCAAGTGCCCCTGGAGGCTACCCTCCACAAGGCTACCCTCCATCAGGTTATCCTCCACAGCAAGGATATCCGCCATCAGGTTATCCTCCACAACAAGGATACCCGCCATCAGGCTATCCTCCGCAGGGATACCCGCCAGCTGGCTACCCACCTGCTGGATATCAACATGGACCCCATCCAGGTGTGCTGTTTTATTGCTTCCTACTTCTTGCTTTTTTATATGATGTTTTAGAGTGATCTAGCATGTATATAGACAGACCATTGAGACTTGATATGTGCTGCCTTTTGAGGAACCACATTGAGCTTGAGGACAAAATGTTGTTGGTTTCTGGAAAATGAAAGCTGGGGAAGCAGTATGAGTGAAGGTATTATTATGATTCAGTGAAGGCTGTTTCAAGTTGCATTTTGAGGTGCGGGCTGGTGAGGGACGAGATGGAGGCAAGAATTTAGTTGTTGAAGTTAACGTGCTAGCTTCGTTATCTAATTATTAATAATAAGAAATCTGAATTTTTTTTTCTTTCTAAATAAAAAGGACGAAATCTTCTTTTTAAAAAAATATTTTTGGTTTATAAAAGTCAATTGTACAATAAACAGAATAATAATTCAACAGAGTGAATGTCTTCAATCTAGTTGAAAAAGAAAAATATTCGACTTTGGAGTACTAGTGAACTAGAATAACGATTGAATCTAGTTTAGTAGTTTAACTCGATGCCCGGCATAAATCTATTTAAGATTTAATATTAATTGATATAAAAGAGAAAAAGAGAAAAAAGCAGTTGCCTCCCTTGCTCCAAGCCGCGGTCCTTGCCTGGTTAGGGGCAAATACTTACACAAGGGGTTACGTCTTTCAGCTTGTGCCCCGTTCATTGAATTCCCAAGTATCTGGTCGTGTCACTCCGTGATTAGTTTATGAAAAATTGGAATCATATAACATTTTATTTGTTATTGGTTATTTGTAACTTTATGCAGCTGGTTATCTTCATAAACAATGATTGTTGTACGCATGCCGTTCAATGATAATCAAATATAGTCGTGGCATTTAATGTTATGGTTTACCTGGATGACAATCTTTTTATCCGTGTGCCTCTGAGTAGGAAGTTTGCCTTTTCAGGTGGTTCGGGCATTGGAGGACTGTTAGCGGGAGGTGCTGCAGCTGCTGCCGCTGCTTATGGTGCTTCACATTTGATGCATGGCGGTGCCCATGGCATGGGGCATTATGGTCATGGCCCCATGCATGGCATGGGTCATTATGGTCATGGCAAGATTAAGCATGGGAAGTTCAAGCATGGAAAGTTTGGCAAGCACGGCAAGCACAAGAGAGGAAAGCATGGATTCGGGATGCATGGTGGCAAATTCAAGAAGTGGAAGTGATCTATAATGATCTGTGATTGTTGCCCCTAGATTTTAATAAATCAAAGTAACCTTTGTGTTTGCTATGCGTGGCTTTTCTCCTT
>BKCP01012625.1:144285-163659 GCA_008636005.1 Striga asiatica
TGTTGGTCCACAAGAGGTGGATCCTACAGAAGATGGTGATGGTGTTGGTGAACAAGAGGTGGATCCTACAGAATATACTTATGATGTTGGTTCTCATGAGGTGGACCCTACAGAAGTGAGACATGATGCTGGTTCACATGATGGTACTGGTCAAAGAGATGAGCCATTTAATGAAGCTGAAGCACAGCATGGTGAAGATAGATCTCAGACAGTTGGCCAAGAGGATGAACAACAAGCTGAGGGGACAGAACAACAAGGTGAGGGGGCAGAACAACAAGGTGAGGGGGCAGAACATCATTTTGGAGACTCAGAGGATTCAGAGGATTCAGAGTATGAACCTGAAGAAGGTAGTGGTGAGTCCTCTGAATTATCTGAATGGGAATTGAAAGATCTAGAAGGCCCTGATGATGATGACATATTCCAACAGAGGGGTCATGGTCATGCTAAGAAGATACACAAGAGGGCAAGAGATTGGATAAAACAAAGAAGAAAGCAGAAAAAAAAAGCAAGAGAAGAAGCTGAAGGTTTTAAAAGGGCTAGAGAAGAAGATTGGTACAGTGAGGCTGAGGATGATGACAACTGCTTTCAAGAGCCTCATGAATGGAATGACAATACTGATATGTCAAGTTTTGAGCTGAGAGTTGGTCAGAAATTCCCATGCAGAGCAAAATTCAAGGATGTGATTAGGGATTGGTCTGTTAGAAAAGGCTATGATTTGAAGTTTCCCAAGAATGAAGCCAAGCTCATCACAGCACAATGCAAAAGTGGGTGTGACTGGTCCTTGAGGGCCTCAATTATTGGAGGTTTGTCCACTTTTCAGATCAAGACTTTGAAAGGAAAACACACATGTTCCTACAGGACAGAAAACACACAGGCAGACTACAAATATCTTGGGAAGAGGATGGTAGATACTCTGAGGGACAATCCTAGTGAGAGTTTGGCAAGTTTGAAAAATAAAATCAAGAGGCATTGTGGGGTTGATGTCAGTCTGCATAAGGCATACAAGGCCAAGGTGTATGCCCTTTCTCTATTGAAGGTTGACTTTGGGGAACAGTATAAGAGGCTCTATGACTACTGTTCTACAGTATACAAGTACAATCCTGCTAGTTCTCTAATACTGAAGGTGAACAATGATTTTTCCCCTCCAAAGTTCATGAGGATGTATGTTTGCTTAACTGCATTGAGACAAGCATTTTTGACTGGTTGTAGGCCAATTATAGGGCTTGATGGATGTTTTCTGAAGACTCTCCATGGTGGTCAACTACTTTCAGCAATTGGTAGGGATGGCAATGATAATATGCTGCCAATTGCAATAGCATATGTTGAAGTTGAGAAGACAGATTCTTGGAGGTGGTTTCTTGAAAGGCTACTGAGAGATATAGATCCATATAGGCAAAATAAATGGACATTTGTTTCAGATAGACATAAGGGTTTGATTGAAGCTGTGAGTGAAATTGAGGGGGCAGAACACAGATATTGTTTGAAGCATATGTACAACAATTTTAAACAGAAGTGGGGGGATCTAGATTTAAGAAAATGGTTTTGGAAGGCAGCTAGCACTTATAATGTGAAAGAGCATCTGAGGTGCATGAACCAAATTCAAAGGCTTGTTCCTAAGAAGGATGGAAAGGTCACTCAATTTGAATGGCTGAAAGATGTCCCTGAAGAACATTGGGCAAGGTGTTACTTCTCTTCTAATGCTGTTTGTGATGTCATTATCAATAATATCTCTGAGTCTTTCAACAATTATATTTTGGAGGGCAGGAACATGCCTATTATAGACATGTTTGAATGGATCAGAAGAAGGCTGATGGCAAGGATCCAAGTGAAGAGAGCAGGAATAGAAAAATACTCAGAGGATATTTGTCCAAACACAGTCCGGAAGATTGAAGAGCAAAGAGAATTCAGCAGGAATTGTTTCCCTACTTGGGCTGGAGAAGACAAGTATGAGGTGGTTCATGGAGTAAACAGCCATATAGTCCAACTGGGATCAAAGAGTTGCACATGTGGCATGTTTCAAGTGGTTGGGTACCCCTGCTGCCATGCACTGGCATGCATCTCCTATCATAGGTTGGATCTTTCTGATTATGTGTCTGAGTTCTTGAAGAAAGACATGTATATCAGGATGTATAGCCATATGATCTTCCCAGTTCCAGGCATGAATGAATATGAAGAATCTGGTATGGGCCCAATTCAGCCTCCTGATGATGTGAAAAAGAGGGGTAGGCCAACAAAAAAAATAAGAGCTGATGCTAATGACATGAGGTCAATGGCAACAAATAGCAGTAGGAAGGGGCTTATCAAAAGATGCACTGTGTGTGGAGCAAATAATCATAATAAGAGAAGGTGCAACAAGAGAGTTGGTACAAATAATCCTGAGCAGGTAAACTTTCAGTTTTCAGTTTTTCATCTAAAAGTTTTCAGTTTTTTGTTATTCAATTTTTACTTTCAGTTTTTTAGTTCTTTTTTTTTTCCTGTGTTTTTGCAGCAACAAAGTGAGCCTTCATCACAGGGGAATTCTGTCAACTGCAATGGCCCGCAAACCTCTACTCAGCAGAGCACAGCTTAGGTTGCTTGACTGGCCCTCAAACCTCCATCTGAAGGTGTGTTCTTTTGGCTATGTTGGTGTTCTTTTGACTATTTGGTATGTATTTGAATGTTGGTGGTGATACTGAAACTTGTTAAGACATGGTGGTATTGTTTTTTATGTTGGGAATATTGACATCTTTTGATTTTGGTTGGTGGTGACATGGTGATGTTGTTTTTAATATTGGTGGTGATATGGTGTTAGGGGTTTTGTTTGGTTTTTGGTTGTGACTGAAGTGTTCTGGTGTTGGAGGTGTTTTGAAGTTATTTTGGTTGTTATTCAGACATGGTGGTGGTGTTTGTGTTATGTTGGGAATGTTGGAATATTGTTGATGATATTGGAATGTTGGAATATTGTTGGTTGAAACAAGATGTTTATTGCTTATTTTTTGCTCACATTGTACTGCTTGTGACATGTTATAGTTTTTTGTTCAAGAATGCAAGTGTTGAATAATGTGTGTAGGAATTGAGTGCATTTCATTAACAAAGACATAAATTGGCAAAATGATTACAATGCATAATTATTTCAGAACAATAACAGCCAAAAGGATTACAACAAGCAAAACAATCAATCCATTGCTAAACTTTTTCTCCATTTTCTCCATCCTTGACTGCATCTCCTTCATCATTGTTGCAACTTCTGCATTTTGGTTTGCTATATTTGCTCCCGTTGATTCAACTTCATCATCATCGTCATAACAAACATCATCTTCATGGATTTGATTTGGCTTCACCCAATTCACCGAGGTAGAGTTAAGCCAGTTAAAAAAACCACACTTGTTGTATGGACAAGTGCAAAATAACTTGCAGACACTTTCTTTTGTTGGACCCACAACCCTAATTTGAGCAAATGTGTTGCACTTACATTTAGGGTGCCTATACCTTAAATCAAGAGCCTCATTCTTTGTCGTCCTTGATTTTTGAGAAGACATTTTCAACCTGCAATCATATTAAAAGACATATATACTAAGGACTCTTTAAAAAAAGAAAAAAATTGCTGTTGATGGAAAAAAAATCCTGAAAAAAATTGTGCAAAAAAATCCAAGTCTGTGCAAAAAAAATTGCTGGAAAAATTTTGTGCAAAAAATTGCTGAAAAAAAAAATGCTGCAAAAAAAAAGCTGCAAAAAAAATGCTGCCAAAAAAATGCTGCAAAAAAGATGCGGACCTGTTGGAGAAGATGAAAGAAAAAAAAAAGCATACCAAATAATTTTAGGAAAAAAAAAATTGTACCTGTTAGGCGCCAAATTCTGGAGAGGATGAAGGGATTCTTGCGCCAAAATGAGGTAATGTGATGGAGGAAATAGGGCTGAGGGTTGCTGCCTATTTAAAGGGGTGTTGAGGGGTACAATGGTACTTTCTCGGACTTCTGAAGTGAAATGGGAAGAAATGATCGCAGCACAGGCGCGTGAGCCACACTTCTGTCAACTTCAACGATTTTGGGTAATTCGCGCATGCAAAATTACAATACAAGGGGGTTTCATGCAATTTTCAAAATACAGGGGGAAAACGCGCAGATTTCGTATAATACAAGGGGGTACTGTCTATTTTACCCCATAATTCATAGACTTTACTTTAATTAGCTCACTTATTTGAGTCAACTAGTACGTAGCCCGTGCGATACACGGGATAGAAATATTAAATGAGTCATTTCTATAGAGCTTGTCCGTTAAGTAACTCGTGAGATTTACGGGAGATTAAATGAGTGGACCATTAAGCTTGTTCATTTAGGCCTAAAAAATAATAGAGTTTGATCATCTATTTTTTACCTCTTGTCACCAGTGTTATTTTTTTTGTCGGGACGTTAAACCTATCTTTTACCTCTTTTCATCAACGTCATTTTATTTTTCGGGACGTTAAACCCGAGTCTGGTAGCGCTAGCCTGTAAATTAATTAATATATTATCCCGCTCACACGTTTAAAATAATATAAATTTGATTTCAGTATATATATTTATTCATTAATATAAGAAAAATAACAATATTACTTAATCTTGTTCCTCGTACTCACTTATTATTTTATTATAATGTCATTATTATTATTTTTAAAAGTTAGATGTAGTCTTCTTCTTCTTTTTATTTAATGTATGTTAATATTATTTGTTAATGTAATAAATTTAAATTATGTAAATAAATTTAAAGTAAAACATTTTGTACAAATATTTTACAAAATATACACAAATGTTTTTTAGAATATAATTTTTTTATATAATAATTAAACATATTTGAAATTCTATGCAATTATCAATCATCCTTGAGATAAATTCGAAATCTACTTGAATTCTAGGCAATTATTAATTCCGTCCGATTTTATGGGGAACAAATCATTCAATAATGTAACAAAATGATAAGGAATTTTAAAATTTAAATTCTAAATTTTAGATTAGAAATGTTTTTACTTGAATTTTATGCAATTATTACTCTGTCCGATTTTATGGAAAACAGTTCATTCGGGATTTTAGTGTAACAAAATGATAAGAAATTTTAATATTTAATTTTAAATTTGAAATGAGACATGTTTTCACTTGAAGTCTATTTGTCTGATTTTATTGCAAAACACATCAATTAAGGATTTTTAGCAATTAAATAATAATAAAATTGAAAAAATAATGAAAATAGAATGTATTAATTGTAGGTTGACTTTTCTTGTTACTATATTTGGTAAATAAGTTGGCTCTTTATATATATATAGATTAATTAATTGAATAGCTAATATAATTGTATATAATATGTTTCTTAAAATTAATTTATACATAGGAAATTAAAATATTTTCTAATAATCTCCCACTTTTGATACATACTATTTCATGAAGCAATTTTATTAATTTCTTATTTCCACAACTTTATGTTATTCATCTTTACTACCTTGAATAATCTGGTTTATCTCATACAAGTAATGGAATTATTGTAGTATTCACCACATTTTAAATAGTGGTTAAACCCCAAAAATCAATGATTAGATCAAGATTAGATCAAATATGGTGAGTGACATGGAAATCACATGCAATGAGATCTTTATCATGTGTATTTTCAATTGGTCCAACTTTATTCTTTAGTGAGATCATTCCATAAATGCAATATAAAGTCACAAAAACTGGAAAACTTTAGTGATTCATAATGAATGAATGTGTATGGTTGTTTGAATTTCTTTTGTCATGTTAAACTTTTCCCGTTTAAAACTATTTTCCATACTTGATGTTTGTTTTTGTTTTGTTCGGGAAGAAGAACGATTTAAGTGTGGGGGAGTTCTTTTTGTCCATTTGTTAGTTTTTCTCTTTGATTATTTGGTGCTTTTCCTCCGTTTTATACATTTTCTAGTAAATCTAATCCACAATGTTAAATTCTATGTGTTTTGTGTTTATGGTGTTTCGTTAGTAAGTATCTGCCTTTGTTTGTGCATTTTAGTCTGTGTGGTTGAAGGTGAATCATGAATTGAGCTACGAGTAATCTGCGCCAAGCCTCACTTTACAAACCAAGTTTTGATAATCAAGCCACCTGGGAACCCACGAGTTATCCATAAAATAAACCTGCTTTCCAAACCATAGTGGCCCGCGACATTGATTATGACCCACGACACCTCGCGAGAAATTTGCGAGTAGGCTCCATAACGGCCCGTCACGGCCCTCGATGACCGGGCATTACGTTTGCATATTTGGATAGAGTTATGAGCTGATTTCGGATCCGTTTAAATAGAAACTTAGAGAAGATCATTAGGATATTCTCATCATTCTTGGACAGTTGAAGAACAACTCGGGGACCAATTTGGATAGGTTCGAAAATACCAAAATTCACTTGTACTTTGCTTTTCTCATAGGAATTTCTCCATTTTTGCTTCTCTTGTGCTTGAGTTGTTAGAGTAGCACATGGGAAACGGATTCTTGTGACCTCACTTGTTATTCTAAGTTTTCATTTCTTTGTTATTATTGTTGATATGTGAGTTCTCAATTTTGATTAACATTAAATTCAATTCGAGCATGAGTTAACTCACCTAGGGATAAAGGATAATTGTTCTTGTTTTTGTGATCATCAATCTATTGGATAGCTCAACTTGTGCGAGTTGTTCAAATCCTAGAGTTACATCAATCAATCCTAGAGTTACTCGATTGATCACCGACTAATCTACTTAAATAACTTTTAGGATCGAAAGGGAAAGAATTATTCGACCTAGGCTCATATAGGTAGGCATGTTCGTATTTTATTGTCTATCTGCTATCTGATCTGATGAACGTGCCTTTATGTTTATTCTTATGTTACGGCCTTACGGGTCATTTGACCGAACATAAAAATAAACATAAAGGCACAATTTCAAATAAACATAAAGGCACAATTTCGATAAATGTCTCCAGGATACATGAACTTTTATCTTGTTTATAATAAAACTTCAAATACACAAGATTTCTATAAACTTAGTTGTGTTTAGACTCTAAAGAAGTGAAGTAACAATAATGAGCACAAGATAAACATGAACTATCTTATGTTCTATCTCAATTTTTTTTTTAATCTTTACGTTTGTAATGAAGTTCTACCTATATGGATATTTATAGATGTTTTAAAAATTTTAGGGGACTCATTGTGTCAAAAAACACCTTTTCAGACGTGTTTGGCCCCACAAAAGCGAGTTAGAAGATTTTCGTCACGAGCACGATTAGCAGTCGCGCCCAACAAATGGACAAGTCCAGCCATCGCGATTTTCGTCACGAGCACGACTAGTCGTCGCGCCCAACAAATGGACAAGTCCAGCCATCGCGCCCGCAACTAGACCAGGCAAGCACTCGCGCGTCGCAAGCCCGCACACGCTCGTCCGGACTCAAAATAGTGTCCGATTTTTTTCTACTTTTTAAATCTAAGGACGAATACACTATTTTTAATTTGTTCAAATTTGTGTGTATTTGTTATTTTTTGATGATTTTTGTATTATTAGAGTTACTATTCCTTGTGTTAAGAGAGTTGCTATTCATTATGTAAAAGTGTTATTTACTTTAAACAAGTGTTAGTATAGATATAGTTGTTATTCATTACACTTATAGGCTAAGAGTATAAATAGCCTCATCATGTACACAAACCCTAATTCATTCATTCTATTCATTCTTTTGGTTTTTCTCTCGCCGCTCTTCTCTCTCTGTTTCTCTACCTCGTTCTTCAGATTTGATCTTTGTCTCTTCAGATTGTTAGTTTCAATCTTGATATGGTATCATTCGCCGGTTGATTCTCCGTTCTCTCTTCACTTTTTCGCTGCAAATCCGATCTCTGACGGGTTTTTCACTCGAGAACTCGCAACCCTAGATCTACTCCGATCTATCTTCAATCTCGCCGATTTACTCCGATCTGATCTCATGGCGACTACAGCTCCCACTACATCACCGTCTGACGATCCTTCGACGCCGTATTATCTTCACGCCTCTGACAATCCTGGTGCCCTAATTGTCGCATACATCTTCAATGGCGACAACTACATCCCGTGGTCCCGAGCTGTTACCATGGCGCTCAGCGTAAAAAACAAAGGAGGATTCGTTGATGGTACAATCGTTCCCCCTCCTTCCACTAATATTGTACAATTTATGGCTTGGTTACGTGCTGATAACCTTGTGCTCTCATGGATTCTGAATTCTATTTGTAAAGACATTCGTTAATCTTTGTTGTATTTCACTTCTGCAAAGGAAGTTTGGGATGAACTGCGTAATAGATATGCACTTAGCACTGGTCTTAGGGTTTGTCAGATTGAGAAATCACTTAGTACAATGAATCAAGGTGCATTGTCTATTACACAGTATTACAATGGTTTTAAAGCTCTTTGGGATGAGTATGTGACATATAGACCAATTGTTAGATGCACTTGTGGTGCTTTTTCTGTCTGTACTTGCAACATATTTGAGTCTACGTCCCTTGCACAACATCAGGACTCTGTCATGAAATTTCTCATAGGCCTACATGATTCATACTCCCAAATCAGAAGCCATTTCCTCTTATCTACACCTTTACCCACTCTCTCAAAAGTTTATTCCATACTTCTCCAAGAAGAATCCCAGAGAACTCTTCACAATACTGTCAACTGAAAACAGCCACATATCATTCAAAACAAACTAAAACTTCTTTCACCAAAGACAAGAAACGACCTAAATGCTCACATTGTGGCTATAATGGCCATACTGCTGATAAATGCTTCCAAATTGTTGGCTATCCACCTAACTGAACTGGTCCAAAAGGCCCTAGACTCCCTCCTAACCCAAATGGCTCTCTTCAACCCTCTGCAAACATTTTGCATGCAGACACCACTTAGCATTCTACTTCTTCCATGACTAATGATCTCTTTGCTGAGTTTTTAGCATATAAGTAAAGTAAAGAAATTACAGGGGCTGATTCTACTCCTATGATTGCCTCTGCCATTCCAGATCATCCAAGTGCTTCAGGTATACCTTACTACTCTTGTGTGACAGCTAATGTGTTAAATAAAAAGTCTTGGATATTAGACACAGGAGCTACTGACCATATGATATGTGATATGAGTTTCTTCTCTGGTAGTTCTACTTCTGTGAATATTAATATCAATCTTCCAAATGGTCAACACACACAAGCATGTCACATAGGAAATATTAATCTCAATGGCACTCTTCAGTTGACAAATGTGTTATTTGTTCCTAGTTTACATTTCAACCTCATCTCCGTGTCTAAATTAGTATCATCACATAACATTGCTGTCCAATTCATGTCATCATGTTGCATATTACAGGACCTGACCACTCAGCAAATGATTGGTTTGCTGAACTGAGAGATGGTCTCTATCATCTGAACATTGGATCTGCACTTTCTTATTTTCATGCTTCTGTTCATAAACATTCAAATGTATCTAGTCATTTACCTATAACTGCAAATGTATCTACTCAGAAGTCTCTCATTTAGCATAATAGACTTGGCCACTTATCATACTCTAGAATGTCAACATTACCTCTTACTATTTCTTCTTGCAATAAACTTACAGCAACACCTTGTGTTGTATGCCATTTTGCTAAGCAAAAGAAATTGAGTTTTCCTGTCAGCACATCTACTGCTTCTAATTGCTTTGATCTTATACATTGTGATATATGGGGACCTTTCAACACTAAATCTCATGGTGGCTACAATTATTTCTTAACAATTGTAGATGATCATAGTAGAACTACATGGATTTATCCCTTGGCTTATAAATCAGACACAAAATCCTGTATTCAACATTTTTCAAACATGATAAACACTCAATTCAATAAGAAAATAAAGATACTCAGATCTGATAATGGAACTGAATTCTTTATGTCAGATTTTTACAACAAAAATGGGATAATCCATCAAAAGAGTTGTGTTGAAACTCCTCAACAAAATGCTAGGGTAGAAAGAAAGCATCAGCACTTACTTCAAGTAGCTAGAGCTTACTTTTCAATGCCCATTTTGCCTTTAACCTTTTGGATTGACTGTGTTTTAGCAGCAGCACATATAATAAACAGAGTACCAACACCCATTCTGCAAGGTAAGTCTTCTTTTGAAGTGCTATATGGTATGATCATCTTAATGTTATATGCTTCTACTTTTACTGCTCATAGATCTAAATTTGCCCCTAGAGCATCTAAATGCATTTTTCTTGGCTATCCATTAGGTTGTAAAGGTTATAAACTTTACAACTTGGATACCAAGAATACAATAATATCTAGAAATGTTCAGTTCTATGAAACTACTTTCCCCTTTTCCAAGCCAAACACTGAACCTTCTGGACCTTTATTTCCTCCTCCATCTCCTACTCATTTCCAAGAACCCAATATGCAGACTTCCCTCACTCCAGTTACACAACCAACCAACTCCCCTCCTGCTACAAATAATCCTATCAACTCCCCTCTTACTACTAATAGCCCTATCAACTCTTCCCCTATTGCTAATAGCCAACCATCTGGTAATTCATCACCTCTCAACTGCTTTCCAGATACCTCACAACCCACTAAAATTATGCCTATTGTCCCTACAAGAAGATCAAACAGAACCCACAAAGTGCCAGCATACCTAAATATCTATGACCACACTATCAAACCATCTTCTAACTCTGTCAATACTGAACAAAACATTTCTGGGACAACCCACTACCCTATTCAAAACTATTTGTCCACAACCAATCTCTCATCATCACATTCCTGTTTCACTGCAGCTATTTCAAAACTTATTGAACCTACTTCTTACATTCAAGCTGCCAAAGATCCACTTTGGCAGGCTACAATGAAAAAGGAAATTGATGCATTAGAACACACCAATACTTGGTATTTAACTGAACTTCCTGAAGGTAAAAACTGTGTTGGTTGTAAATGGGTATATAAAATAAAATATAAATCTGATGGTAGTGTTGAAAGATATAAGGCAAGATTAGTTGCCAAAGGCTATACACAGAAGGAAGGTATAGATTATTTTGATACCTTCTCTCCTATGCCAAGATCACTACTGCTAGGTTTCTAGTTGCATTAGCATCTATTATGAAATGGACCATTCAACAGTTAGATGTTAACAATGCATTTTTGCATGGGGACCTTGATGAAGAGGTATACATGAAACCTCCACCTGGCTATTGTGCTAAGTCTGATAAAAGAGTATGTAGGCTAACCAAAAGTCTTTATGGCCTAAAGCAGGCTTCAAGACAATGGTTCCACAAACTCACAACTTGTTCACTTTCCTATGGCTTTACCCACTCTGTGTCTGATTGCTCATTGTTTATCTTCTCTGATGGCACCATTTTTATTGCTTTACTAGTATATGTTGATGATGTGATCATAGCTGGTAATAGTATTGATAAAATAAATGCCATTAAAGCTCATTTGGATCATTGTTTCACTATCAAAGATTTGGGTACATTGAAATACATATTAGGCATTGAGTTTACCCATTCTGAGAAAGGAATAAACATGTACCAAAGGAAATATGCACTTGATATTTTAAAAGATACAAGATTTCTTCGTTGTAAACCTGCTAGCACCCCAATGGATCCTCTTTTAAAACTCAGTTCACAATCAGACACCACAGAGCCTATAGACGCTTCAGAATACAGGAGGTTGGTAGGTAGAATTCTTTACTTAACTATTACTAGACCAGATTTAGCTTATAGTGTCCATATACTCAGCCAATTCATGTCCAATCCCTCTAAACATCATTTAGCAGCTGCCCATAGAGTACTAAGATACATTAAAGGCACTGTGGGTAAAGGTCTGTTTTTCTCAAGTTCTTCAAAATTACAATTGAAAGCCTTTAGTGACAGTGATTGGGCAGGGTGTTTGGACATTAGAAAGAGTTTAACTGGTTATAGTGTTTTTCTTGGTGACTCACTTATCTCTTGGAAATCAAAGAAACAATCTACCATTAGTAGATCTTCAGCAGAAGCTGAATACAGAGCTCTTGCATCCACTTCTTGTGAGATACAATGGCTTTTATATTTGTTTACAGATCTACACTTATCACACCCCTCCCCAATTGTTATTTTTTGTGACAGCAAATCTGCAATGGCCATTGCATCCAATCCAGTGTTCCATGAGAAGACCAAGCACATCCAAATTGACTGCCACCTCATCAGGGAGAAACTAAGCCAGCAGCTCATCACACTTCAATACAAGAGCAAGTGGCAGACATTCTCACCAAACCTCTTGCTGGTCCTGCTTTTTCATATCTTGAATCCAAGCTCCACATGTCTAATATTCATGTATAGCTTGAGGGGGGTATTAGAGTTACTATTCCTTATGTTAAGAGAGTTGCTATTCATTATGTGAAAGTGTTATTTACTTAAACAAGTGTTAGTATAGATATAGTTGTTATTCATTACACTTATAGGCTAAGAGTATAAATAACCTCATCATGTACACAAACCCTAATTCATTCATTCTTTTGGTTTTTCTCTCGCCGCTCTTCTCTCTTTGTTTCTCTGCCTCATTCTTCAGATTTGATCTTCGTCTCTTCAGATTGTTAGTTTCAATCTTGATAAACCCTATTAAAGTTCTAACACGTCTATTGCATGAATATATTTCATTTGACTTGTCTAAATATTCATGAAAGTCCACTTACACAAAATGAAACTATAAAATCTGTACAAAAACCATTTTTTCTAACATTATTCATCACTATAAAATTATTAAAATGCAAAATTATTTGAAAACGCCTTTTAAACGGTCAGGCTTCACCTATACGTGGTGTTAAATCTTTCCATTCTTGGCATAGATTTGCCCCCGTCGTTCTTTCCTAGGAAATAAATTGGTTATGGTGGTATAGATTACTAACTTCATCTCTCACTAAATTTAATATCGAGGACTCATATGGTACAATTTAGATTAATATTACTATATATAAAACTACAGTACATTGAATAAAAGCTTCAAAATAAATTCAATCTCTCTGTTGACCCATTTACATGCCCACTTCACAGGAGGCCAGAAGGTCTATACATGAAAACTGTAGGGATGAAAATAGATCAACAAAACCTCAATGCATCTTCCAGCTCCTTTTCGTCTTCACAATTATATCCAAGTAGATATGCCCGAGCTGATGCATAATAAAAACATCCAATATCAATAGATGAAAAAAGACTCACAAAAACACTTCACAATAAATGAGAGACAAATTGTTTGTACCAAAGCGTCCAGATCCCATGAAAGGCTCTGCTTCATCAGTCACACCAACTTGCTGCTGTTCCTATAATTTCAATTCAAATGGAAAAGTTTAGCCTTCTTAAAGTTAATTTTGGGGCCAAAATGATTTGAGAGAGAGAAGGATGTGGAGACAACAAAAAGCTTTTGATCTGACCTCATGAAATTATTGTAAAATTTTGTGAAAATTGAAAGAACTGTTGAACCTAAGGACTTTACAAGCTTAACCTTAAGTTCTAATTGAAGTTTTCTTTACAGATCTTCACTGCTTGTTTGTATTAGGTAAGTACACCCAACAAGAACCATAAACTCCTCCAGAGGATGGAAATGATAACAAAGATTGGGTGCAACTTCCAGAATCGACACATCAGACGTGCTAAGAGACGCCAAATAATTGCATTCAAGTTGCAAATATAAAACTTTAATGTTACGTGAGAAAATGCCTTACAGCATCAGGTTCCATTTCATCTGCACAGAGTAATCTTTCAAAACAGCGGCCTGAGATGGTGCAGACCAAGAGCTCATTCGCGGGGTCCATACTAACTTCTTTGCATGTATCATCACAAACTGCAGAAGGTAAGAAAAAAGCAAATAATATTAAGTGTCTTGGTCAATCATCAGGTTTCATTTCATTGAACAATCCTATGCACCAGTATGTATCATCTCACCATGAACATTGCCAGTTTTCTCACAAACAAACACATCTCCGATTTGATAGTATGTGCAGCTTTCCCCAGTGCATGCATGATTGACTACCACTGTATCAGCCAGGCCTCTGCTGCTCTTCCACATAGAGACTTGATCCGCAAGTGTCTTGTCAAGGATTATACGGTCATCGTTCACCTTAACATCAAATAGAACATTACCAGTTAAGGCAAGCCTTCATCAATATTAACTTACAAAAGAACATGCAAGCAGGAAAAGTTGAAAAATGTGTAATAAAATTAATTATTAAATTAGGTAATGCAAACAGCTCCTCAAAACAATCAGGAATCTGACAAAAAATGAAGAGTTCTGGCAAGGTTCCCCCTTGTTCAACACTGGAGGATTGACAGATTGGTATTGAACATCCACACCAAAAACAACTTAGATGCCAATACGCAATACTACCATGGACATGTTGGGAACCCATTCTTAAAAATCACATTAACATTTACCACCACAAAGCATTCCATTAAGCACTTATCAAGTTTACCTGAGAAGGATGAGGTGCTTGACTTCTCTTCGCCACTTGCATCTGGATGTAATATTCTTTGAATTCAGATGGGCAATTCTTCACGAAGGCTGCCATATCATCTTCATCACGCTGTGTAGGTAATATAAAAGAGCTAGATTATGATTTATGAAATATAAAGGAAAGATATGAATGGAATGACAGACTCAAAATGAAGCTATGTTTTTTTTTTTTCAACTACAAAGCACAAGATAAAGAAACCAAACCTATTGAAAATTAATAGAGAATGACATTCTCCTCCAATTTTGAAAGTTCTACGACAATATTTCTCATCTGAAAATGACAGAACGTTAAAATTCGAAGTTACCTGGATATAAAGCTTCTTCCAAGCACTCTCCCTTGGCTTTTTAGGAAGCACTAGACCCCACCTCATACAATACCTATGAAAATAATAACCATAAGATTCCAAGCTCTAGATGCATTGATGAAAATAAAGTAGCCCCGATAAGATATCCTTATTATTGGTTGATAGACAGATTCATATTAGACCCACTGGCATTTGCCAGTGCCTGCATTCATCATTTAAGACCCAAATGCCTTTATTCGCATATATCAAAAGGTAAAATCGAAGAAGATTTGGCGTCAAGGACATCCAGTTCAAAGAAATTTTTTTTACCATATTGCATACTTAAAATACAATAATTGTTGCCTGAGAAAAAGCATAACAGTGCTTCTTATCATAATGTTTATCAATATACTAATAAAACTTCATTACATGCAGTGAAAAAAGAAGAAAATTGACCATATGTTCATTCCCACACCCAGACCAGTCTCTATATTTTGGCTTTATTTCTTTCTTACTTTATTGGTGGAAAGGGGAGGGGTGGAAATGAATGATGACAAGTTACAATAAAGGAAAGAGTACTAACAAGCGACGCCACAAGGATTCATCTGAAGCAGCAATATTTAGGAAGCTACAGACCAATGAGCAAGAAACAAGATCCTGCAGTTCAATAAGACATGCATAAACAACTAAATAAACAAATGGTAATCATAGGCCGAACAAACAGACACACAAAGAAAGAGAAAACGCAAGACAAATCTATATACCTCAGAGGAGAGGAACTTGAGGATGTGAAAGAACAGTTCAGGAGGGATCTGGCTGAAAAATCCAGTCTCAATCCTCCTAGATAACTGTCTACTTTCAGCTCTAAGGTTCTCATTATCTTTATCGCCTAGAGTATTATCTTTTACAGAAGGTGATAATACTGCTTCTGCTTCAACTTCAACTTCCAGCTCGAGAGATGATAAAGATGATGAAGAAGACGATCGTACTGCCCTCGATAATCCTTCATCACTAATTTCACCCTCCTCAATTCTAATCTTTTTTGCTTCTTGTTTTTCCTTCTCCTCCTGTTCACTAAGGTCTCCCTCTTCATCATACGACCTCTTTCTATCTCTCTCTTCTTCCTCACTCTCATCTCCATTTTGATTTGCCTTCAAGTTTTCCTGCAACACAATACCAATAGTTACTTGCACGGATTAACAACAAAGAAAAACAAAAGAAAAGAGAAACACTTTCATAATGATGAGAACCAAATAACCAATTTCTAAAAGCATGACATGAAGTATAAGGATGCAGTTAATCCAAGGATTTAGCGGTGGATAGGAGCGCTTGGAGGCTAGCGATCAACGTGCCAGAACCGTGATTTTTGCTCCTTTCTCTTTTGCTCCAATCTCTTCTTTTGTTTCAACCCCTTTTTGTGTTTCTTTTACCGATGGTTCTCTTGAGTTTCATCTCTAGCCTACCCCGACTTGCTTGGGACTAAAGGCTATGTTGTTGTTGTTGTTGTTGTAGACAGACAGACGCACGCCGACACAGACATTTATATGCATAAAAGCTAACTTGTGGGTTCAATATACAGAGAACTAGAATAGGCTCCAGATCACATATCATGGCAACCACACCAGTAGGCTGGTTATTGATGATGCAATCATATACAATTTAGATATCGTAAACATCAAATGTGCAATTTACAGGCAACTTCTATGACATTAAAACATTTAGTTAGAGACATTTTGACATTTTAATTTCATGCTGCAAACACTTCTCATTCTTTGAAAAAAGTTCGTTTACAGGATGTATTGATATAAACCTGCTGCACAAATTTTATAACCCTGATTCAGAAAATAAAAATCGAAAATCAAATTTAACCAATCAACCGCATCAAAATCCAGCTAAAACCATTCCAATAGATCAGTCAATATTCAGATAAAATAAACATAATGCAAATTAGGACATAAGTAAAAAAAAAATATAAAAAACATAAAAAAAGAGAGACTTGCATACCTGATCGGAGAGTTCGGAGAAGACCTCAGATTCGAGGAATTGAGCGAGGTTTTCATCTTCATCATCGGGACCCATAGCAATTACAGAATTTTATTCGAGATTAAAAAAAATCGGATCTTTGATCAGAAAAAATAAGTTAACGGAAACGATGAGGTGGTAATATGAATCATCGCCGGCGATTTAAGATGTACGGCGTCGGCGGATCTGGGCCGTTGATATAACGGGACGACGGCATTTGGAAGACGAGGCATGAGAATAGGAAGAGCGAAATTCGGAATCGGGTCGCGTAAAATTTACATCGGGTCGAATTATGACTTCGAAATTGGGCCAGATTTGTCCGATAAATTAGATATATATTGAATAAATGACACCCCTATCTCTTTGTTTATATAGTTTACACAATTACCTTAATTTATGGGAAAAATTAAACTTATATAGTTTACACAATTACCTTAATTTATGGGAAAATTTTTTTAACCTAATGTCATTTTTTCATTAACTATAGTTAAGATAAAAAGAAGTGAAATAATATTTGTACGTTACTTAATTTGGTAAATGAATTTTTAGGAACAATTAGTGAATAATTCACTTATTTAATACCAAAATAATCTATTAGTAGTTGTCACAATTGATTTCTAAGATTACTTCCGGATTTAGGACTTTTCTTGATTAGTTTTGGTAAGGCCCTCAGGCGGCGTATTTTTTTGAAACAAGGTCCTCCAAAAGGGATGGAGAGATAGCCAGAGTTGGGGATGCCAAACTAGCTGGCGAAGAGTCAATGTTAGTGAGAAATGCTATGGAGCCAATGGTTGATCAATTATCAATATTATAGTGCCACGTAGGCCATGTGAAAAAATAATTAACTCCACATACCTTACGTGACACTATAACATTGGTGGTTGGCTCCATAAATGAGCCAATCATTGGCTCCATAGCATTTCTTCAATGTTAGTATTATAACTTTCTGAGCCGCAGTTAAAATAATTATTAAATAATTCACTTATTTAATACCGGAAGAATTTATTAGTAGTTGTCATAAATATTAATCCATAGTTTAAAGTGATTATACTAAAAAGTAAGATTTTAAATGTAATTTTTATTAAATTTAACTGCAAATAAAATGACAGGAGTCAATTTTGCCCTTTCCTAAATTCTCCCCCTCCCTTGACCTTCCGTTCCCATAGCATCATTTGGCTCCTCTCAACTCTCTTGATGTGTATGCTAACTGCAAATAAAGTTGATGCTTGGACCTGACGTGCATGAATTACATAAGGATGGATATTTCGGAGCATGAGCAAAGGCACTTCTTCGGACTTCTTAACTCGGTAAGGCAATTGTCTCATGCACAAACTTCCACACATTATTATTCATTGGGCACACATTTTGTAGTAGTTTTTTGCCCCTTTGTTTTCATCGGTACTGTACTGCTATAGGGCTCACAATTTTTATGTGCATAAGCAATTTTATTCATTCTAGTTAGCCATTATTTTTTTTTTTTTTTTTTTCCCNTTCCCTTCAATTTTTTCATTTGGCCTGTAATTTGGTCGAAAATTGTCTGGACTGTGTTCGTATGCTTTAAGGCGGCGTTATTGCTTATAGGATCTTGAGTACAAACGATCTCCTGTTCGGATTATTGAATTGATGACTAACCCTAACAGCTCTGGGGAATATATATATTTTTTAAAAAAGAAATCTATCTTTGAGTAACTGAATATGAGAAATTCACGACATGCAAACTTCATAGTATACAGAGGTTTGCAGTTTGTGCTGTACCAGGATTGTGGGCCAATTTCAAAGTGCAACAAAGTATTGCTTATTTTAACTGATCCATAGGCCCACCGTATATTGATACATCCAACTCAAGCAGCACCACAATTTACCAGAATTATGAATGAAAAGGACATCAATTCACAGTATAAAATAAGCCTGTCCTTTTCTAGTGCTACTGAGATTGTTTTTGAATGGAAAAAAGATTTATATTAAAGTGATATATTCCTCGGGATCATTATGTTGCGGTAAGTGGATCATATAAGCTGCACGAGCGAGTCCACTTTATGGGGTCAATGGATTTGCAGTAAGTAATTAATAATGTTTAGCACATTAACTCATTGATTCAAATGCTCCTGTTTTGTCTTTTCACCAGATTATCTGTTATTTTAACCTCTGTGAGTGCTGTTACTGTTCAGTATCTTCTCTAACACCCTGCGAATGGTGTCGAGTCAAAAGTAGATGTTGACTAATGAAAACAGTTTAGAATGTTTGGTTTGGTCCCTTCTAATAACTACTCCCAGCATTCAAGAACATGGTTTTCCAGTGCTTCATTTGTTGAGGAAATAGCATTGGGTGACTTGTAATAGTCAGTAGTGATCTGGTCCATTCGTTTGTCTCTATTGACTAATAAAAATGCATCAACTCGTAGAGTAATTGTTTATTTCAGTTTAAACTACATTAATATCCACCACCAGATGGTACCAAGACATATAAAACCTTTGGAGGTCCCTATACAGATCCAAAAAAGCCGGTGGTGGCTAATTTCACCTAAAAAAACTAAAACAACCCGTTTTATTCCTTCCTCGGTCAACAAAAAACACCAAACTTGCGCCAAAACTCAATAAGTTCCCTTTTTCACATAT
>BKCP01012625.1:169307-199958 GCA_008636005.1 Striga asiatica
AAAAATTCAATTTCCCACATAAGTTTAAACTCTTTAATTACAGTGTTTCAAATAATATAATGCAATATAAAAACTTCATTTCAGCAATAAATATCCCTATTAGGCTAATCTTAAACCCCATTCTTGTATAAAGTTAAAATTATAAACATAAAGTCTCTTTCTAGACATAACATCTTTATAATTAAATCTTTGAAGATCTTCCAACTTTGATGACTGTGAAAATACGTCCAAGTTGATCTTACCCTCGCCACGTAAAAAGGCTCCACTTACTTTTTTTATTTTATTTTTTCTTTCTTAGACCCCAATAAGTATCAGTACATTAAGAGGTGATTGGATATGAATTCAACTAGTAAAACACTAATTTTTTTAACTATAGTTAAATTTAGAAAAAAGTAGTATGATTAGTTGTTAGTGGATATATTAAAATAATATTTAAATTAAAATAATTAAAGATGATTTGATGTAAAAGTAGGAGAAAAAGATTGGAAGTGATAGTTAGTTAAAATTATATGAGTGAGTGAATAGTGAATTAAAGTTGATGTGATGTGTAATAATGATTGGTTGATATTATTTAATTATATTGATAATATTGGAGATAGTGGAGTTGAATAAAAATTGTGTTAAATTTGAGTTTTGAGTAGGATATTTACTTCACAAATTATATACAATCACGCCCTTAGAGTTTACATGCACCCAATTACAATTGGGCCCCTAATTACAATATGAGTACATCGGGGTCGCATTTTAATTGCGTTTTCCGTCTCAGTTGGAAAATGTCTAAACAATCGGTTTTATTGATTTTATACTCAGTTTTTTAAGTTTTTGAATTTTGAGAAATCAACAGTGTGTCCAATTGTTCCGGTTTCGGCATATTATGAATCGCAACCGAACTTTCAAACCAAGTTCCCAATTATTATTTATGACCAGAACCATGTTTAACGATTAACCGAACCGTTGGTTGACATTTTGAACCACCAACAGTTCAGTTAAAAACTTTCAACATCTCTACAAATGAGCTAATTATAACAAATAAGTGGTAAAAAAAAATTAAGAGATTAAATATTCTATATGTTTATGGTGGCTACTAATTAACGTACCGTTAATATGTAGTATATTTGTTGTTTGTGAATATCAAAAAGACGGCTTAAGGAGAATGAAGAAAACGAAACAAAAATCAAAGTCGAGGCACGTAATAGTTACGTTCTCCTTAAGACGAAATTGCCCCGTAAAATACCTACGGTTAACAGCAAACGCCTCCAAGATACAACGACTTTCGACTTGTATATAGTGGTACTTCAAATATACAAGCCTTCGGCGAACACTACTATTGTTTGGAATTCTCAAGACTCAATGAAAAAATCAAAGAACACAATATGCTATATGATCTTTGAAAAGTAATGCAAGAGCTCTCTAATTTTCATAATCTTAATGATTTCAAGTATGTGAGTATTTATAGATGTAGGGAAACACCTCCAAGAGGTTTAAGTGTCAAAAGACACCTTTTGGGACGTGCCCGAACGAGAACGGATGCATCTAGTGGCCAAAAGATACCTTATGGTCACCAAGGTTGCGACCCTTTGATTTCCGCAGCCAGTTGCGCACCCGTGCGCCGCGGGCTTGTATGAGCTCATACGGACTCGGAATCGAGTTCCGTTTTTTTTTACTTGTCCCCAACGAGCCCTTCTACAGTTCTAGCATACATAATGCATAATTATGGCTCGTTTACTTCGTCCAGACATTTGTCAAAACTAAATGTTTGTGAACCCTACAACCTTTGAGTTATTTGAACTCAATTAATTAACATATAACACTTAAAATTAATTTCTCATTCACTTAAAAAGGTTTTGAGAATTTCCTAAGTCTTCTACTTACGAAAAGTAAAATCGTTAAATCAATACAAAACCAATTTTTTCTTACATAATATAACACCCATCGCTAGCGAAGACTAAATTGACTCGCAAGTCACAAGGAAAGTCAAAATGACAGTAATTTATACATAGTAAATGAGCTTATTATAACAAACAAGTGGTAAAAAAATTAAGAGATTTAATATTCTATATGTTTATGGTGGCTACTAACTAAAGTTCCGTTAATATAACACCAATCCATGTGCTAGCGAAGACTAAATTGACTCACAAGGACAGTCAAATTTGACAGTAAAAAACACAAAGTAAATGAGCTAATTATAACATACAAGTGGTAAAAAAATTTAAGAGATTAAATATTCTATATGTTTATGGTGGCTACTAATTAAAGTTCCGTTAATATAACACCCATCCATGTGCTAGTGAAGACTAATTTGACCCACAAGTTCAGTCAAAATGACAATAAAAAATACAAAGTAAAAATATAAAATTTGATGCATTTACGGGATATCCAAGGCTTTCACTGGGAGCATTGATGCCATTTCAAACCTCAGAGAAATTAAAAAGACGGCCTAAAAAGTTGAAAGAGGGCATAATATCATGTCAGATTTAATAAATTAAGAAAAGCATACAATTAAAATGGGTTTTTTCCTTGTAAAGCAAGCTGATTCTTATATTCCTCATGTTTTCATTTTAATTCTTTCATCTTTATTTTTTTTAAAGTTCATATATATTATTTCTTTTAAGTGGTACTAAATTTATATTTAATGCCCATATCGCGGAAAATCAGATGTAATCTAGCATGATAGCATGTGATAGATTTTATGTAATGTTTGTTCATTGTAAAGGTGAAGAAATGGAGGTGGAGTTAGATGCTAAACAAAAGTCCATACATAGTTCCAATTTCATACTTATTTCCTCTCTTTTCGNNTTGTTTCTTTTCCTCTTGATTATCTTTGAATTGTGTAAGAGAAAAGTGATAAATGAATTGAAGAAGCCATCAATGGATTCTCGATCTCAGCACATAGAAAAAAATTATTCTTTATTATCTTATAGCACTGAGGTTTAAGGGATGGGGGTCTGCATGGTGGAGTAATTTACTTTTTCTTTTTTTATTTTTTTTTATTTTTTTCTCTCCTTTGTTCATTTTTTTTAGGATTCACATTCACTATGCTTTGGGCGTTCACAAGTTTTTCGATTCACATTCAATATTTAAGTTTCCAGTTGTTAATTTGAGGTGCACAATCGCTTTTTTGATGTGAAACATGTAATAGATGAGTTTTGAGCTGTTGAGTACCGTTCAAAGGGTGTTGATAGACAGAAATCAATACGAATGTAACTTCTATATTAGGGCTCGTAATTAATATAATAATTAGTACAATATCCGTGTACTACACAAATACTTAAATACATTAATATTTGTACAATAAGAAGTCAAAATTCTTTATATTTTTATTGTGAAATTATGGATAGTGAATATAGAATAATAATAAATAACGAACAATTAATAAATCATTCAACATGGCGCCCGAATTTTTACACTAAATTTGTCAAAAATGATAGTGTCAAAAATTGATTCAAATTTTTTTAAAAACAAAACAAGTTTTATTGTATTGTGATTATATTTTATATTTATAGAGTCAGTATCTCTTATTTGTTAAAATTTCAAATTCATATAATTTAATAACTTAGAATATTATTTTAAGCATAAATGTATTATTTTATAAATTATGGAACTTGAAATTATTTTATCATATCTAATATGATATATTTTTATTTTTTATTTTAAAAAATGCAATTACATTTAGTTCCTTATATAATATATTTAAATTGACAATCAATATTTTACAATATTTCTTATAATTTTTTTCATGTAACAGTTTATTTCCATATTTTATCCAAGATCTATGGAAAAACAAATTAAATTAATTATTTTATGGTGTATTCATGAGTTAGGGTTTTCTTTAATAATTTATATTGTTATTTGATATTTTATAATTTATTTGATAATAAAATAATTTTTTTTATAAACATAGATCAAATTATTTTATATTTTATATATACAATATGGACGTCAAATCGTATTTTATATTTTATATATACAATATGGATGTCAAATCGAATATCGTTAAAATAAAATTATTTTAATATATCATAAATAAAAAGTAAAATACACATAAGAAAAATAATACTAATTCATGGTAATTAATATATGAATTAAATAAGAAAATGTAAGAATGGTATATGATAACTTAAAAAAAAGGAAATCCAAAATAGTCTATGATAATTTCTAAGTCTAGTAGTAGTCAACACCAAACTTGTATATTTGTCAATATGATGCAAAAATTTATGACAAATAAGCTTATGAAACACACGATTCTGCCACTTAAGTTCAACGCATTCGGTAATTATATATAAGGGCGATATTCTCAGAAGCAAAATGACGATTTGAATTGAACATATTGATAAAGTTACCAACTGTTAGTGTATGATGGGTCCCTCTCCTAGATCTTGATCGAACCGGTGGGAATGAGCTCCGATCTGCCTGAACCGTCACGAACCTACATGCAGAAATCAACGTTGGAGGAGTTTCCGGCGAAGAGCCCCCGATGCTTAAGTCAGTATCAAGATGATGGTGCTCTATGAATAAGACTTGTATGCAATGTATGGAGAATATGAAATTGGGATTTGGTGATACCTCAACACCTTTTATAGGGAAAATACCTGCCCAAAATGTCATGCCCGGGTGACCGCGGGTAGCCTGTTTGGCTGCTCGGATTTCAAAACTTATCCATATCCTAATCACTTATTAGTCACATCTTAGTCATCTTAAGATTCTATCTTATCCCATTAAGATTCATCGTTATCCCTTAAGCCCGCTAGCTAGTCATCGAGGTGCAACCGTCATCGACACATATCCCGAGTCATGAGGTGAATAAAGTCGACCTCGAGGTGATGAAGGTCGACTAAAACCCTACCTTGAGGTGAGCGAAACCGCTATGCTTAGATCGTCATCTTTCCAATCAATCCCTCAGCTCGTCATTGAGATCCTTGGAAAGATCGTCTCTCCAGGTCGTCATTCAATCCGGTCAACATATCTAGTTTGGCTTACTGTCCAGTCGAGTTACCAACACTTTAATCGGTCTACGCGAGTATGATTCTATCATCTAGTTGTTAGTGTTATATACTAAAAGCTTGTCTTTGGGATATATTACACTTTTACCCCTTATGAATGAGAATCATGTTTGATTAAACAAGTTCTATGTTCTCTTGTTTTGCACTTAGATAGAGTGGGTTATCATCGGGTGAACAGAAGATCATTCTATCAGTTATTTGCGATACAAGAATTATGGTTCACAACCTAGATGGAAATGAACACCCCATCCGGACAGTTGTAGTGTCAACAATACAGTTGGTCTTGACTGGTTAGTTGCACTAGTACATTTATGTATTGAACAGGATCCCAGAGAGGAGAAGTTTGTTGTATACTGATCGTCGTAAATGAACTAGGCCTCGGTTAATTACTGTGTTATCTTAACCCGTAATATATTAAGCAAACATATATATACAGTATATATTACTTTGATTCACTTGGGTGAGGTTCAGTTCACTAGACTAATATTCTTACTGTTGGGTAATGTTGATGTATATATGATGTATTGTTAGGATATTTACAGTCACCATGTACGTTTAGTTTGATGATGTCCCCGAAGTGAGTTCATGAAGGATTGTTATGCTAAACTCTGCAGGTGGATTAAATTTCGGCATAATAATAATGTGATGAACGAGCGCTAGCTTTGGTAATATAATATATTAATTAATTCTTGATTGTCAGTAATCGAATTAATTAATGGACATTATATCTTAAACATGAAAAGGTAATTTGGGTAATTATAATTGGAGACTCAACTGTAATTTGAGCTAGGAAAAGGGAGTGCAATAATAATTCGTTAGTGGACCGTAATATTATTTAAGTAATTGGAGGAGTGAGCAGACCCACAGTTAGTCCATTACTTAAGAAGTCCTATTCCTATTCTCCTAAGGATCCCTATTGTAGCTCTATATATACATCGTTAAGCTCATGAGAAGAGAAGAGACATATAATACACACGTGAAATCGGCGCCCTACCTCTCTCTTTCTTTAGATCTCATTCGAGCTTTATCTTCTTCTTGTTGCTCTACTGGTACAAGTTGAAGAGGTGTAAGAGTGATACAGTAGAAGATCCCAAAGGTAATCGAGACCCCGTGATCATCTACAAAAGTCGACGAATCTCAACTCGAAGGCCGAGATTCGCCGACCCCAGCCCACCGGACGGACGACCGCCGCGACGAGCCCGGTGCCGATCGCGACCCGCCGACGGCTTCTCCGCGACACGACCGGTTGATCCCCGCCATCCGTTCGTGTGATCCTGGCTTCCTCGTGTGCTGTTCCAGGTCGTCCCGAATCCGATAGATTCAGAAAATTTTAAGCCGTAAGTTTTCTACGTCAAACATTTAGATCCGCTGCGCATAGATTTACGTTTGATATTAAATTCGTAACTTGTACATAACGAGATCTTCGAGCTTAGGAGTAAAATTGGCGGTAAATCTTCTGACATCCTGACACTTTCGAATTTGAAAAGACATGTCGTTTCGTATTTCGATGCTCGATTTTGCACCCACCTTAAACCGTTGGATCTCTCCTGATCTAAGGGTCTGTATTTCGCAAGGCCACTATAACTATGCTCATATTCTCATTCCACCACTTTTACACTCCTTGTATTTTCTGAGTTCTCCAAGATTTCCAACGTTCTTCTGTATTTTTGGTAACTCCGTGCTTCCGACGTACTTTCTCCGATTCTCCAACCTATTCTGTGACTCATCATGTGTAAGTTCTCTGTTCTTCTTTAATTCCTGCAATTCTCGTCTTTTTTCTAAGTTTTTTGGGTTGAATTTTCTATAAGTATTCTTCGTGTTATTTATGTTCTTCACACTTTCTATGGTCTTCATATACTTTCTGGTAAATAAGTAGGTTGATCCCCAAATATTTTGATTCGTTTTGATAATTGTTTTTCGCAAGTCGACTTAGGCCATTGCTTGATTCAGATTCAATCTGCGTTCCACTTTGGTAATTGTTTCTCGCAAGTCGACTTAGGTAGATATAGGCTATATTTTAAAGATTCTCATCTACTCGTCACGATCTTGACTTGATCGCAGCCTTTTTCCACTTTATAATGCATTGATCATGACTTTATTTTAAAATGCCCTCTAGATTCTTCTCTTAACCCAGTTAGTCGTTTGATCGATGAGGCCCTCGAATCCTCTAGTTCTTCTGTTGAAATAATTGACTTCGGGCCAACTCGCGACCAGGGTAACCCTTCTCGTGATCTAGATAATGATTCCTCCAGGGAGGTCGACTGGGAGGATTAAAATCGTGCTCTAAGGTCGAGCTCCCAAAGAGGTTCTCCTCAACTTGAACTTATTTCTCGAGGTATTCCTCTTAGGTCTGTATATATGACGAGCTCTATTTCTGTACTTTTAGTTGTTCCCCTTCTCGATCTACATACTCCTCCTGTTGTAACAATAGCATGTCCTTTAGCTAAAATAGCCACTCTAAACCCCTTTTCTTATGCCTCTGCAACCGAGCTCGGGTTTTAAGGCATATTGCGGGTTTCCTTCGACTGGAATCTGATAGCCCATGGTCCCAATGCCAGCTATGCTCATCCCTCTCGTGTGTGAGAGAGAGAGAGAGAGAAGTATTTTGTGAGTACTGTTTATTGATAATGTGTGAATTACTAATTTTAATTATTTTTAATTTTAAACAAGAACTCAAAAATGATAACAATTAATATGAAATAGACATATAATTCATATATTAAATTATTATCCAACGTAAACTAAAAAAATATATATATTTATATTCAAAACTATTTTTATACTAATCAATGTTTGTTCATTGTTTTAATACACGCAATTTATAATTATTGTCTATGACAGAATATGAAAAGAGGAGAAAAGATTGTATTGCGGCAATGTAAAATGTGTGAAAATGACTAAGTGTTGAATTAGGGTTACAAGTCAAATATTTATACTACTACACAATAGGAGGAGTTGCTACTTTACATAATAACAACTCTTACTAATATTAATGTACAACTAATAATGCTAACAGTACAACTCCTAATACCCCCCCTCAAGAGGAGCATGTATGTTGATCATGTTCATCTTGGATATGAGATAATGGAAGGCAGGGCCTGGAAGTGCTTTTGTGAGACAGTCTGCAAGTTGTTCTTTGGTATTGATGTGATGAGGTTGAATGAGACCTTGACTAATCTTCTCTCTAATCAGATGGCAATCCAACTCTATATGCTTGGTCCTTTCATGAAATACGGGGTTGCATGCAATTGCTAAAGCTGATTTACTATCTGTAAAAAGAGAGGCAGGTAAAGTCAATGATATACCAAGTTCAGAGCTCAAATTAGTGAGCCATTGAATTTCACAAGAAGCTGTGGCCATTGCCCTATACTCTGCCTCAGCAGAGGACCTACTAACAGTAGGTTGCTTCTTAGACTTCCATGAAATCAATGAATTTCCAAGAAAAACAAGATAACCAGAAACACTTCTTCTTGTGTCAATACAAGAAGCCCAATCACTATCAGAATAAACATTTAAAGTTAAAGGGGAGTTTCTGAGAAAGATAATACCTTGTCCAAGGGTTCCTTTACATACCTGAGGACCCTTTGTGCTGCAGCCATGTGAGAGTCAGAAGGAGAAGACATAAATTGACTAAGGGTTTGAACTGAGAAGGCAATATCAGGCCTACTTATAGTAAGATAAAGTAGTCTGCCTACTAATCTTCTATATTCAGAAGGATCAGAAAGGGGAGTAGAATTTGAAACCTCAGAATTATTTGAAAATTTAATATTGGGATCCATTGGTGTAGAAGTAGGTTTACAACCCAACATGCCAGAATCATTAAGAATATCTAATGCATATTTTCTTTGACACATGTGAATCCCCTTTTCAGAATGAGCAAATTCTAACCCCAAAATATATTTTAACTGACCCAAATCGTTTATTGTAAAACAAACATCAAGATGGGATTTATGGCTTCAATACATTGTAAATTATTACCTGTGAGGATGATATCATCCACATAAACCAATAGAACAGTAAAAGAATCATTATCAGACATATAAAACATAGAACAATCTGCAATGGACTGAGAAAAGCCATATTTTAGAAGACAAGTGGTCAATTTATGGAACCACTGTCTTGAAGCCTGTTTAAGACCATAAAGACTTTTATTAAGCTTGCAAACCCTAGTATCATTAGGGTCACAGTAACCTGGTGGTGGAGACATATACACTTCTTCAAATAAGTCCCCATGTAAAAATGCATTATTGACATCAAGTTGATGAATAAACCATGATTTAATGGATGCTAATGCAAGAACAAATCTGACTGTGCTAATTTTAGTAACAGGTGAAAAAGTGTCAAAGTGGTCTATACCCTCTTCTTGGGTATAGCCCTTTGCAACTAACCTAGCTTTGTACCTTTCAACAGAACCATCAGACTTGTACTTTATTTTATAAACCCATTTGCAGCCAATGCAATTTTTATTTTTAGGAAGATTTGTTAAAGTCCAAGTGTTGGTTTGTTGAAGTGCACTAAGCTCTTTTTGCATTGCTTCTTGCCAGGAAGGATCCTTGGCAGCTTGTTTATATGTTTTTGGTTCAGAAGTAAGTGAAATAGAAGCAGTGAAACAAGTATGAGATGGTGACAGATTTGTAACTGAAAGATATTCAGATATAGGAAAAGTAGATGTACCAGGGACATCTGAAAGTGTAGAAATAGAGACATTTGAAGAAGGTCTGTTGGATAAGGAATGTTGATAAATATCTAGATATGCTGGAGGTTTGGAAGACCTGTTGGATCTTCTTGGTGGAGGGGATAAATTTGGTCCATTTGGTTGTTGTTGTGTGGCTGTTTGGAGGCTGAGAGGGTTGAATAGATGGAGTAGTATGAGCAGTAGGAACAGTAGGGACAACAGGGACAGTAAGGACAACAGGGACAGTAGGGACAACAGTAGTAATAAAGTTCTCATGTTCAGGTTGAGGGAATAAGGGAAAATCTGAAATAGATGAAGGATCATGGGAGTCATTAAGGATAGAATGGTTTTGAAAAGGAAATACACTTT
Source organism: Striga asiatica (assembly GCA_008636005.1). Taxonomy (NCBI): domain Eukaryota; kingdom Viridiplantae; phylum Streptophyta; class Magnoliopsida; order Lamiales; family Orobanchaceae; genus Striga; species Striga asiatica. The sequence continues at coordinate 179,352 of BKCP01012625.1, forward strand.
CATAAAAAATGACATCCCTGGATATTAATATTTTCTTGGTATCTAAGTTGTAAAGTTTGTAGCCTTTACAACCCAAAGGATACCCAAGAAGTATGCACTTGGATGCTCTATGATCAAATTTTGTTCTATGAGAGGATAAAGTAGATGCATAACATAAACAGCCCAAGACCTTTAAATGATCATATGTAGGAACTTTACCATAAAACATTTCAAAAGGGGATTTGTTATGTAAAACTTTAGAAGGAATTCTGTTTATTAAGTGCACAGCAGTTAAAACACAATCAACCCAAAAGAATAAAGGCAGATGAGCATGAAACATAAGAGCTCTAGCAACTTGCAAGATATGTTGATGCTTTCTTTCAACTCTTGCATTTTGCTGAGGTGTTTCCACACATGATTTTTGATGAATGATGCCATATTGAGAATAAAATTGACTGAGAATGAACTCAGAACCATTATCAGTTCTAATGGATTTGATTTTCTTATCAAACTGTGTAAAAACCATGTGATAGAAATGTAATAAACTTTCTTTGGTTTCTGATTTATGAACAAGTGGATAAACCCAGGTAACTCTAGTGAAATCATCAACAATAGTTAAGAAATACCTGTGTGATGCATAAGAAGATACAGAAAAGGGCCCCCAAATATCACAGTGTATAAGATCAAAAGCATTATCAGATTGTGATTCACTAATGGGAAATGGCAATCTTTTCTGTCTAGCAAATTGACAAACATCACAAGGAATAGTAGAAAGTTTATCATTGGCATGTATAATGGGTAAAGAGTTCATTTTAGAAAAGGACAGATGCCCTAATCTGTTGTGCCATACATTTGTATCTGCTGTAGAGGCATTTACATGTAAAGGAAAATTTACATTATTTGCAACAGTATTAGAGGGGTGAGTGGTAAGTGTAACAGGTGATGGACAAGTAGACATTTCAGGGGTTAACTGATCATGATATGTAGGAAGTTTGAGATGATATAAGCCATCAATCAAGTCAGCAAAACCAATCATTTTGTGGTTTGTTAGATCCTGTAAAATACAAGATGATGCTAGAAACTTTATTATGCAATTATTTGTAGCAGCCAGTTTGGAAACTGATATGAGATTAAATTGAAATGAAGGCACATAAAGAGCATCATGTAATATCAATGTATCAGATAAAGTAACTTGTCCCATTTGTAAAGCAGTAGCATGTTGACCATTAGGCAAGTTAATCTAAACAGATATAGACTGAGCAGGCACAGAATAAAACTCATTTGAACAAAGCATGTGATCTGTGGCACCAGTATCAAGTATCCATGTGGTGTTGTTCAATTTCATAGAAGCTATGCAAGCAAAAGGAGTAGATATACCTGTAGTATTAGCCAGAGCAGTAGCAACCACAGGTGTAGATGAAGAAGCTTGCTTCATCTCCTGTGATTTCTTAAAGGCTAAAAAATCACTAAACAAACTGTCAGTCATGGAAAGTGCATTCACAGTATTAGTACTATCAGTCTGAACATCAACATCAGAAATAGCAGCATGGGCAGAATGTGACACATTGTTTCTAGGACCCTTAGGACCAACCCAATTATCAGGATATCCTATTAACTGATAACATCTATCAGAAGAGTGTCCATTATAGCCACAATGAGAGCACCTGAGTTTCTTTCTGTCTTTGTTGAATGTAGGTTTGAAATTCTTAGATGGCTGTTGAGAAGGAAAATTGGCTTTGGCTGGAAAGTTGGCTTTGGCTGCCATAGCAAGGGAATCAATAGCTTTGGAATTGTTGGATAGAGTCCTTTGACTCTCTTCTTGAAGGAGTAAGGAATAGACAATAGACAATGAAGGCAGGGGATTGGAGAGAAGAAAATGACTTCGAAGAGAAGAATATGAGTCATTTAAACCAATCAAAAACTTCATGACTGAATCATTTTGCTGAGCAGTGGTCATAGCCTCAAAAATTTTACAGGTACAGGTATTGAAAGCACCACACACACATTTGATGATTGGGCGATATGTAAGATATTCGTCCCAGAGAGATTAAAAGCGTTATAGTACTGTGTGATCGATAAATTGCCCTGGTCAATAGTGTTGAGAGATATTTCAAGTTGAAACACACGAGGACCACTAGAAAGAGCATATCTAGATTTCAATTCATCCTAGACATCTTGAGCAACAGAAAAGAAAAGAAGAGATTGTCTGATATCCTTGTGAACGGAATTTAAAATCCACGACAACACTAGGTTATTGGCTCTAACCCAAGCAAGAGAAGCAGATGGATTCTGAGTAGGGTTAGGAACAGAAATTGTACCATCAACAAACCCTAGTTTGTTTTTAACGCTCAAAGCCATGGTGAGTGCGCGCGACCACGACACGTAGTTGTCACCGGTAAAGGTCTCAGCAACGATCAATGCACCAGGATTATCGCCGGCGTGTAAATAAAACGGCGAAGTCGGGTCATCCGAAGGATTGACAGAAGCAGCCATCACAATCGATTGAGAGAAAAAACACAAATTCGCGAATAGATTGTCGCAAAAATCTAGAAGAGATTAGCAGCGGAAAAAAAATGGATCAGAAAATGGCGATTGATACCATGACAGAATATGAAAAGAGGAGAAAAGATTGTATTGCGGCAATGTAAAATGTGTGAAAATGACTAAGTGTTGAATTAGGGTTACAAGTCAAATATTTATACTACTACACAATAGGAGGAGTTGCTACTTTACATAATAACAACTCTTACTAATATTAATGTACAACTAATAATGCTAACAGTACAACTCCTAATAGTCTATAACTATAATTAGTCTTAAGCAGTCCGAACCAGGGTATGATCCGTGATTAGTCAAGATTCATGCGTGTAATTTATGGTTTCAAGATCAATTTATAAAGATAAGCTATTTTCATACTTGATTTTTCTAAAACCATGCTCATGCAGATGCTTGACCACATCCTTTGTATTCACTTTACAAATATTCGTTCTATACGAACCATTACTATTGAATGATAGACATTAAGGAATAATCAAGTAGCATAATATATTTAATCCGTACGAGTGAATCTGAAACTTCTTGTCAACTAAAATATGCTGTCAATTGTAACCACCCTCATCTTATCTTGTATCTTGTCATAGAAATATTCTCAGATATTATAAACATAAGTCTAATGCATGAAAGGTTCTTCAGCAATGCAATGTCCATTTGGGATGTTTTATAAATGTTCGCTAATTTGTACTATATATATATATATATATATTTTTTTTTGAATATAGACATATAACAAACAAAAAATTTTACAAACTAAAAATCGCTAAAAATAGTTGAAATAAACCAACTACAAAGCTGAATGTAGGAGAATTGCACCGGGCAGCCTAAATTTGAAGCTACAGACCAATACGTAAATAAAACCAGATATAACAGCGCCCAGTGACAAGTCTTGTGGTCTTGGTCTTCCCTTTTTCTGGCCTTTCCCTGGTGTTGGGAGGGCAGGTCCTCCCGGTGGTAGTGGTGTCGTGGTGTTGCTATCACCGGTTTTTGCATGGGGAGGGTTGTGGCGTGGGTCTTTGGGGTGGACTCTGCGGAGAACTGTTGGGAGGGATTACGGTCCGTTGGTCCGGATCTAGTTAGCCAGAGGTGGAGTTTCTATATCCTGTGTGGTGGGTTGTGGATTGGGTCGCTCGCTTTGGTTGTTCATGTGGGTGTTGGTTTGTGTGGAGGTGGTTCGGGGTTGCGTCTGGTTGTCAGAGAGGACCTCAGTCTAATTATTTAGACTTTTCTTATGTTCTTGTATTTTTCTGTGTTTTGTGTTTGTTTATATGTTTTATTCTCTTATTGATAGCCTGATTCTCCACTTTTGGGAGCTTTTGCTTTGTTTTGTTTAATTTTTGTGTTCTCTAGGCTACATGCGTTCGTTGTGTAAGCCTCTATGTAATCAACTTTTTAGTTGGTTCAAGTCGGATAGCTAGCCGCGTGTAATTAGGTTTTATTTTATGAATCTATCGTTTTGAGAAAAAAAAAAATTGAAAATAAACCTAACTTCCACATGGGAGAATCAAACACTCCAATGAAGAATAACAAAACACAAACCAAACCACACTAAAAACCACAAAGCAAACCTTATAACACTAACTATAGCAGAATAAAGCCCTCCTCGTGTCCCAAACAACTAGGCACTACAGCCGCTACTTCACACCAAAGATCTGACAACAACTCAAGCCACTGCAACCGCTACTTTACACCAAAGATATGAAACCAGAACTCAAGCCAGACAGAACCGCAAGCACCAAGATCTAAGAACTCCGAAGCAACATTTGCTCAATATGCTAGACATATCCAAAAATTGGCAAAACCACCACGAATATCAATGTTGTCTTAAATGTCCAACACCTCTTACACAGGTCAAGACGTCCTCGGTCAACTATGAACCGTATTCTGACTCGGACCCAGCGGGTCAAAAAAGATAAATGGAGACCCGAAACCGATTCTGAAGGGGTAAGGGTCCGGTTCAAGAACCGGCGTATCCGAGCCGGGCCGACCCGTGACCATGTCTACATTTTTTGAGTTTAATGATATGATTTTTATTATCTATTGAAAAAAATGGGGAATGATGAAATGATGAATTTCATTTGATTGGAATAAAACAAATGGTTTTTCGACAAGTGAGCTGAAGTGGAATGCCTCCTCATTTAGCTATGATTTTGTTCGAAATAGAAAAAAGAAATGGAACAAAAGTTTTTTCCCAAGTCGCTCAACTAATTCTGGAATGGTATCCTATCCAATGATCAGATGATTGGACACCACTCGGAAAAGCAAACGGATTTTACACATTACGAGACAATAATGTGGAAACTGACACTGTCCAGCAAATTATTATCACATTTATTCCCCAAAAAGAAAAAAATTATCGATCAAAAGATGATAGTTAGATACTAAAGAAGAATAATGTCAATTTAAACGATGTTTTCATTTCACCTTTTGCTTATAAATCTATATAATTGTTGGCAAATATCATTTAATTTTATTCAGTCTTCAATTAATAATAATATAAGTTCATTTAATAAAAATAGATTGCATTTAATAAAAAAATTTATGACCTTCATTCAAAAACCGTTACAATATATTTTTTTTTTCTTTTAATTTATTTCATACAACCACCACCTATTTTTTACTATATTTTAGATTTGTAACAGTTGCATGCGATTACCATTTTTTATTTCTTTATATTTGGAGAATATAACTGTTGCATGGTTACAAGATATTGTTTAAACCCTTAAATTTGAATGGATAAAAGTATTTTTTTAATTTGTAGGTTGACTATTCACATGTAAAATAAGCATTAAGTATTGAATTCTATAGATACAACGCGAAATATATATCAGAAAAGTCATCTTTTGTAATAGAGATCTTTACACTAGCTCATTCAAATTCAAAATTTTCATGCAAGATTGTACACTATATTAGTTGAATTTAATGAAAAATATTTATCCATTTTATTTTATATAATAAATATAGTGATGAATTTGTACTTTTATAATGTTCATTTTTACTAACGACAAAATTTTTAAAATGTGATACTACTATTTAACTTATAATTTTACAATTATACACATAAACGTAACTTATAAGTTTTAATAATTTAAATTTTTGTGCATGTGCACATGATCAAATACTAGTTATTATGATAAGAACATTGTAAATTAATTTGCCCTTCCTTCCATTAAATTGAAGCTTGCTTATTAATTAATTTGTTCAAAATAAATTTTTTTGGTTAAACCAAAGTTAATTTTGAAAAATATTGTATGATTAGTTATTAGTAAGATTTTAAAAATATATTAGCGTGTATCTCGTGCGACGCACGGGCAAGGTTATTCCTTAAAACTTTTTTTTTTTAACTTTATTTTAAATATAATTATTTATATTTAAAACTTCTCATTATTGATTTTCTAATATGCATTTTTCATAATTAATTACCACGCAAATAAAACAACTAATTAATTGACATAGTTAATTTTTATAAAAAATAATTAACTAATTAATTATCATGTATATTAAACAGAACATATCATAAATATATCAGCCAAATGCGGGATTTTTCAAATTGTTTTGAAAAATATTTCCAAAGAAATTTAAAAAGGCTCCACATAACATCAAAGATGTTAATGACTTTGAATAAAAATATGAAATATTCAAACTTAAAATTTTAATATTATTTTAGTTATTATTATTAACTTATCTATAGATATGTTTTTTTTTTAAGCATGGTATGTAATGGTTTTAGTTAAAAAGTATCTATTTTATTATCAAATCTATTGAGCACAAAATAGAAATGTGAAGGATTGACATATTATTTTATTGTAATTACTTATATATAAATTAAAAAGGTTTTATGAATGTTTAAAAACTTAACTATCTGATGAAATATTTGATTTCAAAACAATATAGATATTATAATCATATAATTTATTTGTTGCGTTTATGGTTTATAATTATCCTATAATTCCAAATTCTTTCTAATTGACCATATTTTTCGGGTATTCTCAGAAATTTTGAGATTATTTAAATTAGGAAAATGCTACAAGTACATAATAAATGTATATAGAGGTGTATATAACACTCACATGGAGAAGGGTCCACTTGATTTTTTATTTTTGATCGGTCACACTCAATGCGAGTGTTATGTACACCCCTATGTACAATATTATGTATCTATAGCATTTCTTTTTAAATTAAGGAGTACTTTGATTTTTTTCTTTTTTAGTTTAGTAAAGCTATTCCAAATTTTTGTTAGACAGATTAATAAATATTTTTATTTGTATATAATAAATGTTACAATGGAAATAGAAAAAAATATTTTCAACATCTTAAGAAATAAAAATTTAAAAATAAAAAATAAGGAAGGAAAAAAGACGTAATATTGGAAAAGGAAAAAAAGAATATAGGAAAAAAAAATTGTCATGCTTCATAAGAAGAATTTAGAATAGGATACTCGACAATTTATTTGACTTTTACCATTGTAATAGTTTTTAAATATCTAATTAAGGATATTAAAATCAAATCAAAATAATACCCACAAAAAATGAAACAAAATTTCGAAAAAAAAAAAACATAGATGAAATTGAGATAAATCTGAACATCAAGATAAGATGAATGCATATCTATTAAAAAAAATTACGTTACTTTCGAAAATTCTAAATATTTCAAAAATATCATGGGCTGGAGAAACTAAAAATTTTAAAAAATACATTTCTATTAGTAGTAAAATCCGAAAATTTGAGCGGAAATTGTCATGCTATTTTTATATTTTTCCTTATTTGCTATTATTATAGTAATAGATATCCCAAAAGAATATTTCCAAATTTGACCGAATTCCCCTCCAAATCTATAGTAATATAAACAGGTTGTTGAAAAAATACAAAAATAGTAACTTTGACTTAAAAAATTAATTGTTGACTTACTAATATAAGCAATATCAATGGGCCCCACATGTCAACCAATTTAATCGGATATTTGTAACAAATTTGATCTGATTTTGATAATAAATCTTGGATTTTGGTAACAAATTTGATCTTATTTTGATGATAAATCTCGGATTTTGTTAACAAATTTGATCTGATTGTAATAACAAATCTAAGAATGTGATAACAAATCTGGAATTTTGATAACAAATCTTTTAATATATTGTTTTTTTTAACACACTTCATAGTTATTCATAGTTACTTACACACAACATATTGCCGATAATCTTTGGGATTTCTTTTGGTAATAAATTTCACAATTTTTTGATTGTTTGGAGTTAAATATTGCAGAAAAAATCTCGAGATTTGATAAATGATACATATCAAAATAAAAATATTATTTTTCAATCAATCCAAGAGTCCTTACCAAATTAAATTGTAACAAACTCCATTAATTTTGGTAAACATTATGTCACATTGATATGACACATAATCTTCAAAATAAAAATTTAATTACTGACTTACTAATATAAGCAATATCAATGGGTCCCACATGCCAACAAATTTGATTGGATTTTGATAACAAATCTCGGATTTTGGTAACAAATTTGATCTTATTTTGATAACAAATCTCGGATTGTTTTAACAAATTAGATCTGATTGTGATAACAAATCTTTTATAATATCGGTTTTTTTGGTAACACACTTCATAGTTTTATTTATACACAATATATTACCGATAATCTTTGGGATTCCTTTTGGTAACAAATTTCACAATTTTTTCGAATTTTTTGGAGTTAAATATTGCAGAAAAAATCTCAAAATTTGATAAATGATACATATCAAAATAAAAATATTTTTTTTCAATTAATCCAAAAAGCCTTACTGAATTAAATTATAACAAGATCCATTAATTTTGGTAAACATTATGTGACATTGATATGACACATAATCTTCAAAATAAAAATTTAATTGTTGACTTACTAATATAAGCAATATTAATGGCCCCACATGTCAACCAATTTAATCGAATTTTGGTAACAAATTTGATCGGATTTTGATAACAAATCTCAGATTTTGGTAACAAATTTGATCTTTTTTTATAACAAATCTCAGATTTGTTAACAAATTTGATCTGATTGTGATATCAAATCTCAAATTTTGATTACAAATCTTTTAAAATATAGATTTTTTTGTTAACAAACTTCATAGTTATTTACACAAAATATATTGCCGATAATTTTTGAGATTTCTTTTGGTAACAAATTTCACAATTTTTTCGGATTGTTTAGAGTTAAATATTGCAGAAAAAATCTCAAGATTTGATAAATGATACATATCAAAATAAAAATATTATTTTTCAATCAATCCAAAAAGTCTTACCCAATTAAATTGTAACAAACTCTATTAATTTTGGTAAACATTATGTCATATTGAAATGACACATAATTTTCAATAATCGACAAAATCCAAGACACATGTAATACGTTGCAAATTTTTATTTTTGTTTTTGTTTTAACAAAAACGGATGAACATATTTTTTTGAAGTCAATCGTAATCACATTATTTAGGAAAACAAATCCTACTTAACTTAAAAACCTGACGTAAATCAATTTTGAATTTATATTTTATACCAGTATTTTATTGATTTATATTATCTACACAATCCAAACTACTAATGGTTGTTACAAACATATATCTAGAAAATAAGTAACTACTCGAATAAGGGTTTGAATAATGGGATTGATAAGCACGATCTTATTTCTTGAGCTTATCCGATCTTTTTTCACTTGATATTTTGTAACTATATCTCCTCTATGGGTCTGTGTAATGGAACACGTTTGGTTGTGACAAAGCTTTCTACTCACGTTCTCGAGTGTAAGATACTCACTTGCGATCACGTAGGTGATAAAGTGTTGATTCCAAGAATGACTATATTTTCTTCTAATGTTAGAATTCTTTTCAAGTTCTAACGTCGGCAGTTTCCCATTATGATTTCTTACGCCATGACTATAAATAAGAGCCAGTGACAATTATTTGCATGTGGGCTTATTTCTTAAGAAATTAGTATTTTCTCATGACCAGTTGTATGTTGTTGTCTTCCGTGTCACAAACATAAATAGTTTCAAAATCCTAATTTGTGGAGACGATGACGTGTCAATGAATCAAACCATGAATGTTGTATATACAGAAATGTTCAATAATATATAAATTTTATTTTCATTATATTTATTAATTTATTAATTATTAATGACATGACCTTGCCTTTAGTAAGTATTTTGAATTTTAACTGAAAATTACTTTTTAAAAGGGACGGAGATAATAAACTCCCGTGCATCGTATGAGTAATCTATATATATATAATTACTAGCTCAAAACATTTAATAAAACCTATTTAATTTTACCTATGTGACAATTTAACAAATTTCCCTCAAAAAACCGTTACATTTTGATGTATTTAATCTTTCATTTAATCTTTAAATAATTAATACTCATCACTTCAAAATTACAAAAATTATTTTAAATTTTTTATTAACGACAGTTGACCATATAATGTGTTGACCGTATAATGTGATTAGATGTTATTATTGTTGTTACATTTAATTTTTTTTTTAAAATAAAAAATATATTTGAAATTTCTAAGTAAATAATAAATAATTCACAAATAAAAGACGTACCAAAATATACATTACATTCAATCTGATAAACGCAATTTAAAAAAATTATTCCAACTCTTTTAATTGTAAATTTGGTCTGCAAAAAAGTGAAAGAAAAATAATTAATCATTATATGCATCAGACTCACAATAATTTATTTATATCTGTGCAAATGCACAGGTCGAACACTAGTGTACTAGTCAATATAAAATGACTTAACAAAAAGATTGCCAAATTTATCCGAAAATTTTTAAGCGGGAAAAATTTAGCCAATTTTGGCAAAATGGATTGGTCCATTATATAAATATAGATTAAAATAATTTTAAAATAAAATTATTAAAATTAATTTAATGTAAAAATATGAGATAAATGATTAGAAATGATAGGTTGTTAAACTTATGTGAATGAATGAACGGTGACTTAAAGTTGATTTGATGTGTAAGAATGATTAGTTTGTATTATTTAATTATATGAATAAATGATAGTGAAGTTGAATTAAACTTCAATTTTAATTTTGAGTATGAATTAAATATAAATAAATTAATCAATTAACAAGTACGCCCTTAATAACCTCTCATCCCTGAGAGTAGGCTTACGGTAATTTCACGTACTTCAGAAAAAGTTAATTGGAACTCTATTTTTCCTTATATATGGTGATATTCTATTCGGGCGCATCACAAAGATGGGTCACATCGAATGTGTCCAAGCCCGATGGTAATCTTATTGCATAAGTAGCCGATGCCTTATTAGTACCCTATCTGAAGGTGTGACCTGAAAAGAAATGACGAATGGGTATAAATTGCCGTTGGGTATAATATAACAACATACAACTAAGAGTCTAAGACTTCACCAAAAATTCTTCTCCAAATCTTCAGTATACAAATCTTATCAAATAATTGATTCTATACGATGTCACGGTGGTCATTTTTTATTTTTATTTTTTTTTTCTCATTTAAACTTATTTATTTGCTTATGAGAAAGCACATATTTTCTTTAAAATAATGTATCTATTTTGTCTGATAGTGATTGATTCATATCCCATTTAAATTGATGGGTGAAATTGACAAGTAGTGGTGGGGGTCTGGGGTGGAGTGGTGTGATGAGGAGAAACATATGTAATAAGAAGCATGCCTGAGATTTATAGGAGGCTGCACACAGAAATACCAACACAATCTCACGCGTGTGTTTCGTGTATTTGATTGTTGTGCCCCTGTTGTAGTCCCACTGGTTGGAGGAAATTTTCTAATTCGAAATGATGCTGTATAATAAATTATTAAGAAAGTTGAAATAATTTTGTAACAAACGTAATTAAAAAAATAGTAAATTTTATAATTTTAAAACAATATACACTACATTCATTTTAAATGAAGTATCAATTATAATATTCGTTACAATTTTCAACATTATTATAATTTATTTAGAAATTAAAATAATATATTTTAATACGTTATGAATGAAGAAAGAGAGAAAAATATTTTTATGAGTATTGTTTATTGATAATATTTAAATATATAAACTTTGATATTCAAAATAATTTTTATCTAGGAGGGTACGGGCATGGAGATCGAATCAGTAGAGAAGTGGCAAGTGTTTGTGGATGGGTCAGTTTTCTAGGGAGGAGCTGGTTTGGGGGTCATGTTGATTTCTTCTAAGATGGAAAACTTGATTTTGCGACCAAGTAGGGATTAAGTGTGTCGAACAATGAGGCGGAGTATGAGGCTTTGTTAGAAGGATTGCAGTTATCCATTGCCGGAGGAGCTTGAGAGGTGTAGGTGCATTTCGATTCCCAAATGGTTGTAGAAAAACTTGGAAAAAGGGTTTGAGGTCAAGGAGGATCGACTTCAGAGGTATGTTGATGAGGTTAGGACGTTTCAAAGATTCGGCTCATTCAAGCTGATTCAGATCCCAAGAGGAGAAAATGGTCGAGCTGACTTATTGTCGAAAATAGCTCAAAACTTGGTAGATTACAAAAGTAGAAGTGTCACTCTATTATACATGGAGAAGAGTGTTGTGGAAGTAGCTGAGATCCAGGAGGTCGAAGACTGGAGAGCACCCATCTTGAGAGAATTAAAAGAAGAGAACTTGAAGTATATCCAAAGGTTTTTTTAGCAAGGTGGGATCTTATATAAGAGGTGGTATTCAGGTCAACATTTGAGGTGTGTAACAGAGGAGGAAGGAAAGTATTTTCTAATGTAGGTGCATGAAGGATGTTACAGTGACCACGTTAATTGCAAAAATCTTACAGGCCAGTTACTTTCGGCCAACAATGCGAGCTTATGCGATGATTATGGTGAAGAAGTGTTTACAGTGCCACAAGAATGGACCTGTCATTCATCAACCGGCCTAGACGATGACCACAATGAGTGCCCCAATTTTGTTTGCTCAGTGGGGCATCGACCTGGTAAGACCCATACCGCAGGGGTAGGGTCATCCATTAAAGCTTAGACCTCAAGATCAACATTCAATCGATTAAAGCTTCTTGATTATGTGGAGGGTCATCCATGGTTTCTTGGGTACGTACCAAACAACTGGTTGCAAGAGGGATGAGCATAGACCTAATCTATACTCTTTGTGGGGAGGAGCAAAAAGATCTAGAGCACTTGTTCTACCATTGCTCTCACAGTAGTGTCTGTTGGAAACTGTTAGGATGACAATGGTTTGCTTTGCAAGATAGGGTGAAAACCCTGTCAGGGTGGTGGGAAGAAGTGTGTAGCAATAGCAGGTTCTTCAAACTTCAACATAGAATCACTTTGTCTGTGTGCCTGATTTGGAGGATATGGAAGGCCAAGAACAATAGAGTATTCAACAAAGAACCTTTTGAGGAATTAGAAGTGGTGGCAGGTGCAAAGAAGGATTGGCTGGAAATGCTGCAGTTCAAAAGCTCTAAAAGAGAATCAGAAGTATCAAGGGAGAACATCATTGAGTACCAAGGGGAACAATTTTTCAGGAGAGTAAGGCTGGTATCCATAGAAGTCAGTGCTATATGTTCACCGAAGGGAGAAGTTGAGGTTTATGGAAAAGCAGTACATGATGAAGTGCTAATCCACACATGGCAGGAGCATGGCTTCTGGGCAAACAACCAAAAGAAGCCAACCTGCTGGTTGTGAGGAGTACTTTAGAAGTAGTTGAGGCAAAGGGATGTGAGGAGATTCATTGCATTATCAAGGATAAAGGAGTAGTGAAAAGCTGGATTCTCATATAAATGTTGTGCCTTCTCTTTCTGTAGTGGTTGTTGATATTGTGGAACTGAAGAATTGTTTTATGTTTTGTGTGTTTATGTATAGTTCTTTTTCTTGTTATGCTTAGTGACCATGTAGGTCGTCGAGGGTGATTCATGTTTTGTTTTTTCCATGCTTTTCTTTCTAGCTTGTTGGTTAGTTTGAAAAGTGTTGTAATAAGATGATCTACCAATTATATATTGCTTTGAGTTTAATATAAGGGATTTTGTTTGAAAAAAAGAAAAGCTTCTTGATTATGAAGTTTCTTGTCCATTTTTGCTTCCTCGAGCTTTTTAATTAGAATCATCGAGATTATTACTATTAATTAATTTTATAATACCAATATTACCGCTAGGATTATATAAGTATGATCATGACCCACTTACCACAGCTTAGCAAGCACATACTACTATAATGCCAATTAAGTTGGTGGGGTACTGAAGTAACCACATCAAAATGATGGTTATCATTGTTGCAATGATATAAACATGAAATATGGAGTAATATTAATCAATGATATGAAATAATCATGTATAAAATAATCATTGTTATGTTCATTATCTTTTTAAGCCTATTGGGCATAAAAGTGCAATATAAATGAAACCTAAAATCCAGCCCATAAGTTGTTGGAACTTTGAAGTGGAAGAAATATTAATAAAATGGGCATGATTAAGCATTGGAAATTAAATGGAAAGGGGTAATTTTCAAAATTCCAATATGCTTAGAGAGCACGCGCACACAATATCTCATTCTCATGTAGGCATGAATCGACAACACCATCCAAAATTCATTTTTCACTTCATAGGCACAACTTCTGCTTTATTTATTAAAACTTTCAACTCAAGTGAAATTGTGGAGATATATATATTGATGTGCTCTCGTACCTTCGGCCTTCCACTGATCCTTGACCTCTTGCTCTTCGGAGACCTGCAAAGACGCCGGGAGGTGCTCCCGGCATTAAACTTCCGACGCTCAAGTCAGTAAAGGGTAGAGAAAAACTGTATGTAACAATATGTATTGCTTAGGGTTGTAGAGTGTGATTAATCTTACCTCCTTCCCCAATTTACTTATCTATATGGAATTATTAGCTTCTTTCGTACGCCCGACTTCTCGTCCGTTAGATCATTTGTTCTCCTTTTGATCTTGACTCCACGTGTCCCTTGTGGACCACGTTTCATAACTGTCATATTAGTTCGGCCTCTAGCCTTTCATAGGTTATTCCCTTTTTAGAGGTACCCCTACTACATCACATTGGGTAACTCGTGTGGCGAACTCTCAAGACTAACTACTGTAAAGCTGAGCCACTCCAGTTATGAACTCACGCCATACCGAGCTATTAATGCTCCTACCTGGTCCGAGCTACTAATGATTGAGCCGAGCTACTAACATTTTTAATAGACCGAGCTACTAGTACTCTAAGTGGGCCGAGCTACTAGTACTCTTAGTGGGCCGAGCTACTAATTCTCTTAGTGGGCCGAGCTACTAGTACTCTTAGTGGGTCGGGCTACTAATATTTCTTAGTGGGCCACGCTAATCTCCTTTGGTTTATCGAGCTATTCTTATGTGCTACTAGTATTCGACCTGTGTATTTACACAGATATAAATAAATTATTGTGAGTCTGTATGCATATAATGATTAATTATTTTTCTTTCACTTTTTTGCATACCAAATTTACAATTAAAAGAGTTGAAATATTTTTTTTTTTAAATTATGTTTATCTGATTGGATGTAATGTATATTTTGGTACGTCTTTTATTTGTGAATTATTTAGAAATTTTAAATATATTTTTTATTTTCAAAAAAAAAAAATTAAATGTAACAACAATAATAACATCTAATCACATTATACGGTCAACACATTATATGGTCAACTGTCATTAATCAAAAGTTTAAAATAATTTTTGTAATTTTGAAGTGATGAGTATTAATTATTTAATGATATCATAAATAAATAAAAATAAATAAATAAATAAAGCTAAATTATTATTATCATAAAATTTGCTCCATATAGATATTATGACACTAGTTAGTTTGAACATATTAAATTGAAATATAATTTTACTCTCTTGATGACGTAGTTATAACTAGTAAAAAATAGCTTTGTCCTAGCTTTTTTCTTCGGTTCCCTTGTAAGAATAGAGAATCGGGACAAGACAGTGCAGTCCCACGCAGATGAAGCGCACCATAAGATGGAATCAATGTGGGATAACTCACAAGTGATACTCCAACACACCTCTTCACTCATTAATCCTTCAAAAGCCCAAGCCCAGAGCAGACCAAGTAGAGAGTAAGAGCCCAAGCACCAAAGTAGGCCGTATAGAGATATAGACCCAGATCGGAATTGGTCTGGCTCTGATACCATGTAAGATTAGAGAATTGAGGCAAGAGGGTGCGGTCCTACGCAGATGAAACGCACCATAAGAGGGTGAGCCTAGATACACCATAGTGAGGTTTCATTCCCAAAATCTATGGGAGGAGTAGCCCACTAGCTGCATATAAGCTAGACCCAATTTTCCTATTGAATCAATGTGGGACAGCTCACAAATAGTACTCCAACATCCCTTTCTTCCCTTTGTTGAATCCATAACACTATCCGTGCTTGAAATTTGTTAAGATAATTACGAAATTGAACTTGAACGTTTTTTATTTGAACTGAATATCAATCATGTTCGAGTTAATGGATATTTTTATACATATTTAAGTATTTCTTAATTACTAATTAATTGAGTCGAGTTCCAAGCAAACCATATTTTTTTTTGTTTATTTAGTTGATTAATGGGTTTAAATAATCTATTAATGATTGAACTCAATTGCAGAGAGCTAATTTACTTGACCTTTTTTTTTTTCTCTTTTTTTCTTTTTCTTTTTTTATGCACATGCAGGCACTTACAAATCAATCTTTCAATTTGACACACATTTTATGTGTGGTCATAATCATAGTAAAGCTGTGCATTGTCACGACAACTCAAAACTCAATTCTCCATCAACTCCAACATACAAGTTTAAATGAAGTTCCATTTTAAAATCACTTGGCAATAGAAGGAGTAGCCCACCAAACTTATATATTGGACTTGAAAATTCTAATTTTTTGATGTGAGATTGGATTTGCATACCCTACAAACCTCTCATCAAACAAAAGACCACATTGGGCCTCCCCTTGAACAAAATTCATACGATCCGACCATCTTGTACCGCCGTTATCACCCACGGAACTTTTGCCAGGAAGACTTTCGACACAAGAATCACGGATCCACCAACCGTCTACCGACTTTACGGGGAACATGCCACGTCATCCACATCGCAACTGGGCTACCAACTGTGGTTCTGATACCAATTGTTCGGACCGACAACTCAAAACCCAGTTCTCCATCAAGCCTAACATACAAGTCAAATGGGGTTTCATTCAAAAATTAATTGACAATAGAAGGAGTAAACCACCAAACTTATATATTGGACTTGAAACCTTTAATTTTTTGGATGTGGGATTAGATTTGCACACCCTACACAATTATCAACAATCTACACGTGAGGCTTAACAAATGATACGAAAGCATTAGATTCATTGTGGAAAATATTGAGCTAAGAATTGATAGTTGTATTGTCGAAGAGTTTTNNTTCTTTTCAGTCGAGAAGCTTTCTTAATATTCCAACTATTCGAAAATTCAGAATCAGGAGACTAGGAGAGTGCCAGTGATTATTATAGGTAAGAAGATGTCAATATTATAATTTATATATGTACTTATTCGTATAGTATCTTAATGGTTACTTGATTAGGCAAAATCATTCGACTATTACGTGATGAAACGATAACGATTTCTTCAAGATTCGGATGAGATTTGGATTTGACAGATATTCCTAATTTATATATGTATGCTTCTGTAAATGGATTTGTCCAGGTAGTCAGGGTCATCTAAAGAAATTTGGAGGCTTAGACAAATTTCGATAAATTTTTAAGAGTGGTCCGTAATCGTATTTCTATTTATTATGAAATTTTTAATTAAACAAAAATATTAAACATTGTTAATAATAAATACAAAAATATAATGCATATGAGGAATAAAATAAAACTAAAATAACAAAAGCTTACAATTTTCTTGTGTTCTTTTGTGCAAAAATTTTCGATCAAGTCACTATCATTCGGCAAAGATCATTTGTAGAGTTTATCATTAAAACTTCTACCTTTATCGGTAATAGGATACACGACATTACTAACTCTAATCACCTTTCTCCGACTAAAAAAAAAATAAATCTTTGGGGCATATATCCTCCCAATGTCTAGAATGAAACAAGTCATCCAAATTTTCACAATTAATATCTAAGTTATCATTCATATTCTCGATATCATATGTGAAGTGCAATATTATACTAGACCGGATTTAATGAATAAGAAGAAATATATTGGAGAATAAGTCTACACATGGATTAAGGCACATGTCATAATGGTATTGGTCAAGCCCAACTTGGCCACTAAGGTACACTTCCCCTATAAAAGGGGTCTACCAAAACCTCATTCTCTCTATATTCACTTCTATACTCTCATCTTGCACTCTTGATCTCTGACTCTGACGAGTACTGACTTAAGTATCAAAGGCTCAACGCCGAGACCCCTCCCGGCGTTGAGTTTTGTAGGTACGGAGGTCGTTTGTGTTGAAGGAGCCCGGGTGAAATCCATTTCACTAACATTGGCGCCGTCTGTGGGAGCTGTTCGAAAAGCCAAAGAATCAACCATGGCAAACGGAGTTCCGACCGTCCAAAAAATTTCAAGTTTCCTTCATCTCCACCGGCCACCGCAACCGCCGCCGCCGACCGCCAGCCAAGATGCTCCGACATAATTTATTTTATGTCATCGGGTAGATCTCATCGAGGTGATTCTCCCCTTAAAATTTCATGCGAAAATTCCACCGAGAGATCTTCAATTTTGCCGATCAATCATTCAGGATCTAAGAAATTACGGTCAACATCCGACCTTCAAACCCATTTTTCTAGTGATCCGTGACGGCTATCGAAAATCCGAGAGCAGCGTTGGAATCCTCTCGCTGAGGCGAGCCTTCAGAAACCTACCTTCACCGGCCACCGCCGCCTCTTCCGTCGCTGGCTGCCGGCCAAAGTCCTCCGATCAGAAAATTTTTTATATCATCACGAAGCTCTTCTCATGCTCGTCATCTTCCTAAATTTCAAGCGAAAGTTCGACTGAGAAGGCCATCAAAGCCGGTCAAAATTTTTGGATCTAAGATATATTTTTGATTAACTCCGGTCTTCTTTTCCAAATTTTCGGCGATTTTCGGCAACCCACTTCAAACCAAGGACACCATCGAAATCTCCTCTCCGAGGCTCACCCACGGCCGGTCACTTTGGGTGCGCTGTCCGGGCTGCTGGACACTCGCTGGGCCACACATATGCTGGTTGGACCATGCTGGAAGATTGGGCCGCGTTGTTGGGCCTGATGGCAAGGCTAAGGGACGTGGGCTGAGGGGCAGGTCGCACGGGCCGAACACTGTGGAGGATGCGGGCCGGATGCTATGAGAGAAGCGGGTTGAGGCTGGGCCACACGTGGGCTGAGGCTGTGAGAGATGCGGGCCGCGCGGACTAGTCTCAGCCCGCGTGCTATTCCTTTCCCTACGCGATGGGCTGGTGGGAATTGGGCCGAGCTTGATGTTTGTGGACCGCATGTTGAGAATTGGGCTGGACGCCTGGGCCTCCCTGGACGTCGAAAAAATTGGGCCGCGCGCATACGGGTCGAGCTGGAGGGATGAGAGACGCGGGCTAACGGGGCGTGAGATGGGCTTTCACAATCATCTAACCTAAACGGCTTATGTATTGAGGTTTTCGAAAATTTGCTTAAAAAAAATAACTTTTTTTGTTGTTTTTTATTTTTTTGTTTTTTACTTTTTTTGCAACGGGAGGTATCCCAACATATTAGAAATAATAATAATAATAATAATAATTATTATTATTATTATTATTATTATTATTATTATTATTCAAGCATTTCATTATCAACCAATGGAATTAGTTGTTCTCATGTGTCAAACCTTGAAATTAACACCAAAAAAACTCATTAGCAAACACGAACATAGATTACATACCAATTAGCATGTAACTATATTTCGAAACAAAC
Organism: Striga asiatica; assembly: GCA_008636005.1. Taxonomy (NCBI): domain Eukaryota; kingdom Viridiplantae; phylum Streptophyta; class Magnoliopsida; order Lamiales; family Orobanchaceae; genus Striga; species Striga asiatica. The sequence continues at coordinate 198,785 of BKCP01012625.1, forward strand.
TTCTGAATTGCTAAATACCGCACCCATTTTACTAATACCGCACCCTAAAATGACAGTTTTGCCCTTTATTCTTATTTTTTTTTTAAAAAAATAATGTCCCACCTTCTAACCTATTTATCGGCCGAACCGAGCACCGAAAAATTCCGAAAACACCTCCAAATAATTCCGCCGAAAAAATGTTATCCAACAAGACCAGTCATGGGGCGGTCGGCCGGTCAAACCGGCCGGATTGGAGCCAACATTTTAATTTTTTTTTTTGGAATCGGCTTGTCGCTGATTGCGGCTGCAACTCGACCGGCCGAACGCTGATTGCGGCCGCAACTCGGCCAGCCGCACGCGGCCGGTAATAGCGGCCGCAACTCGCTCGGCCGCACGAGGCCGGCTCATTTTTTTTTTAAAAAAAAAAATTAAATATTAAAAAAAATATATAATTTTTTACTGCTATTAATTATTAGACAAACCAATTAATAGTTATTAAGGCAAGTTGCTAAAACATATATATCTATTCATTGCCTTACATTGAACTTTCTCATTCAATGTGGGATAATTGCAAATCAAAGTTTTCACTCTCCCAACCTTTTATAGCCACTCTTGGCCTTTATTATTGTGTTTATAATCGATGTGGAATTGTCTCATACCTTTATAGCTACTTTTTGCATTCTTTTTTGCTTTCAAAATCAATGTGGAACTAAATGATCCATGCTTTAACACACTTTCACTATGTATGTCAAGATGAATATCACATTATCATTAATTAAACTTATTATTATCTTAAACTGATAAATGATTAAATTTAACTAAATGAACATGAAAATTGTAATATATTCTAATATATACCATAATAATTTCTAACTTCTAACATAATAGTAATAAATTCTAATTTATAACATAATCAATTCTAATCTATAATACAATAATTTCTAACCTCTAACAAAATAATAATAAATTCTAATTGCATTTCTAACTATTTGTACATATAATTAATTTGTATTTTTTTTTAAATTTTCGTGGTTTTTAATTTTTGTTAATTAAAAAATGTTGAAATATAAAAAATATATTTAAATAATTTCATATATATTATTATATTTATAATAAATGAAAAAAATTTAATAATTAAGTTTGATTTGTAACTAAAATATATTAATAATTTAAATTAATATATATTAAATTATAT
>BKCP01012625.1:200174-216944 GCA_008636005.1 Striga asiatica
TCTAATCATACGAAATTAATCGGACTCAATGAATTGCTCGACCAGAATCCGACTTTTTCCGTTCAATTTGTTATTTATGAATTTTAAATTTAATTAAGAATATTATTTTGTATTTTAAAGTTTATTACTGAGTTAGAAAGGAGCGGATTTAAAAAAAAAAAAAAAAGGGACTACAATTTTTAATAACATCAGTCATTAGTATTTTTTAGAGATAATTAGAATTATGTTATATAACCTAATTATTTCTAAGTTTTAACATAATAATAATAAAATTCTATAACGTAATGAATTATAATTTATAATATAATAATTTCTAAATTCTAACTATAAGATAATAAATTCTAATTTATAACATAATATCTAAATTATAATATAATTTATATAATAAATAAATATTTGATTATAAAAAAAAAATATAATTTATATATGTTTTAATAATTTAAAAATTATATACTTTATTATTATATATTAAATATGTTACTTACTTAAGTATATATGTTAGTTATAATTATAACTAACATAATATATTAGTTATATTAATATATTATATATATATAATATATTATAAAATATATACTTTTTAATATAAAAATGTAATTAATATATTAATTAATAAAATAATATTTTTTGATTATATAATCATACAAACTAATCAATTAATAAATTTTAAATTTTTTTCAACTTATATTACAATACTAATTATAATTTCACTAATATATATATATTAATTACAAATAACACATTTATTAATAAATAACATATTTAATAATAATAATAATAATAATAATAATAATAATAATAATAATAATAATAATAAATTATACATTTTTCTAAATATTTAACACATATATAAATTATATCATTTATAAAAAAATTTGAAAGTAAGATGATAAGTGCATTTTCTTTTATTATGTAAAAACCATAATGTTTTCCATATTTCATGTTCATTTAGTTAAATTTAATCATTTATCAATTTAAGATAATAATAAATTTAATTAATGATAATATGATATTCATCTTGACATACATAATGAAAGTGTGTTAAAGTAGGGATCATTTAGTCTCACATTGATTTTGAAAACAAAAAAAAAATGTAGAAAGTAACTATAAAAGGCTAGAGGCATGGGACAATCCCACGTCGGTTACAAACACAATAATAAAGGCCAAAACTAGCTATAAAAGGTTGGGAGACTGAAACATTTGATTTATAATTATCCCACATTGGATGAGAAAGTCCAATGAAAGGCAAGGAATGACAATAAATATTGTAGCAACTTGTTTTAATAATTATTAATTGGTTTCTTTGATATTTGATAATATTAAAAAATTATATAGTTTTTAAAATTAAAATATTTAAATTAAAAAAAATAAAAATAAAAATTGGGCCGGCCGCAATTAAGGGCCCTGGCCGAGAGGCGGCCGCAATTACGGTGCGGCCGCGCGAGTTGCAGCCGCAATTAGCGGCCGGCCAGCAGAAAAAAAAAATAAAAATAAAAAATTAAAAAAAAAAATAAAAAAAAAATTGAAAAGGGCAAGACTGTCTTTTTTGGGTGCGGTATTTAGTAAAAAGGGGTGCGGTATTTAACGCGACAGGAAATACATTTTATCCAGTCAAAATTGATCGGATAATTTTTTTATAACTTTTTAACACATACTATAACTCATCTTTAATCCATTTAACTCACATACTTTTTATTAATATAATATAATAAATCATCGTCTCATCACACTAACAAAATTCACTACTCATCCATCAAAGCTATCATTTTCAATAATCTCTTTTACTTTTATATTACATAAACTTCAATCATTATATTCCAAATATTATTCAAATACAAACTCAAAGTCTCACTCAATCCTCCATTTAATAAACTTTTTTTGTTCAAAATTAACTCACTTTATCCAATAAATCCGATCTAACACCAAAAAATTTATTTCCAATCACCCATTTAATTTAATAATGCTACGACCATAAGCAACTAGTAAGCCAAATTGTATGTGGTGTGAACTTGCTAGATGGATTCAAATTGTTGTCATGTGATAATACTTTATGGCTCTGCTGCGTAGTCCTAGCTATATCACAACCAAACCAATTTCGAATAAAGAGTTTAACATATAGATATATGTATATATATTGAAGAATGTAGGTTAGAAATCATCAAAATGTATAAGCAATGAAAATTTTTCCCATAAGCATTAGTGATCCAAAGGTCAATCACAACAAACTATAGGTGAAGATTCAAGTTAATCGACAATCTTAGGGGACGATGTTGATGAACCTGAGAAGAGATGTCCAAGCTGGAATGATATCTTAGTGATGGATGAATCCCGATTAACGATGGTTTCGGATGACCGAGAGGGAAGAGGAGGCATTCCCATATTTGCCTGTTTTCCTCTGTAAGATGCCCATGTGACCAAGTAAAGCCCGGCTATGATGAAAAATCCACCGAGTATACTGTTTCAAAGTAGACAAAACATTCAGACACAATACATGTGTGCGTGTTGTGTGTGTGCGTGTGTTGGTCAACTGACAATTTTCATAGGTTTGATATCAAGATGAGAATTGCAGGAAGAAAACTACTAAAAGAAAATGAAAAAAAGATGGGACTTCTACTATTGCAATTCTTAATTCATTCTATTGGGTGCCACAAATAAAATAACTTGCGTTGTAACGGGATGGATACAAGACTAAATGTGGCTTGTTGGAACAATGGAAGAAATAGATGATCCAAACTGAAATTTGAGAAAGTTATGTAATTACAAGAAAAATAAAGTTGACATTACATAAACTACCCAGACCTTTTTCTTGCGAAAAAAAAAAAAAATTTTTGAACAAACAGGGAATTATTACAATTACATCCCATACCGTTTGATTCAGTTATTTTAGATGGTTAACTATATTCTTTCGGATGTCAACGTTACAAAACTTTACGTAGGATTTCGAAAAAATGTAAGAGTTCTCAAAAATGTAACAACCCAATTCAGAGTTGGGTTTTTGTAGTTAATCTATCTATACTATTATAAAAGACGAGTGATTTTGTAAAAATAATGATTTGTCTAAAAAACCCTTACTTTGACATATTTTTAATGGCAAATTAGTAATACAGTAATACTTATTTTATTTAATATATTTAATTAAGAAGTGAACTACCTAAAAGACCCTTACTTTGACATATTTTTAATGACAAATTAGTAATACACTAATACCCATCATGTCTTATATTTTTAATTAATAACTAATATTTAATTAATTAAATACAAAACACAAGAAAAAACCATTCCACATCTCATAAAAAACAACTTTAATATTCTTTGTACTATTATTCCTCATGAATTTGCTTCTTCCACATTATTGCTTTCTTTCATATCTCCTAAAAATCAATCCAAACAACAAAGCTTTGAAAGGATATAGAATTGATGTTTATTTTTACTATGGTTTTAATGCAAAACCCTAATCACATTTCATAATTCTAATATGTAAAAGATCTTCAGAGAAAATTGATCCAATAAAAACAACATAATAAATACTTATAAAGAACCTAAATATTTCCAACTACTTATTTACAATTTTAAAAATTGAAAAAAAAGACAACTTAATTGCGGGGTAACTTGCATAATAAATAATTCTAAAGATACATACTTAACTTTAATCAAGAGAAGATACTAAAATCTTACTGAAATCATGCACACGTGAAATATATACATCATCTAACAAACTAGAAAAGTGGAACAATTCATTTAACTACTTCATTATTTAAGAATAGAAATTGCGGCTTAATTTATTGGATTAATTTTTATCACACAAATATCGTCATTTATTTGTTTCTTTGTTTGTTTTTCTTTTTTTCCTAATTTTGATCACAAAGCCAATAAAGTTCAGAAATTTCACATGACCATTAGGTGGTTAATATCAAGGTGAATAATTATTAACCCTTAAAATATTTGAACTTTTTCATCCAATAGTTAACTAAAATATATCAAGATATTTTAATTATTATTACTTTATTTGAGTCAAGATGGAAACTAAATAAAAATGATAATTAAACTTTATTTATTAAATATTTTGTTTATTGATATTATCTTAATTTTTTTTAAATAATTTTATGGATTTTTTTAATAAAATTTGAGAGTTTATTTGACCATAATCAGTAATATTTATTCAATTTTTTAAGTTTATTAATACCTCTAAATAAAAAATTTGAAATCGGTATTGTTTGTCCTCATAAAGACCACAAAGTATAGACACATTATTTTTCAAATAAATAAATTGTGTAATAGTATGAGAAATTAACTGTTGAATGATTGTTTTACAACCTAAAATTATAGTCTACTGGGACAACATTCGAGCAACATGATTTAATTTTGATCATATGACTATTTACAAATTAATTAAGAGACATGCCTTTATACGCTGAAAAATAATTATTTTCACCAAGAAATTATATCGATATATTACCATTATCCATCTATCTATTAATCTGTATTATTATAAGAAAACAGTGTTTTTCTTAAAAAATATTAAAGTGCTAAATAAAAAATTTATATATTTGAGTATAATATTAATGAGAAAACTATAATTATATATATTATAATAAAGATATAAAATTAATTGATATATAATAAGACATATGAACCAAAAATCTCTATACTTAAGTTTATGTATATTTTAAAAATCTAAAAGTTAATATGATTAAGTTGCAACATTTACTTATAAATATCTATAAAGTACAAAAAAAATTAAATATGATAAATATTATTAAAAATATAATTAAGTTAACACTTGCTTGTAAATAAGAAAAAGAGTAATAAATAGAAAAATTATAATTCATAAAAGTAAATATAAAACTTTTAAAACTTGTATTTATCGATGTAAACGAGACAAATTGTTCAACGCTTTTTAAATTTTTTGTGTTTATTAGTTCTATGTGTAACTTTTAGGAGATAGACCATAGTTATCTGTACTATTATGAATGTAGGTTATAACTTTTGATTTTTCTTTATAAAAAATAAACTTTGTTATGGACTAAAAAGTTCACGTGTTTAATGTATTTTCAATAGAAATTTGTATTCAGAATTAATTAATAAAAAAAGTTACTACATGAAAATTTTAATGTTTAAGAAAAAATACAAAAAAAAAATGTTATATTGCAATGAAATCCAACAGTAAGGTATTCCACTGAAATTTCCAATGATTTCATCGGTATATCTTTCATTGGAAATTTTTATTTTCTATTCCAACAGAGATCAAACTAAATTACATTGGAATTAATTATTACAATTATCATTATTTATTGTTGTGTAAATTTTCATTGGATTTTTTTTTTCTAACCATATTCAACCGTTGAAAAATCTGTCAATTGAATAATAAAAAGTTCAATGACAGTTCCATCGAAAATCTAATTGCATTTGCGGATCCAAAATAATTTCATATTGGGAGCACTATGCAGTTAATAGAGAAAATATACCATCAAAATAACATAATGTCATTACAATTTATACATTATATTTTTTTATAATTTATCATCTTTCTCATTTGTAATATGTTTTTAACACGTCAATACAGTCACATTAAGTTAAAAAATATTTGAAAAAAAAAAGCATAGTTTTTCTAAATTCAACATAAGAAAATCACTGAAATTATATATTTTTTAAATTGTTATGAATTATTTTTTATGTAGTAGTATAGTTGACTCGACAAAATAATTGACGTGTTTATAAATTATAAATGTTTGAGTATAATATTAATGAAAATAATGTAATTGTATATAATATAATATAAAGATATACAATTACTTGATTCATAATAAGACATATAACCCAAAAACTTCTATATTTAATTTTATACATTTTTAACAAATCTAAAATTTTTATACTCTTCTCTCTCTCTCTCTCTCACACACACACATATATAATAAAAACATATGAAATAAATATAAAGTGAAAAAATATTAAATATGATAAATAATATTGAAAGTATTAAGTCATAACATTTACTAATAAATATGAAAAATGTAATAAATAAAACCGATATAACTAATAAAAGTAAATACAAACTCTTAAAAACTTGTAGCTAGCGATGTAAACGAGTTGAGTTGTTAAACGCTTCTCAATTTTTGTGCTTATTAATAATATGAATAAGTTTTAGGTGATATACAATAGTATTTGTATTTTTATCCCTGTATGTTAGAACTAAAAAAAAAAAGAAAAAAAAAACAACCTAACTATTCTATTTTTTAACCTTTTATTTGCTATTAGTTTTTTAAAATAATATATAAGTATAATATTATATAAAAAATAATAATTATTTTCATCATTTAATATTTAATATGTAAGAAATGTAACTCAATTGAGAAATTAATGGGTATTCTAAAAAATATATGGACTAAAAACTTCATGTGTTTAATATATTATTAATAAAAAAAATTATAAATGCAGTTAATTAATACCAAAAAATACTACATAAAATTTTAATGTTTAGAAGGAAAAAAAAATTGCTATATTGCAATGAAAAATCCGACGACATGTATTCTACTGAAAGTTTCAACGGATATATCATTGTATAACTTTCATAGAAAAATTTCATTGGTTATTCCAATAAAGGTAAAAATTAAGTTACATTGGAATTTAGTGGATATAATGATTCCAATTACCATTATATATTATTGTGTAAATTTTTGTTGAATTTATTTTCTGTCCATATTTCAACCGTTGGAAAAACTATCATTGAAACTGTAAAAAAATCAATGTAAGTTCCATTGAAAAATTAATTACAGTGGCAGATCTAAAATCATATTGGGGGCATTTTTAGTTAATTGAAAAGGTATACCATCAAACTAACATAATCCCGTTACAATTTATAATTTATACTTTTCATAATTTGTCATCTTTCTCATTTGTAATAAATTTTTAAGTTTGAACACAACAATATAGTCACAATAAGTTAAAAAAATTTTAAGCGAGAAAGAATTTTTATTTTTTTTTCAAATCGCTGAAAATAATATATTTTTTGAAAATTTTATGAACAAGAAATTTATATTATAAAATGATGTTTAATTTGACCAATATATTGCAATAATAAAATAAAAATAATATACTTACTTCTAACGATATAAAATAATATATATATATATATATATATATCAATATTAATTTAAAATAGTATATGGACCTAAAAGTATCTTATAAAATAAATTATAAATCCATCTGAAATCAATTTTATTAAGTATAAAAAATAAGATAAACTTGTGTTATATTTCTCTTACATATATTTGAAATATTCATACAAATAAAAAAAAATTAAAAAATGGATGTAATTTTACAACTATTAACAACATTAACTATGTGAATTAAAAAGATAAATAAATGAATTGTATTTTAACAACTATTCAATTACTGCATAAAAGGATAAGGGAACACGATGATTCTATCAATGAATATGAAAATGAGTTAGTTATTTAATATTTTATCAAACAATGGACAAAAACCCTAAAATTTTTAATCTTGTAACCAGTATAAAAGTACTTTTTATCAAATATATTGTTATTATAAACAAATAAATAAGCAATATTAAATTGAATGAAGATAGTTAATTTCATATATCATATATGAAAAATAAAATACAGACAAAAAGTTTTAAAATCTTAAAATAAGAAGAAGAAACATTTATAAAAACTAATGAATGAATTATATAAGAAAATGAAATGTGATGTATGGTAATATAGGAAAATGAAACATAAAATAGTTTATGGTAACTAATTGTAAAAGTAAAGAAGGAAAAAAATCAATCATTAGTGTAATAAAAAAAATTAATTTATATCCAAGCCTAACTCCAAAGCATGATTTTTTACCAAATAGGATTCCGAAGCATGAGAGTTTGTCACGTAGGCTCAGCGCATTCTGAAATAATATATAGAGGGGATATAGTTCGCCAGTCTTCATATTGAAAAGAAAATGTCAGAGCCTGATCAAAACATTCTTGAATGTTTGAATGAAATTGTCATTTTTTTATAGGAATATTGCAATCTCATTGTATATTGTGCATGAACATATGTGCAATTAATTTAGAGTACATACTTTCATGTAATGTTATGATTTCATAAAGTAATTTAACACCTCGGAAGAAGTACATATAACCATGATTTTGGTAAGTCAACTTTTATATGGAGATGAAATTTTTTCCCACCCCGTGTGGCGATGCCTTCATGGGGTAGGTATCAATTTGTCTATATGGAGAGAGGGTAATGAAGTAGGTTATACAATGATAGGAAAAAAAAAATAACACCTTTAATGACACGTTGGTTATTTTACAGAGATATTAATGAACTGTTAGTAGAAATACATTATACAGAGATATGTTTAGCTAGAATATTTATTATAAGTGTTTGAATAAAGTAGACCTTTTTGCCAAATGGATTAAGAAGAATTTGCACACTGATGTATTAGGCTCCAACGATATGAATGCTTTTTTTGAAAACGTCAAAACCAAAACGAAAGAAAATCACTCTTGAATCATCCAACATAATTAAATAAAAGAACTAATGCATCTATAATAGGCCTTTATTTAGTTACTTAGTGTTTTATTCCCATTAGGGATTATATTTTCTAGGGTTGTAATATGTTATTTTATTTTATTTTATTAGCACATCATTATGTTATTTGAAAAAATATACATTAGAAGTTCATTTGTTCTACATTTTATTTCGTTCTTGCAATAATTTGTCTTATAAATTAACTAATTTGTTTTATTAAACTTAATTGTCAAAAAACATTCACCACGTGCATCGCACGTGCACTTTACTAGTAACCAAAAAAGATACTATCAAAGTAATGCAAAGGCGAATGTTAGAGATATAACCTTCCTAAATAAATCGGGCTTCCTAGGAAAATTCTTGACAGGAAAGCGGAAGCAGCGGGTTGAAGTGGATTATACAAAGCGACCAATGAAGGACCAAGGACTTTATTTGACCATGTCAAAAGCCCATAGTTAAGAGCAGATGCCACAACTCCCTATGAAAAGAAAAAGAGTCCGTCAATAGAATGAAAAATGCATGTTACAGAGAGTCTTCTGGGATGTCAAAAGCTTCTGGGATGATATTTTACACTTCTTGCCCCAGAGAGAGAGAGAGACAGAGAAAGAGATGTCTTACAGCATAGCATACGGCAAAAATCTCGGACTGTGTGAGATTCCAGTCTGTTGATTCATTTGTCATAAAAATGGCAGTTCCCACCATGAACAATGCACCAAAAAAGTATGAATATGCTGTCACTGATATACTTGCAGGATACTTGGCTAAAAGGGGGGCCTGCACAGAAATACAGCTAAAGTCCATAAAACATATCATCGTCAATTCGTCATTGGCTACAGAAATAGCTTAAAATTGTTCCTATAGAACATCTGAAAAGAGAATGGGCTGATTTTACCACGAGGAAGAAAAGAATTTACAACATAAAAGCACCAAACAGAATTATGGAAAAACAAAGTAATTCTAGAAGCAATTGAAAAATACAAGTTGACTGCAGACTAGGTTCTGAAAAGCTTGGTACAGCATGAAAATAAACTCATTGGGTACAGTGATGCACCTAGAATAATGACTTCCACCCCATTAAGTGTAAACCAGATCTCTGTGGGAAGATATAATAAGAAGATATGAAGATTTACAATTCAAAGTTTATTAAAATTAATTCCAATCCCAAGGCAATTTCACTTCGAACGGGTTCTGAAAAATTAATATAAAATGCAGAAAGCATGAAATTACTTGATGAATCANGAACTTCACACTTGCTTTTTAAAACATCAGAAATGTCAAGATAACACAACTATGTATTTTTTCACAGATTAAGCAAAAATACTACCAATACATACTGAAATGGAAACTGTTCTCAAACAAAATTAGAGAAAAATACACAGGGAACAAACAGATGTAAGAAGAAACTGTATTTTGAGAAGATCACACACAAAGATACGTAAGATGAAACTGTATTGAAAATTTGGCTTAATGAATAAATAAATATCGATTGCATGATTCATGACAGACCAGAAAATACAAAATTATGAACATCACGATTTACCTGAATGGCTAGATATGTAGCCATGCACATGCAGTTCCCTATCAAACATAAAACCCCAAGGTGCCAATTATCAAAGCCCAAGTCAAGTAGACTAGACATCAACCAACCAGCAGGCTCTGGCTGACCCTTGGCGCTTATTTCAGTATGCGATGTGAAATCTAATTCCTTATATCCAAACACAGCTGGACCTCGGAACATAGCCATCAGAACCGCACCAAAGACACAAACAAGGGTACCTCCTAGCTTTGCTTGACCTTCAGCTTTTTGTAAATTTAGAGTTTCTGTACTGAACATAGAACGACCATATGTAACAATAATGGAATTTTGATTTGGAAGCACTCCTTTATGATCTTCATGCATGTAAATACACTTGCACAAGCAGTTATCCAATGAAGCACAACATTGTGTGTGATTGTATATCAGGAATAGATAGATAGATAGATAGAGAGAGAGAGAGAGAGAGAGAGAGAGAGAGAGAGAGAGTTGATTGGAGAGCTTAGACTCACCCCATTATTACAGCCAATATAAATGTGAAGACTGGAATAGCAGGCTGTATGGCTGCAGCATAAGTTGGATTCGTGTAGCCAAGACCGAGAAGAAACAAAAGTTGATTTCCAAAAATGCTAATCCAACAGCGAACAAAACAAGATAAAACAACGAGATTATTATTATTATTTTTTAAAAAAAAAATTAAAAGAAAAAACAAGAACCCAAACCAAACTGAGAGACTCCACTTACCCTGTTAAACCAAGAAAGAAAAAGGATGTAATGAACTGCCTATTTAGTGGCAATCTTTGCCGTCTGAAAAAATAAAAATATAAAACATTGTCAATGTTTCCCCCAAACATTTCAACAAAGAAAATTAACTAACTCAAGAAACTATTAAGAGATATAATAATTGATAATTTCATTAAGTTAAGATACTTTGTATATTACATATAGGCAAAACCAATGTGGATGAATGTTGACCATACACCTACTCCATCTTAGATCAGAAATGCAGATGATATATGCGCTACAGTAGTTTGACTTGATCAGTCCAGTTTGTTTCCATGTACACACAAAGTGATATTCTGAAGTTCATGTTCTCCTTAGGCGAATGGATAAAGCTACTCAAGAAAAAGCTTCAAATTTGGTTACTTAATCGAAGATTTAGTACAGCCTACAAGAATTCCTCAGAATAAAATAGGGATAATTAAATAGCTATGAGTGTGGAAGACTAGATTTTTTCCCTTACATATTTCTTTTGAAAATCAAAGTTAATCACTTGTAGTTTCGTAGTAGCACTGGTTGGATAAGTGCACATCTAAAACCCGGTTATCGTGTTCTGAAACTCCCATATGCTTCGCTTTTTTCGCTTAGCTGTAAATCGTACATACATATTTTACCAAGACGATCAAAGGTATTGTTCAGTTACAGAGATTCCCCTTTCAACCAATGATGACTCTTGGCTTTATAGTTAGGAGACCTAATATTTCAATCAATGAGCAGTGTCACAAATCTTGTACCTTCGTACAGTTTTCCAATTTTTCACACACTTCAAAACACCCTAAGGGAAAGCAAATGATAAAAATAAGATTCAAAAGTAAAATTACAGAGTTGAGCCATTCATATATTTGAGAACTTAATTCTGTTCAACAAAATAGAGAGTAAATGTATAGAGAGAGAGAGAGACTGACTTCTCACGGACATAGGCAACCGGGGCTAGGATCGAGAGGGCCAGAAGGTCTCTCAAGACGCAGAATACGAGCTGATTAACGCCGACGTTGAGCGCCAATTTGGTGATAACGTGGTAGCCGCCGGCGAAGACTTGCACGGCCGCCATCGCCATGTGGGCTCTCGAAACGTCCCCGCCGTTCGCGCCCGAGGTTGGCATTGCAGCTACCATTCTAGAAGAAGCACCAATCTCACTCGATCAACCCAATATACACTGTACAGATAGATGTGTACAAAATGTATTGGACACGTGAATTTGGGTGGGGAGCCGCGTGAACCCTGTCGAGCGAGGAAATTAAGGAAGGAAAGGGAATTACTTTACAGATGGAATCATGATTTTGGTGTTTGGTTCTTTCGGAGAGATCTTGAAAGAGGAAGAAAGAGGAGTGATGAGAAGTTGAGAATGGAGACTTTGCGGAGGAAAATTTGACTATACAAGGGTCTAACTTAAATTATACTTCATCAGCCTATGTGTGATTAATCTAACGGCCCGAAGGCCCACATACTTGCTTACTTTTCTCATCTTTAATATTTGTCTTTTATTTGGCAAAGTGCTTTTCTAATTTTGCAGTATTTAATAAAAATGATATCGTATCAACTTAAACTATATCAAATCTTCACTGAAAATGCCTAACATAATTTTCAAAATTTGAGAAAACCAAATCTATAGTCATTACTCTTTTGAAGAACTGAAGATTTATCATCATTAATCCTTTTAGAATTAGAACACTCAAACATTCCATGTGAATTGCTACAAAATATTAATAATTCGATAACATAAATCCTTTAGATTAATCTACGGGAAAATTACACTTAACTCATCTAACTATAGAGTTTTTTGCACTTTACCTACTCAAATTTTTCTCGTGAAACTTTGTCCATATAACTTTACGAAAAATTGCACTTAATCAATTTCAGGTCATCGTCAGAAGTTTCTAAGGGAAAAATTAACTTTTCAGTCATTCATTCAGTTAATTGTAATTGAAAAAATTACACTTTACCCACCTACCTATACGTTTTTTTGCACTTTATCTACTCAACATTTTTTTATTTGTTCTTTACTCGTATAACTTTGAATTTCAATGATTTATTTATGTACACCTGCCTCACAAATACTTCAAAGGTCTGGGGATCGCGTCATCCATCCGTAGGGCCCTATGCATAAACATTTTTCCTTCAATTGTTCTTGTCTTGCGATCATTTTCTTCACCCAATTGACATCAAAACCTTTCAGTTACATTTTTCCCTGTGAAATACACAATCTATCGATTGATCTGCAGCATGAGGAGGAGACATTCGTCAGTCGCCGCCAGTGGTGGTAGTAGTGGCAGCAGTTGTCGAGCGAGAGCATGATTCATGACAAGACCGACGATGAAAAATTCATAGCTGATCGAGCTACCAAACTCCAAATTTGAGCCAAAAAAAGGTTTGAACTTCGAAATTTGGAAGGAAGAAAAATAGAAAATGCACTATGGGATATGATTTTTCATGATCATTTTCTGAATGAATCTTCTAAATGAACATATTACTTGTCAATTTTACGAAAAAAAAAGCTCACAAAAAATTATTCATTTTCAATTTGGAATCTTTTCTCACATTGTTGTTTTGCGTCTAATTTGATTGAAATATTTTGAATTCTTGGATTTCATTATGCTACGATGCTACTAATAGTTTGGTATTAGGAGAAATTTTTGAATATACTTAATGTAGAATATATATTCTCTAATCATTAATGGCGTGTGTTGTGCCGACTTTTTCTTTTTTCTATATCTTATTCTAATTAACATATTTGTTTGGGTTTGGAAAGTTGAAATCATTGAGGTTGATAAAAGAATTAAAAATATTAAAATCAACAAGTTTGTCCCCAAGTAAATCGCTGCATTAAAGTCAGTTTTGCTCTTATAAATGGACATTGGTGACCTCAAAATTATATTACTTTCTTTTTTTTTTTCTTTTTTTTTGAAACACCCTGAAGGGTGGGAGATTAAGGTCGGATCCCCAATCTGCATATTGTAAAAATCCTAATTGGGATGAATAAGTCACAAGTCTACACATGTCCAAACAACAAACAAAAAAGAAAAAATCGACAACCAAAATGAAAAGTTTGAACCTGGGCTGACAGGTGCCCAGGCGAGCAGTCTGCACCACAAAGTGAGCTAAAGCATAAAAAATACAAAACGACTACTGAAATATGAACGAGGGGTAGCCATCATGATCCATACGCACAAGAGTGCGGAGGTAGAAAGGGGCATCGTCCGGGTTGAAAGTGCTCCTCTGGGGAGTGGAGGCACCGACGCTAGCTAGGTAGTCAGCGGTAGGTTCCCCTCGCGGAAGATGTGCGAGATCCGGTAGTGAACCGACTGAAATGTGGATCTGATGTGCATGAGCGGGTGCTGAATCTGCCACGAGCCTTTGTGGCCCGAGGTGAAGAGGGTGGCGACAGCGATAACATTTATCTCAATCCAAATGTAAGTAGAGATAGAGGCTGTAATCTGAAGACCGCTCTGAAGCACCTAAACCTCCGCGTCGTAGCTCGAGGAGGCTTGAAGAGGGGCGTGGAAGGCGGCAATGAGAGCTCCGTTGGGATCCCTAATCAGGCTCTCACCTCTGGTGTCTCCGGTGAGTCGGTTGAAAGATCCGTCAGTGTTCAACTTAATCTAAGGGGAGCCGGGTCTCAGCCAAACAACGGCTCTGGGGTGTAGTTGCTGGACAGGCGGCAGCTGAGATGGCATGAAGCTGTGCGACGTGCAGCTTGTCCAGTCTATAGGCGTGAGTCTGCCCAGAGCTGTGAAGAGAGAGAGATGTTGATCCACCTGCAAAACAATGTGAGAGAACATAAAAGTAATATCCTATGCTTCGCACTATTCCTCTCTGTCCAGATGAACCACATAATCAAGCAATGAATGAGGAAGCCCACGTGTCTAAAGTGTGTGCACTGTGAGAAAAAACTCATCAGCACAAAGAAATTGTCTGTAGTTGGTAGGGGTATATGAGTATATGTGTCAAAATGCTCCACTACTCTCCTCGCAACCTCGCTCTCTAAAAAAAAATAGGAAAATGTCTAAGTCTGGAAATCATAGGTCTCGGTACAACAGTAACACCGTGAGGGGAATGAAACACCCTTCGCCTGCAACACAGAGTCGATCGGAATCCGGTGCAAAAGAAGGCGCCAAAGAAAGACACAAATGGTCAGGGTAAGCATGTCGGTCCAAATGGCCCCAAAAATAAGGTTAGGCCGGTCACCCAACAGTACTTCCCCCCAAGCCGAGGTCGTAGAGAAAGCACCCGAAGATGTGAGTCTCCACCTCATACCATCCAAACCATTCTCCGAGATGAGAATCTGATGGATTTGATATAACAACTGGTCACTAAAACCCGCTCCAGTACCCAACTCCCTTTCTTTAACATATCCTTATCCCACGTCCCATTGGTCCACAAGTCCTTCACCTACAGGGAAAGGGAGTGAGTGGTTTGCCTAGTGCTCGAAAAGGGTTCCACACCAAACCACCACTCGTTCCAAAAGCTAACATCCCCCTCACCCAGCGTCCAGAAGATGTGCTCTTGGCATGCCTACTTACCTTCGTGAACCGCCTCCACTGCCTACTATCATGATTGGTGGTCGTCACCCTACAGGGATGACATACACCTCTAGGGTAGTACTTTCAGCGAGGGTACTGAGCCCAAAGTAATTTTCCCTCCTTGAATCGCCACCACATCTTATAAGAGAAAGTGGTGACTACGTCTGATAAGTGCAAGATCCCAAGGCCACCCTCAGAAAAAGGCCAGCAAACAGAGTCCCACTTTACCTAGTGGTGTTGTCTCCCCCACCGGAAGTCGTCCCTATGCCCCCTGTAATAACGAGTCATGATCTGATCGAGATCATGGAGAGTGGATATAGGGGGATCAAGGACCATAAGGAGATGAAATGGAAGAGCGTTGAGGGTGTTTTTGATCTGTGCGAGCTGAACCCCAAAAGAGAGAGGTATATGCAACCAGAAGAAGATCCGTTCAATCATCCTCTGTCTGACGTCAGCAAAGAGCACTCTTGTGAGATAGCCTTTGTACAAAGGGGTGTCGAGGTAGGTGATGGGGAGGTCGCTGCGCGCGGAACCAGTATGCTCGCAGACCCACTGCGCCCATTGGCCCGCAACACTGACGAGCTGAACAATGACCGAGCCATAGTGCTCCAGAAGATGTACAATCTTGACCAGTCCATGATCATCTGTACCAGTGAAGATAATGATGTCATCCGCATAAAAGAGGTGCGAGATGGGAGGACCATAGCTACGAGTGTTGTAGGTCATTCTCGGGGTATCACAGATGAAGAAGGGAAGAAATCTTTGGGGATTCCCTTAACCATAACCAAGAATGTGCAGTGCTCCACACACACCTCCACAAACTAACCCACTGCTCTAGGAAGTCCATTCGGACCAATACCTTCCTCAGAAACAGCCACTCGACCCTATCATATGCCTTAGCCGTGCTAGCTCTGGTCCATGGTTTGTGGCTCGCTACCGATTCGCATGGGGAGATGTCGTGGATCATCACCTGGGCCAAAAGGATGTTATCACTAATGACCCGATCCTTGATGAAACCACTCTGATTTGGAGAGATTATAGAAGGAAGGAGAGGGTGAAGGCGCCCATTAAGAATTTTGGAAATGCGCTTGTTGGTCACATTACAGAGGCTGATAGGTCTTTAATCCGACCAAAAGCTCGGGCAGGGTCTTTTGGGGATAAAGATGACTGAGGCAGTCGTGAAGGACTCCAGCATTTGGTGACCAGAGAAGAAATCCAACACAGTCTCCTCAACATCAGTCTCAACAAGTTCCCAACAGGACTGATAGAAGAGAGACGAGAAGCCATCCGAGCCAGAGATGTTGTTTGGATCGATCCCAAAAATAGCCTTCTTAACCTCCTCCTTGCTCGGGAGCTTGCCAAGGCCAACAAGGTCGACCGACTGAGGGATGATGGGGAAGAAGGAAGC
>BKCP01012625.1:217707-246750 GCA_008636005.1 Striga asiatica
TTCAGTTTGAGGGGATGCTTGAACCCTAATTTCTATTTGTCTATGAATTGGATGATCTCGTTGATTAATCAAGACGTTGTATTTATTTGTTGATGAGTTTATTCCTGTTATCTGTGTATAACGTTTATGAATTATGATGTTTGATTAGTTTGGCCAGCTAGCTTGAATATTCATTGTTTAACTGCTAGATTCGAGGCTTTAATCCATAATTGTTATTGTTCTCGTTTCGTTAGTAGTAAAGTAGAGTTATCTCTAGGGTAGCGTGAATATAAGTTAAATGGACAGAGCATTTGCGTCTGTTGCTTAGACTAATTTATTTTCCTTGGAATTAATGCTCCTAGTGCACGAAATCTATAGAGCTTATTCTAGGTTGTCTGTTAGTTAGGTTTAGTCGAAAAGCTTGTTTCGATTAAATATTCGGTAAGGAAAAATTCGGTTAACAGAGCTTGTTGTTAGCTAGGGTTGATAATTCATTAGCAATTTAAAGATGGCGTTGAAATCGATTATCGGTAGATTTAGATTGGGTGATAACTGAACCGAAAACTGAATTTCTCTCATTTTATTTAATTTTTATTTTATATTTATATTTTTGTTGTAATTAAAACCAATCCCCATTTTTTAGTGTTTTTATAGTTTTAATTCAATTAATACGAGAACAATCACAATTTAATTCCCGCTCCTCGTGGGATCTCGCCACTACTACTAGTTAGTAGAGGTTTGTTAAGAAAAACTTTCGTGTCGCGAAGCGCGGTCAATAAGCTTCGCGGCCAGGCGGTCTTTGTAATAGAAGAGACATTTGATAAGTCGGAGCTAGTATTCGGCATGACTGGTGCGCATTACAGTCCTATTCTCTAGAGTAGAGTCCAGATCATAAGCCAAAGCCCAGTCAGCATCTGCATACACACTCTGAGATGCAGAAAGACGTTGAGAGAGGTCTCCAAAAACATCTCAATTCCACTGTTTCAGCCTGCGCCGCAGTCTCCCGAGCTTGGAGAGCATGGTCAGACTTAATTCGAGGGAGGTGCGTGAGGGTCATAACCGCAAACACCCTTGCCCATGCCTCAGAGACCAAAGCACTGTCGATCTTCTCCTTAACTCTGCCCTGCTCCCAAGTGAAGGGAGAACCATCTCAGCCAAAGTCAATTAACTCACAATCCGCCACCGCTTGAGCGAAATCCCACATCTTCGTTGAACGGTCTGATCAGCCACCAACGCACTCCTCGGGATGCATAAAGATGTTGAAATCACCGTTGACCATCTACGGTAATCCCTCCATACCCGAAATTGCTTGAGTGCATTTTTTTATGAAGTTATATGGGCAATATGTCACGTAAAAAAAAATAAAAAATTGAGTGGGTAAAGTGTAAAAAAACTCCTAATTAGGTGGGTAAAGAGTAATTTTCACTAAAAAATCACAGAAAAAATCAATTTTTCCCGGTAGAAATGCCCGACGATGACTCAAAATTGGTTAAGTGTAAGTATTTGCAAAGTTATATGAGCAAGGTGTTACGAAAAAAAGATGAGTGCTTAAAGTGCAAAAAATCCTTTAGTTAGGTGATTAAGTGTAGTTTTCCTTAATCTATATACTTTTAATCAAACATTCCTATAAGATTTTCTACAAAATATTAATAATTGTGATAACCTAAATCCTTTTGATTAATATACTTTTAACCATGCCGGTCTTAAAAAATATTAAGATTGAGCCAAATATATTAGAATATAATCTTAATATTGTTAAATGATGCTTATAATATCATTACTTTTCCAAAAAAAGAATAAATTGAAGAAGAAGTCAACAAAAATTCCAAACTATCTTTACCTTAATGGCATGTTTGCTACCAGGGTTACAAGGATACATAAACCAAAATGGATTGTACGATGTAGTTTGAATCTCTGAGTTGTTTCCTTAGCTTGATACAAAAATTCTATGGAGCCATCGGATGAGTTTTTTATGGAGCCATCCACCACTTAATGTATTGACACCTGTCTGAATTGTATTTATTGTGGGACATGTGTCAATACACTATTGGTGAATAAGTATAGATGGCTCCATAAGTCGAGCCACCCAATGACTCCACAACAAAACTGTAGCTTGATATTATAAATCCCGTCCTAAAGGACTATTATAGGCATACATTACATTATTTGATATATCTTGGGATTTGTTGTGCGTAATTGCTACAATACCTTTAACCCAATTTACACCCAAATGTTCCCAAAAATTGAACGTCACTTAAGTATACTAGGCGCGTGCGTACAGACAAGGAAGAATGTGCAGCTACTTTTGTCTACGCCTCACCAAATCCAGGCCGACGTCGCTTGTTATGGAATTCGCTAGATGAGCTAGCGCGACAAACCCGAGGCCCGTGGGTTATCGGAGGTGACTTTAACTGCCTTCTCCGGCCTTCCGAGAAGATGGGAGGTTCATCCTCGAGTTATAACATCAGCTCTGACTTCCAGAACTGGATTTTTACTCATAGCCTATTCGAACTAAATGCTGGGGATAACTGCTTTACTTGGTGCCGAGGATCAATTGCCGAAAAGCTTGACCGTTTCATTGTTAACCTAGAGTGGCTGGACCGGTATTCGGAGGGTCGGGCCCTTTACCTACCACGCATCCAGTCGGACCACTCTCCTATCTTGCTACAGTCCAAGTATCACACTTCTAATAGAGGCGGGGTAAAACCATGTCGCTTCTTAGCCGCGTGGCTGTTACACGAAGACTTCCCGCGTGTTGTGGGGTCGATGTGGAAGGAGGGTACTGATTATTTGGCCGCGGCAACCAGATTTGGTGAGGAGGTACGGGAATGGAATTCTTCTACATTTGGGAACATTTTCCAGCGTAAGAAACGCCTTATGGCACGCATCGGGGGGATTCAAAAATCCTATCGCTTCTACTTTAAGACGAGCCTAGTCACACTGGAGAGGAAACTACGGCGAGAATTAGATGAGGTTCTCCTGCACGAAGAGCTACTCTTGCTACAAAAATCCCAACGCGACTGGACATTATTTGGTGACAAAAATACGGCGTTCTACCACCGCCAGATTAAAGTCCGTCGGGCTCGCAATACAATCACTTCCCTGCTGGATGACAGTGGAGCTCAAATTCATGAGCAGCACCTTTTACGGAGGATGGGTATGGAGTATTTTAAAAAGCTTTACACGGCAG
The DNA here is from genome assembly GCA_008636005.1 of Striga asiatica. Lineage (NCBI taxonomy): Eukaryota > Viridiplantae > Streptophyta > Magnoliopsida > Lamiales > Orobanchaceae > Striga > Striga asiatica. The sequence continues at coordinate 220,877 of BKCP01012625.1, forward strand.
AACCAGCATCGACACCCGATGTCGCGAGTGCTAACTTCTTTCCACCTTTGGCGGCTGCACGTTTGTCGGTCTTGGGGCGGGATTTAGGTGACATCGAGATTTTCGACGCATTAAAATGAATGGGTCCGGTAAAGGCACCGGGGATTGATGGGCTACCCGCCATCTTCTTCCAACAACATTGGGGAACGGTAGGACCATCGGTGGGAGGCTTACTTCGTCGGATGTGGGACGGGGGTGAGGTCCCCTCTTCGCTTAATCAAACTCTCATGGTGCTTATCCCGAAAGTCACGACACCGACAACGATCAAGCAATTTAGGCCGATTAACCTCCTCAATGTGGTTTACAAGCTTTTCACTAAGGTGATTGTTAACCGTGTGAAGACCCTGCTTCCGGATCTCGTCCACCCGGCCCAGGCCTCTTTCGTCTCGGGTCGTCACATAACTGACAACATTATCGTGGCCCAAGAACTCATCCATACTATGAACACATACCGGGGGGGTACAGGGCACATGGTGGTCAAAGTTGATTTAGAAAAGGCATACGATTTCTTGAGATGGGATTTCATACACGAAACACTCGTTCTGGCTGGTTTCCCGCAAAAGATGGTGCGAGCTATCATGGCTTGTGTCTCTTCAGCCTCTATACGTCTTCTCTGGAATGGCGAGGTTTGTGATGAATTCCTTCCGACCAGGGGAGTACGCCAAGGTGACCCTATGTCTCCTTTCTTGTTTGTCCTTCAGTCCTAGCCCACCACACTCGCGGGGTTTGCACACGTCCTTCCACGGAACCAGGGACAGACTACGGCGGGTCGCCGCCCCACCCCACACAAATGATCTACAAAGCTTGTCGACCCCTTCACATACCGCAACCGGTAGGCTAACCGTTTGCATAGAGTAGTACGACAGGGAGCTCAACACCGATCGAGTTAGAGTTACACGCCCGGCCGCCGATAAGGATGCGGCCTGCCAACCAGCCAAACGCCCCTCCGCCTTTTCCAGGATCCCCGAGAAAGTGGTTTTGTTGACACGACCATTGATGAGCGGCATGCCCAAGTAGCGGCCCAGGTCAGTGACTCTGGAGAAGCCGCACATTTAGGCCAAGTCGTGTTGGACGGCCTCATCAACGACCTTAGAGAAGAACACCTATGTGCTAATTTTCAGTCCAGAAGCCGCACAAAATTTCCCTAATACTTCAGTAAGGGTACTCGCCTGGCCAGGGTCGGCTTCCAGAAATAGTAAGAGGTCATCAGCGAACATAAGGAACGGAACGCTGACCGCCCCTCGCCCGAAACCGATAGGTTTCCATCTACCCTCCTGGACCGATTGGCCGAGTTGTTGTGCCAGCCTTTCCATGCATAGGACAAACAAGAAAGGAGACATAGGGTCACCTTGGCGTACTCCCCTGGTCGGAAGGAATTCATCACAAACCTCGCCATTCCAGAGAAGACGTATAGAGGCTGAAGAGACACAAGCCATGATAGCTCGCACCATCTTTTGCGGGAAACCAGCCAGAACGAGTGTTTCGTGTATGAAATCCCATCTCAAGAAATCGTATGCCTTTTCTAAATCAACTTTGACCACCATGTGCCCTGTACCCCCCCGGTATGTGTTCATAGTATGGATGAGTTCTTGGGCCACGATAATGTTGTCAGTTATGTGACGACCCGAGACGAAAGAGGCCTGGGCCGGGTGGAAGAGATCCGGAAGCAGGGTCTTCACACGGTTAACAATCACCTTAGTGAAAAGCTTGTAAACCACATTGAGGAGGCTAATCGACCTAAATGGCTTGATCGTTGTCGGTGTCGTGACTTTCGGGATAAGCACCATGAGAGTTTGATTAAGCGAAGAGGGGACCTCACCCCCGTCCCACATCCGACGAAGTAAGCCTCCCACCGATGGTCCTACCGTTCCCCAATGTTGTTGGAAGAAGATGGCGGGTAGCCCATCAATCCCCGGTGCCTTTAGCGGACCCATTCCTTTTAATGCGTCGAAAATCTCGATGTCACCTAAATCCCGCCCCAAGACCGACAAACGTGCAGCCGCCAAAGGTGGAAAGAAGTTAGCACTCGCGACATCGGGTGCCGATGCTGGTTCTGCCGTGTAAAGCTTTTTAAAATACTCCATACCCATCCTCCGTAAAAGGTGCCGCTCATGAATTTGAGCTCCACTGTCATCCAGCAGGGAAGTGATTGTATTGCGAGCCCGACGGACTTTAATCTGGCGGTGGTAGAACGCCGTATTTTTGTCACCAAATAATGTCCAGTCGCGTTGGGATTTTTGTAGCAAGAGTAGCTCTTCGTGCAGGAGAACCTCATCTAATTCTCGCCGTAGTTTCCTCTCCAGTGTGACTAGGCTCGTCTTAAAGTAGAAGCGATAGGATTTTTGAATCCCCCCGATGCGTGCCATAAGGCGTTTCTTACGCTGGAAAATGTTCCCAAATGTAGAAGAATTCCATTCCCGTACCTCCTCACCAAATCTGGTCGCCGCGGCCAAATAATCAGTACCCTCCTTCCACACCGACCCCACAACACGCGGGAAGTCTTCGTGTAACAGCCACGCGGCTAAGAAGCGACATGGTTTTACCCCGCCTCCATTAGAAGTGTGATACTTGGACTGTAGCAAGATAGGAGAGTGGTCCGACTGGATGCGTGGTAGGTAAAGGGCCCGACCCTCCGAATACCGGTCCAGCCACTCTAGGTTAACAATGAAACGGTCAAGCTTTTCGGCAATTGATCCTCGGCACCAAGTAAAGCAGTTATCCCCAGCATTTAGTTCGAATAGGCTATGAGTAAAAATCCAGTTCTGGAAGTCAGAGCTGATGTTATAACTCGAGGATAAACCTCCCATCTTCTCGGAAGGCCGGAGAAGGCAGTTAAAGTCACCTCCGATAACCCACGGGCCTCGGGTTTGTCGCGCCAGCTCATCTAGCGAATTCCATAACAAGTGACGTCGGCCTGGATTTGGTGAGGCGTAGACAAAAGTAGCTGCACATTCTTCCTTGTCTGTACGAACACGAGCATGCACAAATTGAACGTCACTTAAGTATACTAGGCGCGTGCGTAATTGCTACAATACCTTTAGTAATGCTATAGAACCCACTTGGATAAATGTTTCTATTAGTTATATGTATACGATAAATGTTTCTATTATAAAATGTTATATTCTTCGATAGCCTAAAAATATTCAACTTTTTTTTTTGACTGGAAAATATTCAAGACATCTTAAAAACTATTCTAACTTTTTAACATACAATATTACGATTGCAGGAACTATGTAAAACTATACGACAACAGTGACTTAGATCTATAGACCAAAAATGTCGGCACCACAAAACCGATCGAAAAATTGGTTCGGACTTTATCAAGTTCCTCTATTTATCATCTCTAGTGTAGTAAATTTTCCGTACTGACTTAACTTGGTAACCAATGATTGTAAGCTGTAAAAAACTGAAAACATCTTAAAACTATCAACAGAGAACCAAATCTGAAACGAAATATTCAAGACACCATTAAATATAGCGTGAAGCAAAGAATCCATCTTTCCTAAAGTTGAAACCGTCCTTTTCATCAAACTTGCACTCTTGCACGTATCCCTCACCACAACAAGATATATTCCATCTTTCAAGACCGCAATTTGCTCAACTAACTTAGCAAAACAGTCGTAACAATGGAAATTCTTCATTGCCCATTCTTCCCAAAATTCCCTCAACCAAACACTCCCCAATCTAACACCGCAAACAGACCTCAAACAACAATAGCCCGAAGCTCCTCCTCCCCAACATTTGTGCGTAATTGCTACAATACCTTTAACCCAACACTCCTCGGTAGCCCGCGCCATACTAGGCGGGGCCCGCGTGCTTTCGGGCCACTTCAGCCCGATGAAGCACGGATTTGGGCCGGCCAACACGAGTGTGGCCCAATTTCACGGTGGCAAAGTATTCGCCCTATGCAAGTCCGACCTTCCTTACGCTATCAAACTCACGCCAGATGGCGACGTCGTCACTCTCGGCCGGCACACTTTCGAAAGCCGTGATTGTAATTTTACGAACATGACGGCCCACCCGAAAACCAACCTCCGGACAGGAGAGGTTTTTGCGTTCAGCTACACCGTACGGCGCCCGTTCCTTACCTATTTCAGAATAGGTTCGGACGGACGGGAGATAATAACGGAAGTCCCGATTTATTCGATAGAACGCGCATCGTTCGCGCACGATTTGCGGTCACGGAGAGCCACGCGTTGTTTTGTGACTCGCAGATCGTGATCGAGCCAATGGAGATGTTGTGGGGCGGGTTGCCCATGAAGATCGACGCTGGTAAGGCACCGAGGGTTGGAATATTGGCTAAGTATGCATCAGAGGTCGGGTGTGTGTTGGGTGGATGCTCCGGGTTTGAACGTTTTGCACGTGGTGAATGCTTGGGAGGAGGACGGTGGGGACACGGTGGTAATGGTGGCGTCCAATATAATGCGGGTCGAGCACATGTTGGGTCGGATGGATTTGGTCCGGATGTCTTTGGAGATGATAAGGATTGATGTCAAGGGGAAGAGAGTGGTGGCCAGGTGTCCGGTTTCCAGGGAAAGCCTGGATTTTGCTGTGATTAATCCTCAATATGCAGGGAAGAAAAGCAGGTGTAAATCTCAAACACCAACTTTTGCGTGTCAATTTCAATTATTGTTTCTTTGCGTTCAAAAGGGTCAAGTTATTCGTACCAAAAAAGGTCAAGTTATTTCCCACGTGCCAATAGTCTGGGATAGTACAATTTCAAATTTCTGGTCACGATTGGACTAAAGGTCCAAAATATGAAAATATCACTAGACACTGTACCAAAATAGTTGGTGAGTGCGGGTTAATTTAATGGTACCGATCAGGCATGGCAGACAAGGACGATGGACCTCTACGAGGCTCAGCGGGGCCATTGGGCCCTCCTAAAATATGTTATTATATATTTTCTAGTTTTAATAATAATACTAATTTCTTATTAAAATCTACCAGATAAAAATTATGTACTTCGTAAAATTGTCCCAAATTATCTTTGTATATTCTTTATTAAAATCCATACTTGTATATCTTGTGCTTTAATTATAGCATTTTATAATTTTATATACAAAACTTTTATTTTAATTTATCTAGATATTTCTTTAATATTTTTCAACCAAAATATTTATGTTGTAAATTAATTTCCATTTGTCATTTTTTTTTTGCAATTATGTTATCTTTACTTATAAATATTTTTTGCAGTTTAGCTCATTTAGTCCACTTTTGGCATTTTTCATAAACTAGCTCGGACGAACCTTGCTCTAGTTTTTGAGACTTGTAAAGACGAAAAATAAAATATTTATGTTTTATATTAAAGTTACAAAAATTAGAATATGTTAGGTCCTTAAATTGAAACATCTCAAATATTTTTGTTTGTTCGTAATATAGGGAGTTAGTCACAAGGATGAATTACTAATACAAATACTGTTTTTTAAAGTACATTCCATTAATTCCATAAGTATATATTATGAATGTAAATCATTGTTACACTTTTACCAATTAAAATTAAGTTGCAAAATTTGGTTAGTAATGCACCAATTTCTAGTAGTGAATAATGAAACCTCATTGAAAATCTATATACCAAATGAATTCCAACAGCAATTTTAATAGATATTGAAAGTTAGGATATTTCAATAGATTCACCAACAAAAATTTTAACAGAAACATTTTGCTGATATGAGTTTTCTATTTGAATATTCGTTTAGATTTTGATAATTGAATGACAAATTTTCTAACTGTTGAAATATGACAAAATTTCAATGGAAATTCTTACAGAAATAAACCGTTGAAAAAATAGACATTGAAATCATCAAATTCCAACTAAAATTATAATTAAAACTCATTCCAGTAGTATATATATATTTTTGTTGAAATTTTTCGTAATATTTTTTTTCAGCAAAAGCTATACCATTGAAATATCATTTCAAATTTTGATTGAAATATTTTACGATTTGGTATTTATTTTGTCCTGATTGAACTTACCAGTGACTGCTCAGAGCACAAATTATCTAATAGGTCCGAATAATTGGGCTCTTTCCGCTTGACTGTTTAATTACTAATCTAAGTTTCACATATTTGCTGAATTATAACTGATCACACTTGCGTCTATTGTATATAAACTCAACAAATGAATTTTTTCTACAAATTAATCTATGTACGTATTTATACTATTATAAACAGGTATGTATATGCAGCAGTTGTAGTTCCCACGCTAAAGGGAGCTGGGGTAGTGAAGCTAGATCTTTCATTTTCATCCAAAAAGATGGATCACTTAGTTGCTAGACGGGTATATGGGCCGGACTGCTATGGTGGCGAACCTTTTTTCGTGCCAAGGGAGCCCAATAATCTGGAGGCTGACGAGGACGATGGTTATTTAGTTATGTATGTCTAAAATGAGAAAACCGAAAAATCGAGGTTCGTTGTCATGGATGCCAAAACCCCAAATCTTGACATTGTTGCTGAAGTTATGTTGCCAGGCAGGGTGCCTTATGGTTTTCATGGGATTTTTGTGAAGGAAAATGACTTAATTAAACAATAGGTAAATTAAATGCTCCCAGATACTTAATTAGTATTCAAGTACGTGCTAGTAATTTTGGTTTTGTACAAGTATACGAGGCAGAAATTATGTTCTGTGCACTAACTTTTATCGATCTGCCTAAATGAAATAAAGAGAAACTTTTATCTATAAATAATAAATCCTATGGCGTCCCGGGCACCATAGGTCATGCCACAATATGATGTGTCATATGACGTGTCTTTATTAATTATATTTTATCAATTTCAACATAGCATATGTGAGGGACTTTAAGCTAGGAAAGAATAAATGTATGATGTTTTCATTAGAACAAAACAATAATGGTTTAATTGCAAAATATAGTCAGTATCTTGTACGCGGTGACAATATTAACCACCATCTTTACGAATTGGCAATATTAGTCAACAACTTTTAAAATTTTGGGGTTATTACCCATGTTCGACCATATTCGATGGCTATTGTTGTCACTGCGTAAGAAAATAATGGCTATATTTTGCAGTTTATCTGTTGAATTTTGTTGGATTTGGGTAACAATCTCGAAATTTTGAAAGTTGTTGGCTAATATTGCCAATTCGTAAAGATGGTGGCTATTATTGCCACCGCGTACAAGATACTGGCTATATTTTACAATTTAGCCAACAATAATTGTGAAAAAAAAAATAAAAAATCTTGAGAATCGAACTCTGGTCGTAATAGCTCTTTCGAATATATACCAGTATTCCTTCAACACAAAAGAATTTGATATGCCGAGTAGAGAAAGAAATGAAGCAAGAACTACTGTAGGGCGACATCCTCTGTTGTATTAGATATCAGTAAGCTATTGTTATCATCATCATGTAAGAAATTTAACAGGTATAATCATAACTATTAGGCGGAATTGAATAAACCCCAAGCATGTAATTCTATCAATTCATAAAATATGGATCATTGCATTAATTAAATTGCACATAGAAACTTACAAGAATCCATTAGTCATTCCCTGTTTTCTTGTATTTCTGATCTTGCAGTCTGTCAATTGCCAATCGTGTGTTTTTGTTCTCTCTCCCACGTCTCTTGTCTTTTCACAAAGCCCTTGTTGTTGAGAACTTTATTTCGTATGAGATAGGAGAGAGAGGCATGTAGTATATAGTATATATAGGAGGAGACTTACAATTCTAATCCTACTAACATTCCCCATGTTCTAACCTAACTTACTGTCTAAGTCAAACATCACAAATTGGACTCTTTAATATTAGAACATCAATAATCTATTAAATACATATTCTCCTTAATTAAGTTTGACTATTAATTCAATTAGGTCCAACTAATAATAGAATAATATAAATATTATTACATTCTCCCACTTGGACCATATAGTGTCGAAACCAAAAGAACTACTTTAAGCGCGCACCTTTCATCAAACTTATGATTGAATACATATATCTATAAGTTTAAAACTAAAATAGAAATTAACCGAGTCATGGCGGTCACAAGTCTTCGAGCGACATGATCCATTCCATGTACCACAAATCATTACATTCTCCCACTTGGACCATATAGTGTCGAAACCAAAAGAACTACTTTAAGCGCGCACCTTTTATCAAACTTATGATTGAATACATATATCTATAAGTTTAAAGTTAAAATAGAAATTAACCGAGTCATGGCGGTCACAAGTCTTCGAGCGACATGATCCCTTCCATGTACCACAAATCATTTCTATTTCAACTTTACTTTAATATGGAACAAACTATTCGTACCATAAGCCATCCAACTTTTATATATATACTATAAAATCAAATATCCATAATGATGGTATTAAGTGTGAAGAATCAAATATCTTTAATTGAATTCAATAAGTGCCAAAATCAATAATTGAGCAATTTCATTCAGTATCGGTCAGTCCAACAAGGCCCCATTCGTTATTCCCAATTTTCTTTATATGTCTTGCAATGGCTATAGGGAATAACCTTTTAATGGATATGCTTTCATGCAAGTAGTACTAGAATGCTCAAATGACACTTTAGTTCTTCACTTCTACTTTTACGACCAAGTATTTCAATTTTATGTGATTTAAACCCTTTGAATACTTGTCATTCCTTGAAATATTATTGCTACGATACTGCGATAATTTCTTAGCGGCTTGGACAAGATGTCGACATTTCCAAGTCCTAACATAAAGCATCGTAGCCCTAAATTTGACTTGTAGCCTCAAAGCATACCACAAACTCAAACTTAATCATGGAAGTCGCGGTGACGGACTTTGTCCCACTTTTCTATAATTTTCCTCCTTTTGGACACTTATTATAGATTAAATGTGTCCCTTTTTAATGAATTGGAATTATACGGAACAACCATTCATTCTAATTATCTCCAAAACTCTCAAATTATAAAGTTTATAGGATAATATTTTAGTCCTTGTTATCTATTCCGGAATATTATTATTCCATTTACCAAGGACGTTTCATTCATATCCTTTATTTTATAATTTTCAGAGAGATAATACTTTACTTCGTGCGATGTGTCCACATTATTAGCAACTATAAATATGTCATTGACATACGGAACTAAAATAATAAATCTACTCCCACTGACTTTAATGTAGATATACCGATCTACGGTATTCTCTACAAAACCATAAGCAGTGATGATATCATTAAACTTAAGATACCATTGACGAGAGGCTTGTTTTAGTTCATATATCGATCTATTCAACTTACACACTCACGTTCCATTTCTTGTGATCCATAAAAACTTTTAATTAGTTTATGTAGATCTCCTTTATGTTTATCATTTAGAATGTGATCTTTAGGTCCATTTGATAAAGCTCAAAATCATACAGAGCCACCATTATCATTACAATTCTCAAGTAATCTTTCTCGAAACGAGAGAGAGTGTTTCCTTGTAGTCAATGCCTTTCTTTTGGGTGTAACCTTTAGAAGCAAGTCTAACTGTATATCTTTCGATATTACCTTTAGAGTCGTGTTTGGTTTCGAAAAACCCATTTACACCCAACTCTTTTAGACCCTTCAGGTAAATCTATTGAATTCAAGACTTTATTTTCATCAATTAACTTTAATTCTTCTTTCATGGCATTGTTCAACTTTTCCAGAATTTTCACTTTTCATGACTTGTCATTCATCAACCAAAGGTTGTTCTATAATTTCTTGATTGTTTGTAACCGATTCATTATCAAGTGAGTTTGGATCATTTTGTTATTCATCCAAGTTACATGACGGTACTGTAACTAAAAGAATAACAACCATTGATGGACTCTCGGGTTTGGACTGTTCAACCCGAGTTTCTTTGACATCCAAACTTTGTGGTTCCAAACTCCTACTGATTTGATCATTTTTAATGAATCGAGCATTGCTGGAATCAACTATTCTCATACTATGATTAGGCCTGTGAAACTTATATCCTTTAGAACTTTTTCGGATAGCCAATGATAAACCACTGACTGTCCTAGGATCAAGTTTCTTTTCATGTGGATTATATACTTTTACTTCTGCTTGACACCCCCAACATGAAGATGCCTTAAACTAGGTTTCCTATCCTTCCATAGTTCATAATAAGAACTACTTTACTAGGAACCCAGTTTACCCAAATATGCAACAATCTTTATGCATGCATCCACATAGAAAACGTTAATGTTGAATTACTCAACATACTCCTAACCATAACCTTTTAAGTAGATTTATTCAATCAGCAACACCATTATGTTGAAGAGTCTCAATTATAGTGTATTTCACACAAATATTTTAAATCTCAACATACATTGCAAATGGACTAGGACATTATCCTCTTAAATTGAACTTACAATAATATTCACCAATCTAGTAAGATTTCACAACTTTTACTTATTTATCTAACCACCTATCCATCTCATCATTGTGTATCTTTGGATATTCCAATGATTAAGTCTTTTCATGTAGTAGATAAATATAACTATAACATGGGAAATTCTTTATAAGGGTGATGAAATACTTTATACCGCCCCAAAAGGGAACGTCGAATAGACCACAAAAAATTAGTGTAAATAAGTTATAAGATTTTACTGCTTCTCTCGACAGATCTCTTTAATGTATGTCTATTTTGCTTTTCCTTAATTTTTTTTATACATACATCTTGATCACTAAAATCCAAATGAGAAATGGTTTCATTATTCACCGTTCTCAAAACTTTTCTTTGGATATGTGACCATAATCTTTAATGCCATAAGAGAGTACACTATTCATTATGTGAACTACGTTTAACCCAAAATAATATGAGATACATAAGTAGTTGCACAGAACCAAGCCACCAAGTATTATTGGGAATACTTAATAAATTTGATTCACAACATACGAAAATTTAATGTATGTCTTTCTTTTCGAATCAAGATTTTATTTCGGGTAGTCTTTCCTAAGGTGGCATTGCTTTTTACAAAACTAACACCTTATAGCTTTTTACAAAACTAACACCTTATTTATTTAATGATTGGACCTACAAAAACTTTAAGTAAGCCAATCTCCTTTTATTTACCTTTGTTTTCCATTTATCTTACTATTATGAGCTCCCACATGAAATACAAAATGAATCGACTATGCTTTCATCTAATTTATTCTCACCTCTTCCTGCACCAGCATAGCCTTAACTTCCTTACAGTCCTATTTATATTTAATGGTGTTATAGTTCACCTAGGATTGGCCAAACCCGACAGGTAGGGAGTTCATAATGAATAAAACCATACATGAGTCTATCACATTCATTCTCATGTTTGCAAGTTTAGCTTATATGTTGAACATGTGGGTCACGAGATCATGGATGGAGCGGAATTAGATGAACTTTTATAGTGGTGAGCTCGCTAATGAAACTTTCCACAACAACCTTTTCCGCAATTTTAAATGGAGATAATTCCTTGATTTTTATTTATGAATTCTTTTGTATTATTAGCCTTAATGTTATCCGCCTTGATTAACTTCATAAAATTCAAACACAAACTATTTGATCGCTTACATACCCTACAAAGAGTTACCTCTACTTCGGAGCTCTCATCAGTAATGGTTGTGGGCGCTTCATCAGTAATTAGAGTATATCCAAATTCAGTGTATCTAACTGAAAAAAAATATGCTCAGACCATTCATTGAAGTTCAGCCCATTGAATTTTTCAATAACAATATTTGACGGAAAAACCAAATTTAAACACTGCAAACTTTAATACATGATATTTAATTAAGCTTTGAGAGAAAATTAATGGATTCAGAAATCTTTTAAATTATATATTTAAATATACCTTTGGGCAATACTTAAATATATAATATATTTGATTGATGCATAGGAGGAAAAATCTTTAATAAAATTATAGGTCTCGCGATTAATTAGTGGTTATCTTTGGATAAACACAATAATTAACCTAACTTTAATTATAATTTCCCTTTCATATATTAATCCTTGACAGAGATTATACATACTTGAGTCAACTAGCGGCTATCTTTAGACAAACACGCTAATTAACATCAACTTAAGTATAACTTCTCTTTTAAATATTAATCTTTAAGAAATTATATAATTCTGATCAATTAGTGATTATCTTTGGACAAACACACTAATTGACCTAACTTTAATTATAATTTCTCTTTTAACTGTCATAAACTATAAACACATGGCCCATCTTTGGGTGTCCTCATAGTTTATAATCCATGACATCAATTATTCAAATATATAATTTGAGAGTCTTTAATAAGGCATCCTTTTATATTTGAATAATGATACTTTCATCTAATTTTTAATTATCTATACCATAAATTAAACTAGGCTACTTTGGTGACTAACTAGTTTTCATACATAGATAATATAATTAGAAATATTTTATTAATACATATATTATGAAATTAGTAGACTTTAATTAATCTCCAAACTCATGTGCTATAACTTGTAAATAATTGAATAATACTCTCAGAATTTATGGTTGAGATAATATATTCAATAAAATCCATCCAATCAAATTTAAAACCATATTAATTTGATTCTCTAAGTTGTCAGGCCACTAAATAGTAACGGCACTATGAGACTTAAAAACATGTGCGGCACTAAAGAACAATTCAAGGCACTTGACACATGTTATGGAATTAAATTCGTTTAACTCAAATGATGAATTACAGACACCACAATATATCATATATATATATATATATATATATATATATATATATAGAAATACACTTGGTTTGAAACAGGAAAAATCATCGCAAGCACTAATTTAATCCTCACGCAATATGTTCTCAACTGCGAAGAAAAATTAATTCACAACAAGCTATAATCACATCACATATATCACAATCTATAATCGGCAAGAGCAATAGGCCATAAACTTTTAATTGGCAAAATAATCATGCATAAACACATGCTCTGATATCACATGTAAAAAATTTAACGGGTATATTCATAACTATTAGGTGGAATTGAATAAACCCTAACCATGTAATTCTATCAATTCATAGAATATGGATCTTTGCATTAATTAAATTGCACATAGAAACTTACAAGAATCCATTAGTCATTCCCTGTTTTCTTGTATTTCTGATCTTGCAGTCTGTCAATTGTCAATCGTGTGTTTTTGTTCTCTCTCCTGCGTCTCTCGTATTTTCACAAAGTCCTTGTTGTTGAGAACTTTATTTCGTATGAGATAGGAGAGAGGGGCATGTAGTATATAGTATATATAGGAGCAGACTTACAATCCTAATCCTACTAACATACCGATGTAATTCTAACTTAATTTATTGTCCAAGTCAAACATCACAAATTGGACTATTTAATATTAGAACATCAATAATCCATTAAATACATATTCTCCTTAATTAAGTTTGACTATTAATTCAATTAGGTCCAACTAATTATATGGTCCACATTCCACAATAATAGAATAATATAAATATTATTACACATCAATTACCAGGTTAGTATACAAAAAGTATTAAGCATAGGATTTTGGATGGTTAGTTTCTAACTTTCTTTGAGGCTATTTGATCATATGAATAAATTTCCTAATAGAAATTTAAAGTGCATGAAACTTGTTGTCCAACAGACTTGATCAACCAATAACACCTGAGTAGTGTTAATAATACGGTATTTAATATGTTTTAATTTGGGATAATAAGTGTAAAAGGCTAAAACGTTGAAGAAATACGAGGTCAAATACTTGCGTAATGAGCTCGAATGCTCGTATTAAATGTTGTATTAAATAAGAGAATAAATATCTTGAGTTGGGAGATTTTTCAATTACCTTTTATACTGTTCATCGGGTAGTACATCAAGCATTAAATGGAAATGATATGTATTTAATGCGATGTGAGACCCTATGTGACTATGGCACATAGGCTGAAAGGCTTTTGGTGGGTGTGTATCATCTTTCATCATTAGGCTACAAGTAGTGTTGTTCAATTAAACGAGTCTGGTTCGGCTCGACTCAAGCTTGACTCGTTAAGTCTCGAGTTCAAGGTCTTAACGAGCCAAGATCGAGTTCATTTAAAGCTCAATTGGTCAACGAGCCTAGCTTGGTTCAGCTCGATAAGGCTCGAAAATAGAATTTTTTATAATTCGACTCGTTAAAACTCGAGATCGGCTCGTTAAAGCTCGAGCTCGAGACCTTAATGAGCCGAACTCGAGCTCGAATTTTGGCTCGTTTATTTAATGAGCCGAGCTCGAGCACCTTAAGCTCGAGCTTGGCTCATCTCGTTTACAGCTCTAGCTACTTAGTGCGCTTAGCTCGGTTGGTCCTTGGTTTTTCTTGCCTCAGCTTGCCCGAGCTTGATGTTAGACTCAGGGTTACACGACATGAGTATCCTGCTCTATTTAGCATGTTAATATTCACGGGGTCGGTGATAATGTTCTGATTATCCGACCCGGTCATTTGATTGGCTTCTTCTAACGGTTGCAATTAGTTTCAAGCCCACCCAACTCAGCTACAATAATGTCAAACATATAGACCCCCAAGCTCAAATGAAACGTGGCATGTAGGTCATTTCTTCTTAGGGCATCTTCAAAGTGCGTCCGAGTTGACTAAGGGACCGCCCTTACCACTTACGCGCTTATCATGTATGCACGTTCTACAGGTAATTAATGACGACATTCAGAGGGTCTGTATTTATGGGGCGTGTCCATCCCTCAAAAGTCGTGTCGATTAATTTCCATTGATGACGTGGGCCTAATCTAAACGCCTATCGTGTCTTTTCAAAATTCTTACTAGGGCCCGCAATTCCCAAATGGTCTCTTCACCAAAACGTCGTGCCACACAGTGGTTGACCACATACTATAAATAGGTCGATATCCCTCTTATCTGGATTTTTTCACTTTACAAATTATTAAACTCTTGCTTTCCCAAAGAACTCTTAGCATCCGTCATTGTGGTAGTCGTGAAAAATACCATTATATGATGAAAAATAAATTCCAAGATGACGAATGTGGTAGTGGTCGCCGAATGCAATGATGTAATGACGATTTCTTAAATCTGTCACCATAAGGCAACATACGGTGACGATTGTCATTTCGTCACATGAATTTCGTCACTTTTTGACAGATTTCTTGTAGTGTTCCATTATTACCAAGTGCTGTAGTATATATATATATATATATATATATATACACACACACACATAAAGGTTTGATTATTTTTTAAATAGTAACTATTTTCCTCCAAAAAAAATCTATTTACTATTTCAGAAAATTAATTTAACAAATATATTTCAATTAATCATTTATGGAAATTGCGGCTATTATTTAATGAAATGATATAAGCCATAAAAAAATCATTTTTAAGATACCTTAGTTACTCAAATCATGTGAATTTGACTGATTTACCTAAATAAGGGAATTTCAGGTGCAATATCAATTATGTGATTTTGTAAAAATCTTCCAATTAAATTGTGCAATTAATTATTTAATAAGTGTATTATATTTTTTGTGTAATTCTTTTGTGAAATGCATTTTTAATATACCTTAAATACGCAAATTATGTAAATCCGGATGATTTATTCAATCTACAAATAATTACTAGAATTATGAAAATATTGATTAAAATAATCCATTATGCGATTTGCAAAAAACTATTCAAAACTATTGTGTTAATGACAATTTTTATTTTAATATTATTTAATAATTGTTATTTATTTTTTGTATATTTAATTACTCAAATTTTAGATAATAAAGAAAATAATTAGACCATAAAAATTTACATTTTTAAGATACTTAATTACACAGTCGAGTAAATTTGGTTGATTTATTCAATCATACTTTTTTATAAAATTATTTTAAAATAATTGTATTAATGGAATCTTCGATTTAATTATTTTTTAATAACTGTTTTTTGGGTCTTTTTTATTTTTATCTATAAAAAACGTGGGTGTCGATTTTGTTTTGTACGTTGGGCAAATAATTTTGTGGTAAAACTGAATATCATTTTTTGTATTTTATCGATAAAGTATGAAATCGAATTATTTGGTATACTATATATTGATCCAATATACCTGCTTATGGTAAAAAAAATGGAGAGAAAATTTTTTTTTGTATTTTATCTCAATTTTTTTTTATATTGCTAAGCATTTTACTCGATATTAATGAGAGAAAATTTGGAGAATACTATAGTTTGTAAATGTGCGTGGAACATATCAAATTATTTTGTATATATATATATACATACATAAAGGTTTGTATTACTTGAATCACATTGTAGTCAAATCGAATTTGAATAAAAATTATAAAATGACACCTATTTCGAAATGAATATATGTAATTTATTATTAGTTACTTGCACCGTACAGGTCGTGTACCAATTTTAAATAAACATATTTAATGTAATTTTGCACCATTTATATTTCATATAACATTTTCAACATATTAATATAGGTAAGTTGTATTACATATCGATTCCATATTTTTAATTTATAAATATTATTTAATGAATATTTTTAATTTATAAATATTAAAGAATATTTCTTACCCGTTCATCGCACGGGATTCGTACGAGTTTAAATTATTATACATTGATTTTTTATTAACTTATTTTTCATTTATAAAATAGTATATAAGAAACAAAATATATTTTTAAACATTGAATAGTTTTTTAATGTATATAGATACTTCTAAGGTGAAATTTATAATTCTGAATTGCACCTGACCATCAAATTTTATTTTTATTAGTATATTATTTAAATTTTCAATAGTATTATCACTGCATATGATATATTCAATAGGGATGCACCATTTATATTTAAATTGACTATATTTTAGAAACTTTTATTAATATTTTAAATTATTTATTAAGTTATTATGATTTAGACATAGTTATTCTGATTATTTTATTAAATATTTTAAGTACTTCTAAATAGTAAATATAATTAATTAAACTAATACCTACAGCCATAAATGTTAATATATTTAATCAAATCAATTTCCATAATAATTTTTTGAATTGTGTCAATAAATTATTATTAAATTAATATAAGATCTTATTGAAAATATATCTAACAAATCTACGGTCAAAATTTTAATTTAAGCCAATTTGTAGTTAATGGGTAATAATCATTGAGTGTATAAAAATTAACTAGTACAATACCCGTGTATTACACGGGTGTTGAATTAGAAAGCTTTTGTAGAAAATATTAAATTTTTTATTTTTTAAAAACTAAAATAATTTAATTTTATATAAGATATTACTTTGAGTTTTAATTAAATTGTCAAATTATAGAAAATATTAAATTTTTTATTTTTTAAAATCTAAAATAATTTAATTTTATATAAGATATTACTTTGAGTTTTAATTAAATTGTCAAATTATATTTTTTTAATCATAAAAAATTAAACACCCGTATATTAAATGAAAATGTCAACCCGTGTTGAATTTTTTTTACTTATATCATATAAAAATATCGATATTATTTACTATTGCATAAGTACAAAAATATATATCTTAAATAAATAGAAATAATATGGTGATATGTAAATGCATAAGTGTAGAATATGTTTATTTAATATTAAGCAAAATAGATTAATTTTTTAATTAGATGTCTAATACATCCAGTGTCGTATCAGTCGTGCTTCACAGTTTTTTAACTTTATATGTAATTTTAGAATTTAGATAAATAATTATTTATTTCTATTACATTGACAACATACCAATTAGATTTGAAATAAATATTATTTTTAAAAGAATACATACCAATTTCTATTACTTTATAGTATAATTTATAGTTTTAATGATATAATTTAATACAGTTTGATAAATAAATTTAAATTTTATTTATAAGAATATATCTATATATACATATATATATATATATATATATATATAATTCAAAACAGACTTCATAATATCAATTCACATGCAACTCACTAATTAAGATTTTTTTTTCTTGACAATATTAACTCTATTTAATGGATGTTATGGGAAACGATGGAGATGGGATATGAAGAGACAGTGTGTATTAGATGGAGGGTTAAAAACAAAAAATATGAACAAAATATTTAAAACGACATTTATTTTATCAATGATCAACTAAGCCAAAGTGACAAATAATAAAAATAGGAGGGAATATATATTATTAATATATTTTTGTATGACACATGTTAATTGTGCCACTTATATGTGTTATATTATAATAAATTTTCTACCTTATAACAAATAACTACATTAAACATAAATATATTAATTGATAAATAATTTTATTTTATAATTAATTTTAATAAATAATTTCATTATTATTATAAAGATAAATATAATTTATTTATTTTATATATATATTATGGATGTCAAATCGAAGTTCATCAAAAGATGATTAATTTGATATATTATATATGTAAAATCGATAAGAAACACAAAAGTTATCAACTTTTAAAATATATTTGCAAATCAATGGTTATAATAGGAAATGATATTAAAATACAATTAATACAAATATTAATTTATATCCAAATCTAACTCCAAAACATGATTTTTTTCCAAACAGGATTATGAAGCATGAGAGTTTGCCACGTAGGCTTCTGAAATTATATATAGAGGGGATTATATTTTCATGTATAAGATTTGTTAATAAATAAATATTATTTAAATATCAAACATAGATGAAAAAAATTCCCGCCTAAAATCATTCCAATTACGGCAATAAGGATTGGTCCATTATATAAATATAGATTATGACGAGGCGTTGTCTCTTGTACGCCAAACAGGTAGCCTTCGAGATTACCAGAAGGAGTTTGAGCGATTGCCGAGCAGCGTACAAGACTGGACAGAAGGAGCAGTTGTTGGGGTGTTTGTGGGTGGACTGAAGCCCGATCTCGCGGTTGTGCTTCGTCTGGAGAAACCCTAGACGATGCGGCATGCAATGGAGCCGCGCGCATGAAGGACGATCACTTGGCAGTTGTGCGAAGAGTAGCACAGGGAGAACCGCGATTCTATGAACCACGCTGAGCGGGGCCGATCACATCAACTGTCAAGCGGGGCATGAGCGGGTTATCGTCGGGCAATCCTAGGCCAGCGCCACCAAGAATTAGAAAATTGACCTACGAGGAGATGAAACACCAATGCGAGAAGGGTCTTTGCTTCAACTATGATGAGAAGTTCACACCGGGACACCAGTGCAAGCAGGCGCTCATGATCGAGCTGGTTGAGCCTGACGACGAGGAGCCAGAAGAGGATGAACCTATTCCGGAGATCGAAGTTCATGAGGCTGACTTAAAGATTTCGGCGCACACCATGGCCAGCACCAAAGGACCCCGAGCCATGAGGTTGCCGACGTGGGCTCGAGACCCGTGCATCGTGGTGCTAGTGACAACAGGTCGTCACACAATTTTATAAATGTCTCATTGTCTCGAAAGTTCAGATTACCTACTGCTAAGGTCGAGCCGTTTGACGTTTGTGTAGCCAATGGTGAACGTCTGAGGTGTTCAAAATATATTCGAGGTGTACCAGTTATGTTGGAAGGCGTAACCGTGAACGCCAACCTGTACGTTCTGCCCTTAGTGGTTGGAGGGCCTAGGGTGAAAAGTACGAGGCAACACGATTCACAGGGAGGTGACGTTAGCTAGACGTATTGATTGACAGGATATGACAGATTGGCGGAAATAATTCAAATTTCAAAATTCAAAACAAAATTTGATGGCAAAGTACAGAAAGAATAGATGTCTAGTCGAAAGGATATGGTACAATCAAATAGAAGAATTCAAGGATGGACAAGCCGAAAAACGAAAAGCTGGAAAACGCTCCAACTAACACCAAGGACAGATCTACTCTTAGATCTAGTTATTATAACTCGACCAGAGTGGGGTGAACCAAATGATATGGAATACCATACCTGGTAAAATAAACCCAGTTAATCGGTCGACCAAACTAAGGGAGCCAACCGGTCGAGCAGGACAGCAGCAAGACCGACAGTGGTCGAACATCGTTCTGGGTATTCCATGAACCTTATAGTTAGCTGTTGATAGCCGCCACATATCAGATTTAGAAACAGAGAGTGTGCAATGAGAATGTTGTATGCTACAGCTGACAAAAGGTGAGAATGAAAAGCAAAA
Source organism: Striga asiatica (assembly GCA_008636005.1). NCBI lineage: Eukaryota > Viridiplantae > Streptophyta > Magnoliopsida > Lamiales > Orobanchaceae > Striga > Striga asiatica. The sequence continues at coordinate 240,969 of BKCP01012625.1, forward strand.
GTAAAAGTTTGCCTAATATGAATCGATTTTGTCTTACTTCATATTCAGTTTTCACATGTTCTTGTTTAGTTTTTCTTATTCTAATGAATACGTATAAGCAAATCTATAAATAAATTAGTCGAGTTGAACTTGAACGAGACTTGTTAATCATTTGGTCAAATAGTTTTAACCAGGTTTTACCATTTTGTCTATTGACTGGTTGCAAAGGACCCATTAGCACCGAATCCCGTTGTGGGTTGAACTGGGCAGGAGCGGTCCGGATAGTACAAAAACACAGACAATAATGCTCATACATTTACAATGGAGTCATTTAGCACAATGGTTTAAATATATAAGAATAATAGTTATATATATATACAAGAATAATAATTAGGGCAGTCATCTTATGTATAACACTTCTATGTCGGGTAATAATAGTTGTGTAATTTATTATAGCTTTTTAAGGTCACTTTCCCTAATGAACAGTCCATGAAAGCCGTAGGGCACCCGGCGGGGCAGCTGGACGGCAGCTACCGTGTGAAGATTAGGAGACTTGGCATCCATGACTAGGAATCTTGACTCCCCCGTTTTCTCGTTATGCACGTAGGTCACCACGTACCCATCATCCTCGTCAGCATTCGGGTTGTCGGGCTCTCGGGCTACAAAGAATGGCTCGCCACCAAAGCAGCCCGGCCCGAAAAGCCGGCTTGCCACTATGCAGTCACGGCGGTCGTCTTCTGAGACCGAGATGTCTAGCTTCACGACTCCGGATACTTTTGGCATCGGGTCCCCAATGGCAGCATACACGTATCTGAAGGATATAGATAAGGTGAAAGGATATATTAGTGGCTATTGCGCATTCAGTTAAACAATTACAATTTGAATGGATTAATGAAACATGTTTGTTTACAAGAATTTTCAAAAAAAATTCAACATTTTAATTCAACTATTTTTTTTAATTCAATTCCACTATCATCAATATTATAAATATAATTAAATAACATCAATCAATAATTCATACACACCATATCAACATTAATTAACTATTAATCCAATCACATTATTTTAACTAATCATCACATCAAATCATCTCTCTCATATTTTTACATCAAATCAATATTAATTATTTTATTTTAAATATTATTTTAATAAACCCATTAGCCACCAACCATACTACTCTTTTCAAAATTAACAAACCAAATTTGTGATCACTTCTGATAGTTGATACTCACGAAAATTTTACAAATTAAGCTCGTGTATTTGCCATGCCTAATTTATTAAGAAAGATAAAAATGGTCCCAAAATAGTCACGTTTGCCCAAATAAAAGTGAAAATTAATATATGCAAGTCATGAAGTGTCAAGTGTGAGAAAATAGAGATAAACTAGGTCCCACAATCGTCACATTTGGCCAAACAAAGGGGGAAAAAAATGCAAATCATGAAGTGTGAGAAAATAGAAAAGGTTGAATTAAGTTATGTCTCCTTTAAACCTAAAAAATCCCAGATGTTTTTTACAATGACTATAACTACTTATTCTTCATATAATTTCGTGCGTTTTAAACAAGTAAACGTGAATTTATCCAAAGCCTATCCTATTTTGCCTGGGCAAAAATTGGGTTGACAGTGAGACGGTCAAATTATTAAATTAAACATAGGTCTTCTATTATATACTTCAAATACAAATGCTTTCATTAAATAAATATTAATACGTCTAACCGTTAGGCCATATAACATAACATAATAAAAAAATAAAAATAAAAAAAAATCTACCATTAAAAGTAAATATAAATATGCTTCAAATTCAAAGCAAAACCCGAAAAACAAAAGTAAACGATCGAATACAACGTACCTGTGTTTTTTCCCAAGGAAGGCAGGATTTATGACTCCGAAATCGAGGTTCCTGGTGGAGACGGGGTGTCGTGACACCGTACCCGTGTTCAGATCAATCCTCACCTTCTCAATGGACGCGTGTATCAGATCCAACCGCTCCAGCGTGTGCTCCACCGACAGTATGTTGGGCGCCACCATCACCACCGTGTCCCCACCGTCCTCGTCCCACGCGCTGATCGCGTGCACCATGTTGAACCCCGGCACCTCGAACCACCGCATCCCCGACTCCCCGACCGCGTCCCTCCGCAGCACCCCTATCCTCGGCACCTTCCCCGCGTCCGCCCCCACCGGCGATCCCCCGCGCACCATCCCCAGCAAATCCATCCCGATCTGCATCTCGTTGAAGATCGCGTGCCTCTTTGTCACCGCAAAGTCGTGAAGAAAGCTCGGGCTCGTCATCGAGAAGATAGGGACGTCCGCCCGCTTCTCGCCCCCAGCGCCCACTGCGAAATAAGTCAGGAACGGTGGAATCGGGCCGTAGCGGAAGGCGAAGGTTTCGCCCGTCTCCGGATCCGTCTTCGGGTGGGCCGTCATGCTCATCGCAAGCTTCCCGCCAAAATCGTGGCGTCCGATTGTGTGGATATCGCCGGTGAGCGAGTCAACTCGGACCGCGTACGGAAGGTCCGATTCGCCCAACGCGTAGAGGCGCCCGCCGATCATAGCGAGGCTGGTGTTCGCCACGCCGATGCCGTTGGCCGGGTTGAAGTGGCCGGCGAGGAACCGGGCGGCGGCCAAGGCGCCGCGGGCGGCGGAGGCAGAGAGGCTGCTGAAGCCGGAGAAGACGTTGGGGACGAGTGGGGAGCCGGCCTCGCGCTCGGCCCGGTACTTGTACGTCTCGACGTAGCGGCTGCAGAGGGTGGCGCGGCCTCGATGGATGCGGACGGCGTGGAGCATGCCGTCACCGTCGAAGAGGTGGTAGGGCCCGCGGGGGAGGAACCGCGGGTTGGGGCCGTTGCGGACGTAGGCGCCGTCGAGGGAGGGGGGAAGGGAGCCCTCCACCACGCGGCACGGGGTCGGCGGGAGCTCGCCGACGGGGGCGAAGTTGCCGGAGAGGACGTGGCGGGGGTCGACGGAGGGCCTCCGAGGAGGGTCCACGAACGTGTTGACGAGGTTGTCGAGCGCGTTGAGGAGGGCCGCGGGGACGGACGTCCGTGGTGGGGGCGGGGAAGGGGAAGTGTTTTTGAGTGTGGGGGTTTTCTGGGTGGTCTTCGGTGGCCTGTGCTCTGTAGGGAGTGCGGAGATATGAAGGGGAGGGGAAATGGGAGGGTGGGTGAGTGGGTGCTTGTTTGATGACTTGGAAAGGAAAGGGGAGGACAGAGAATCCATTTTTGGTGTGGTACAGGAGGAAATATGTGGTAATGCTAATGGATTAAAAAATGAGGTGAGGAGAATAAAATTATAGAAATATGAAACTAAAAGCTCGTTTGGGAAGAGATTTCTATTTTGTGGGGGTATTTATCATAGTTTGGAGCAAAAGGATGTGGCGAAACATGACAACACATGCCGCTTTCAGGAATGGGTGTGATTTACATTTGGTGGGTCACTATCTAGGTAGAACTAGTTGAGAATAACTCCGATTCGTCTGAACCGATCGACAAAAACTCAACATCGGAGAAGTATTGCTGGCGAAGAGTTTCCGATGCTTAAACCAAGGATAAAAGTAAAGCTCTGTAATCGAGGAAATGCATAATGTGTGTGAGCAATCCACTAACTGAGCGCTATGCACATACATCAAATATTATAATAACAAACAGTATGGTCGCAGTATGAACATGAATCAATTATAATATCTCATCTCCTAATCATCATATAATACTCATGTGCACACCTATAAAAGCCACTGAAGGTCGATAACCGCGCACAACAATGGGAGTACATGTCGAAGGTCGATAACTGCGCACAACGACATGGCCTGTCATTAGGATAAGAGAGACTGCTTATAATTACGCACAGTCGAAGGTCAATAACTGCACACGATGACGGGTATAACCGTTTCGAAAGTCGTAACAGCACATATCGAAGGTTACATGGTTCACACGCATACATTGGTCATACCATCCAACAATCATACAGAATTTAAGGCATAGATATTTAATAAACCCACCTGGAAATCGGGTAGGAGACAGCACACAAATAACTGGTCGCAGCTCGCGGTATCAACTCCTCACAAACCTACATTTAATCAAGATAATATTTATCAATATTATTATCTTAATACTTAGAATAACTCACGAGAATTCATACTTAGTCGAACATTATCGACTAAGTAGTTCGTGGAATTTTGTAGAATTTGGAACACTTAGATTTGAAGGTTAGACTCAGAAAAATCATTTAAAAACATTAAAAATTAACTCGGCATGGAAAATGGGGTCAATGGGTAAAAAATAAGTCAAACAGTTCGGGAAAAACGTGAAAACGATTCAACGCGGCTCGGCACGGGCGCGGGCTGGATCGCTGGCACGGGCTGGGTGCATACCGGGTGAAGCTGGGTCGGTCTGGGCGCGGCCGGGTTCACCTGGGTGCACTGGGGCGCGAGGCGTGGCTGCAGGGTCATAGTTGGTGGTGCTAGAAGCGCCTGAGGACCGGCTGGTGGCCACTGGACGCGTCTGGGCGCGAGAAGGTGCAGAATGCGACTGCTGGACGCGGGACGCCAAGGGTGATGAAGATGTGGATTTCGAGGTCCGAGCACGCCAAGAACCAAGAGCCGAGACGACCCGAGAAGGCCGAGGAAAGCGCCAAAATCACGCAGGCATGGCCTAAGAGACGGGTACGAGCTCGTATGAGAGGCGCAACGAGTGCAAAGGAGCCGACCAACGAACGTCGCGCATGGAGGTGCGCAAGGGCACACAAGAAGGTGCACTTCGAACGGTGCGAGCATTTGTGCGAGGTGACCCGACAGCAAGGACGAGAACACGCACATTGGCGTAGACGTGCACGATCGAGACCCGAAGATCAAGCACAACGGGAGCGGGGTCGAATGGTTTGTCGATGATCGTTGGGTCAGGCGCGAGCAGGTCGGCGCTCAGTGGGTCGAGAGCGAGACCGCACGAGGCAGACGACCCAAAGTGCAGCGGGTCGATGAAGAGCACGCAACGTCGAGCTCGAGAGGTCGAGCACCACGCGAAGATCAACCAAGGCGAGAAGGACGAGGACACGCGCTCGAGACCGAGCTTCTCGAGGACAGATACAGCGTAGACGCACGGGCTTGGACTTGAGAGCACGTATGGGCTTGGGCTTAGTGATAGTGGTCCGGTCGAGCCTGGACGATAGCAACGGGCCGCGCGAGGAAGCACGTGGAGGTGTACGTGGGCATGATGCGCAAAGGCACGAGGCGAGCCGGGCGAGCCGAGGGACGAAGTTTCTAGAAGACGAATTATTAGATTATTTATGTAATTATTAAGTTATTTAGCTTATTATTAGACGTGTTAGTTGGTTAGATTAGTAGTGTTAGTATATTTAATTAGTTAGGCGTTAGCAAGATAGGTTAGTTTATGATTATATATTTAGTTATTAGTTAGCGTTAGTATTAGATGTTCGGAAATTATGTATTATGTTAGCATATTTAGTTAGCCGTAGGTTGTTAGGATTTATTTAGCCGAGGTTAGATTTGTTAGAGTAGGATACCCGGCGTTCCAATCTAGTTGGACGTATTCTACTTATAAATATAAATCTATTGGAATTATATTATTAATAAGGCATTTCTTTATCTTAAGAGAAAGCATTTATCTTATAATTGCACTTAAGATAAAATCCCTAGATCACTTATGGTTATAAGGTATGGTTGCGCATAGAGATGGTGATCATGGAACATACCTTGAAAGCCGTGATCTTAAATACAGTTCCAAGTCGATGGATGTTTCGAGATGGGATATCGAATAATCCATAAAAGACTTGCACATAGTTTGTATGCTTA
>BKCP01012625.1:247652-265465 GCA_008636005.1 Striga asiatica
TAAATTTCTAAGTGTTAGAAAGAGAAGAAAGTGTTCTTCATAAAATTTCAAGAAAGAGTTCTTAAAATTCCCAAATAAAATTAATAAATATTCCTATACAAGAAAACCGAGTCTTTTCTACTAGCGAAGGAAAGTCGTCGGAACCGGGCTTCATAGGGTGGATACGATTAGAGGGAAGACACTTGAATTCCTAAAGCGAGTAACCTCAAGCCGTTGAAGTTACAACCGGGAACCGATTCCCACAATCCACATCTTTGTTGAAGGAGTTCAAGACACTCGGTAAATATTTTTACTAGTATTTACTTTATAGTAACAAATCAAAATTTGTATATAATGCATGTTTTAAAGATGACGATCAGTTAATTCGCAATTAGTATCTACGGGTGTTGTATTTATACGATAAATACTTACTTTAAAAATTTTAAATTCCGCTGCGTACAGCCCGTACGGTATTAGCGAAACCAACAGTGGTATCAGAGACACGGTTATCATCTTTAAAACAGATTTTGATTTGTTAATGTTTATAAGATAAACATAATAATTAAATATTTATGAGATAAACATATTAATTATTAAAATAAAATTTGATTTTTCTCCACACGAGTCGTGTGAAGGTGTCACACGAGTCGTGTGGGGCCACACGACTCGTGTGTGGAGTCACGCGGGTCATGTGGTTCATCAAAATGTTTGATTTTTCTTTAAAGCAGGTCCACACGAGTCGTGTGGCTTATCAAAATGTTTGATATTGCTTTCAATAGTTTCACACGAGTCGTGTGATGTGATCACACGAGTCGTGTGAATTCACACGAGTCGTGTGAGTAGTCACACGAGTCGTGTGTCTTATCAAAATGTTTGATATTGTTCTCGGGTTTTTCACACGAGTCGTGTGATATTTTGACACGAGTCGTGTGGCATGACACGAGTCGTGTGACCAGTCGTGTGACCCGGTCGTGTGACTAAAACAATTTTTTTTTATGCTTTAATTTATGTGATGAATGTTTTTAGCATATTAAGGGATGATCATGAGCCTCATATTCATTATGTTTGAATGGATGTTTTCATTTTCAATGTGATTGAATGAATGAATGGATGATTAATTATTTTTTTCAATTTGGTTGAAGAAATGTAATTTATCGAGACCTGCGAGTCTCTTGAGATGAAGTTTGTAAAATTTTAAATTTTGTATCGCTCGAGATTAGATCAAGGTGGAGACCGTTCGATGACAAAGGCCCACGCATGTGTGGGTAATTTTACAAGTTATAATCTCGAAGGCCTGTGCTTGTACGGGTAGATAAAATGAATGTAATAGAAGTAATTCTATTATTTGTTTTATCACGTACATAGGCATAGATCCATTTTGGCTCGAATGGATCGTATAGGCAAGGACATGATCATCCCACCATGCATTAGATGTATGTTAGGTTTATTTACGTTTTCGATTCATTAGATGACTTAATCGGTAAATAAACGTAAAGATGGTAATCGATGAGATCAAGGAACCTAAACGGATTAATTTGATTAATTCCATATCAAATCAATAATGGATAAAAATAAGTTGGAACTTATTAATCCAGGCCTTCCATCAAAAGTAGACGACATGAGATGCTACGATGTTTTATCATTGGCCACGAGTCGTGGGATGATTCTATGTCGAAAGCTATGAACTCTACTTAGTATATTGATATTCGTGAGACGGATTCCTCTTTGTGTTGGCCATGAGTCGTGGGACACTCTGGTGGGCCGTTATCATGAAAGTTTTGATGGGTTTGATTTGACACCGAGTAATATATATGGAGTCATAAAATTGAGGTATATAAGGAAAGGTGAGGCAAAACATCTTGAAGGTTGTATAGAGATACAATTGTCAAAAAGTTGACTACCGATAAAATTGTTTCATGGTGGCATCATAAAATTGGGACATGAAATATTTTTATTGGACTTCAAGCCCACTATGAAAATAATGATTTTCATAATTATAATGAGGTTCTAATTAAATTAGTGGGAGACATTTAATGTTAAAGACCTAATATTAAATGAATATAAATTCCATAGTCTAATTATTTTCTGCTTCGTTTGTTATTTTTGTAGATCAAACTACTAAAATGGCTAAGAATCCAATCGCGAGTATCCTTGATCATAATAAATTAACTGGTCCCAACTTCAATGATTGGTTGAGGAACCTAAAGATTGTTCTTCAGTCTGAGAAGCGAGAGTATGTTTTGGAAACAGCTCCTCCTCCTCCACCGGAGGATCAGACTGCTGAAGAGTATGGAGCCTACTTGCGTCATGTTGATGACAATCTCCAAGCTCGGTGCTACATGCTAGCATCAATGTCTAATGAGCTACAGAGACAGAACGAATTACTGAATAATGCTTCTGAAATCCTAACTCACCTGCAAGAGTTGTATGGTGATCGGACGCGACAAATTAGATATCAGATATCTAAAGAGCTTTTCAGGTGTCGTATGACCGAGGGCTCTTCAGTTCATGATCATGGACTGAAGATGATAGCTCTTGTGGAAAGACTCGAATCACTTGGAGTCATTATGGATAATGAACTCTATGTGGATTTATTGTTGCAATCTCTGCCAGCGTCATTCGATAACTTTGTCGTTAACTACAACATGCATAATATGGAAACTGATCTTCCAGGATTATTAAACATGTTGAAGACGGCTGAGTCCACCATTAAAAAGGACAAGCCGGTACTTCTTGTTGGATCCACTTCCGGATCAAAGGCTACTAAGTCTAAGAAAAGGAAGAGGAAGGGAAAGGTTCCCAATAAGCCCAACAAGAAGGCATATAATGATAAAGGGAAGAACAAACAGAAGGTTAATTCTCAGGCCGATCATGAATGTTTTCATTGTGGCAAAACTGGGCACTGGAAGAGGAACTGCAAGGAGTATCTTGCTAGTCTGAAAAGTTCAGGTATTTATTTTGTTGAAGTTAACTTGTCTGTTAACGATTCTTCTTGGGTATTGGATACCGGCTGTGGCTCACATATTTGCAATGATTTGCAGATGATGGCAAGAAGTAATATGCTAGATGGTGAAGAAACAATCCTAAGGATGGGCAATGGGGCAAGAGTTGCTGCTAAAGCTATTGGGACTGTTTATCTAGCATTGAATAATGATGTAAAGATTTGTCTATCAAACTGTTTGTATGTTCCGGATTTAATAAAAAACATTATTTCTATTCCAATATTGGATAAGGAAGGTTTTAAGTTTGTCATTGAAAATGGAAAATGTTCTATTTTCAAAGACACAACTTTTATTTATTCTGGAAATTTGACAAATGGGTTGTATACCATTACACCACAAAGTCCCATCCTAACCATTCAACAAAATAAAAGGAAATTAGATAATCATAGTTCATTCACAATTTGGCATGCTAGATTAGGTCATATATCCGAAAAACGGATTCACAAATTGGGACCTAAACTCGACCTTAGGGGAGAGGATAGGTTGCCTACATGTGAGTCATGTCTTAAAGGTAAAATGACTAAATCACCATTTGTTGGACAAGTGGAGCGAGCTAAAGGTTTGTTGGATTTGATCCATACAGATGTTTGTGGACCACTAAACGTTAGTGCAATGGGGAACTATCACTATTTCATAACCTTCACTGATGATTATTCACGGTATGGTTATGTTTACCTATTGAGGTACAAATCTGAAGTATTTGAAAAGTTCAAAGAATTCAGAAATGAAGTGGAGAAACAAATTGGTAGAAATATTAAAGTTCTTCGATCAGATCGAGGAGGTGAATATTTGACTAATGAGTTTCTTGATTATTTAAAAGATAATGGGATTGTCTCACAGTGGACGCCTCCTGGAACTCCACAACTCAATGGGGTTTCAGAAAGGAGGAATCGAACATTGTTGGACATGGTTCGATCGATGATGAGTACCACTGATCTACCTCTTTCATTCTGGGGCTATGCCTTAGAAACAGCAGCATATATTTTGAATAGAGTGCCAAGTAAAGCTGTACCCAGCACACCTTATGAGATATGGTGTGGTAAATCACCCTCATACAAATATTTACGAGTATGGGGTTGTACTGCTTATGTAAAGCAGTTAGTGGGAGGTAAGTTGGATATGAGATCCATCTTATGTAAATTTGTGGGGTATCCTAGAGAGTCTATTGGATACTATTTCTATGATCCCTCTGAACAAAAGGTGTTTGTTTCGAGGAATGCTGTATTCTTAGAGAAAGATTTTATCTCAAAGAATAGCGGAGTCATAGAACTTAATGAAGAACAACCACAAATTCCACTAAGTACCACGGAAAACATACCAGTAGAGACTGGACCATCTAAAACACAACCTCTTCGGAGATCCGAAAGGGTTTCTAGGGCGCCTGAAAGGCTATACCTATTGTCAAAAGACAATGAAGAGGGATTCCTTTTGGATAATGATCCAATAAGCTATGATGAGGCAATGTTGGACATTGACTCAGATAAATGGCAAGAAGCTATGCAATCCGAAATAGATTCCATGTATTCAAACAAAGTATGGACTTTGGTTGATCCACCACAGGGTATTGTACCCATAGGTTGTAAATGGGTTTACAAGCGAAAACGTGGTGTAGATGGAGAAGTAAATACTTTTAAAGCAAGACTGGTTGCTAAAGGTTATACTCAAAAACAAGGTGTTGATTATGAGGAAACTTTTTCACCAGTAGCAATGCTTAAATCTATTCGGATATTGCTAGCCATAGCTGCGTATTATGACTACGAGATATGGCAAATGGATGTGAAAACTGCTTTTCTTAATGGAAATATTAAGGAAGACATTTATATGAAACAACCGCAAGGTTTCATATCCAATGGGAGTGAACAAATGGTTTGTAAACTTCAAAGGTCTATTTATGGACTTAAACAAGCTTCGAGGAGTTGGAATATTCGGTTTGATGAAACGATCAAAACGTTTGATTTTCATAAGAATCCGGATGAACCATGTGTTTATAAGAAGGTTAGTGGGAGTGCAGTTACATTTGTTGTTCTATATGTTGATGACATCCTACTCATTGGGAATGATGTAGGGATGTTGCAGTCAACTAGGACATGGTTGTCAAAACAGTTTTCCATGAAAGACTTGGGAGAAGCATCCTTTATCCTAGGGATAAAAATCTATAGGGATAGATTTAAACGGATGATCGGACTATCCCAGTCGACGTACATAAATAAGGTGCTACAACGGTTTAGCATGGAAGAATCCAAACGAGGATATATTCCAATGAGTCATGGGATTTCTCTTTCTAAGACGATGTCTCCAAAGACACCTGAAGAAAGAGAACGGATGAGTCATATACCTTATGCATCAGCTATTGGTAGCATTATGTATGCAATGTTATGTACAAGACCTGATGTGGCTCATGCACTTAGTGTAACGAGCAGATATCAGTCTAATCCAGGTGAAGAACACTGGAAAGCCGTTAAGATGATTCTTAAGTACTTACGAAGGACTAAGGATATCTTTATGGTATACGGCAATGGAGAACTGAAACTAGAAGGCTTTACTGATTCTGGTTTTCAGTCCGATAAAGACGACTATAAATCCATGTCTGGATACTTATTTACTCTGAATGGAGCAGCAGTTAGTTGGAAAAGTTCCAAACAAGAAACAATTGCTGACTCTACGACAGAGGCTGAATATATTGCTGCATCTGATGCTGCAAAAGAAGCTGTTTGGATAAGGAACTTTATCCAAGGGTTGGGTGTAGTACCATCCGTTGTTGATCCAATAATGATTTATTGTGATAACAATGGGGCTATTGCGCAAGCAAAGGAGCCAAGATCTCATCAAAAATCCAAACACATTATGAGGCGATACCATTTGATTAGAGAAATCATTGGTAGAGGCGATGTCGTGATGGAGCGAGTCGACTCAGCAGAAAATATAGCAGACCCCTTAACTAAACCCTTATCACAGAAAGTGTTCGAAGGACATCTTGAGAAGATGGGTCTTAGATACATGAGTGATTGGAACTAGGGCAAGTGGGAGATTGTTAGAGTAGGGTACCCGGCGTTCCAATCTAATTGGACGTATTCTACTTGTAAATACAGTCTATTGGAATTATATTATGAATAAGGCATTTCTTTATCTTAAGAGAAAGCATTTATCTTATAATTGCACTTAAGATAAAATCCCTAGATCACTTATGGTTATAAGGTATGGTTGCGCATAGAGATGGTGATCATGGAACATACCTTGAAAGCCGTGATCTTAAATACAGTTCCAAGTCGATGGATGTTTCGAGATGGGATATCGAATAATCCATAAAAGACTTGCACATAGTTTGTATGCTTGTTGGACAAGAATGTTGCATTCCATCAACATTAGCGTAAGACGTAAGTACATTTATGTGGGTGCTTGTTAGAGAACAAGTTCACTGAACATGACCGTATGAAAATTCTTAATGAAGAATTTATTCAGTCGAATAAGAATTTTCATGTTACAATAGTACATGACTAATCCTAAGACTTGAGGCACAATGGTAACTTTGTGCATATTACATTCTACTTTGATTTATCCTTTTGGTAGCTAGCACTATCGTTTAAAGGGATAAGTTGGGTATTATGTTAATATGTATGGAAGTTTGTTAGTGGCCAATAAAGGATTCGACACTTATGAAGATAAGTGAATTTCCTATGTGTTTCATAGTTATTAATCCAAAGTCCTTGGCCAAGGCAGAGATGAATAGTGATTCATAACCGGGTTAATAAACATGAAATAGAATCATAGTTATTAAGTCAATTTGGGTTTCGACAAAATCATACCCAAGACTTAATCGGGAAATTAGATGTCGAAAGGATTTTACATGTATGGAGTTGTAATCGGAATAGGTTTACTCGCTATTCACTTAATACTAGATTCATGCTACTTGCTAGGTGTTACCATGATATGTGGGTTCATAAATTAAAGGGTTAATTCATGAATAAGAGTTAATAAGATTTAACTCAAATTACAAAGTGTTGTAAACCCACTACTAGTATTAAGGTGAACCTAAAAGGTCACACTAATTATGAACAAAGGTAAAGATTGTATTTCTAATGGTTAGAATTAATTGATAAATATCTAATTTGATTAGATATCAATTAAAGGAATATATTAATCAATAAGATTGATTAATTACATTTTGGATATTACTTTAGTAATTAAGGTAATTACTAAATTAATAAAGTTGAATTTTAAAATAGGATTTTAAATTTCAAAAATCCAAAATAATAATAATATGATTATTATAATATTGGGAAAATGATATAATAATAAAGTCTTGAGAAAGATTCTCAAGATTTATTATCCAATTATTATTTATATCTTTAAATATGATTTAAGGATTAAAATAATAAATATGATTATAATAAAATGGTTGTTGATGGTTGTTTGAACTACTTAACATATCTTATTATTTTCAAAGTCAAAAGTTAGTAAATACTATTTAAATAAAATTTGATTTTATTTAATATTACTAAATGTTGATTATTTTATGCTAAAATGTTTAGTATAAATATATGCAAAATGGTTTTGCATTTAAGTGAAGTTTTTGATCCTAAATTTCTAAGTGTTAGAAAGAGAAGAAAGTGTTCTTCATAAAACTTCAAGAAAGAGTTCTTAAAATTCCCAAATAAAATTCATAAATATTCCTATACAAGAAAACCGAGTCTTTTCTACTAGCGAAGGAAAGTCGTCGGAACCGGGCTTCATAGGGTGGATACGATTAGAGGGAAGACACTTGGATTCCTAAAGCGAGTAACCTCAAGCCGTTGAAGTTACAACCGGGAACCGATTCCCACAATCCACATCTTTGTTGAAGGAGTTCAAGACACTCGGTAAATATTTTTACTAGTATTTACTTTATAGTAACAAATCAAAATTTGTATATGATGCATGTTTTAAAGATGACGATCAGTTAATTCGCAATTAGTATCTACGGGTGTTGTATTTATACGATAAATACTTACTTTAAAAATTTTAAATTCCGCTGCGTACAGCCCGTACGGTATTAGCGAAACCAACAAGATTATGTTAGGAGTTTAATTATTTGGTAAGTTTTGGTATGTAAGATATTAGTTACCTTAAGACTAGATATTATTTCCATAGATTAGAATTATAGTGCTCATAGGACTAGATCTAGTTTTTCTTATAAATACCCAATGTACTCATTTAATTTTAAAATATTGAAGAAGTTAATGAAAATCAAACATTTGTTCAAAATCTTGTGAGTTTACTCCTGTGAGTTTATAAGCAAGATCGTGTTAGAAATAGGACCAACATACGATTTTCTTTCAACAAATGCGAAATACGAAGGCGTCGGCGCGCGTATTAACAATCTATCATGAAGGAACCAAGGCGTCGGCGCGGATTTCGAGCAAGTCGAGTTGGTGAGACACACGATCCTTCATCAACGGGCAGTCACGCGGGAGCACGCGGGGACATGTTGTTGGGATCTATGAGGATCTCGTTATGTACAAGTCACGAATTCAATAGCAAACGTAAACCTATGCGCAACGGATCTAAAGGTTTGACGTAGAGAACTTACGGCTTAAAATTTATGTAGATCTGGTTGAGCACGAACGGTTGACCGCAAATCACGTCTTGGGTTGCACGAACAAGATCAGATCAAAACCGGATCAAATGGGTGCATACGGATCAAAACGGAGCAATTTTCCCTAATTTATCCCATTTCTTCACCCAACACAATTTCACAGCTCTTCACCTCCAATAAATTCTCTTCATCCAAGATAAAATTGCAGTGGTATCTAGAGTTCTAGACTGCTTTAGAAATTGAGAATAGTAAGTTTGCACTTTCCAACACCAAAATACAAACACGGCCTTTGAGGACACGCGGAGAGGTCGAATGGGAGGCGGCCGATTCGGCGGACGGAGGGGATGTTGGTGTTGAGGAGGCTGTGGAGGAGATGGAGGCCCTTGAGGGCCACGGGCCAGCTGCGGGTGCGTGCGGCGTCGGAATCCGGCGATCTTGGCGGCGATGGAAAGCTCTCATCGAGATGGTCGTCTGGGTATGCTGTGCACCTTGATCGGACCTCCGGTTAGTTCTGTAGGATAAAAAACATATTTTGTCTCGGTTTACCTACAGATTTTCTACCGTATTACTCAATACATCATTCTTCAACTTGTATCAGTGGAGCAACAAGAAGAAGATAAAGCTCGAATGAGATCTAAAGAAAGAGAATATGGGGCGGCGTGTATCGTGAATAATGTGATGTCTGTTCTCTTCTCATGAGCTTAATGATGTATATATAGAGCTACAGTAGGGACCTTAGGAGATTAGGAATAGGGCTCCTTAATTAATTAGACTAGCTGTGGGCCAAGCCCACTTCTCTAATTAATTAAATAATATTAACAGGCCACCAACATTATATTATTGCACTCCCTTTTCCTAGCCCAAATTACATTTGAGACTCCAATAATAATTACTCGATTTATCTCTCCACGTTTAAGATATAATGTCCATTAATTAATTCGATTACTGACAATCAAGACAAATTAATTTATTATTATTTCACCGAAGCTAGCGCTCGTTCATCACATTCTTATTATGCTGAAGCTTAATCCACATGCAGGGTTTAGCATAACAATCCTTCATGAACTCACTCCGGGGACATCATCAAACTAACGCACATGGTGACCGTAAATATCCTAACAGCACATCCTATATATAATAACATTACCCAAAACAGTAGGAATATTGAGTGAACTAAACCTCACCCAAGTGAATAAAAGTAATATATATTATATATATCTGCCTGTTTAATATCTTACGGGTTAAGAGAACGCAGTAATTAACCGAGGCCTAGTACATTTACGACGATCAGTATAAAATGAACTTCTCCTCTCTGTGATCATGTTCGATACATAAATGTACTAGTGCAACTAATCAGTCAAGACAAACTGTACAGTTGACACTACAACCGTTCGGACTTCGGATGGTGTGTTCATGTCCATCTAGGTTGTGCTATTTTCTTACCTTTTTTTTTGTTTTTTGTAATCCTTATGAAACAAATACATGATATGTTAATGAGACACGATAATTTAATATAAAAAAATACAAATATATTTAATAATAATTATTATTATTAAATTTTAATACACTAGTGATTTATTTTTTATATACAACATTTATATTTGATTAATTTGTATTCAATTGTTTTCAAGTTTTAAAATTTAAATTTTTCAATAAATAATTCTGAAAAAGTAATAATTAATTAAATATTTTTAAATTTGTAAGGATATATGAAATCAACATTTTAATTTTCCAATACATGCAATTAATCTGTTTAATGCTATATATTATTGATTGGAATATTTACACACACATATATATATATATATACATGTGTGTAAGAGATCAAGTCGAGGTCGGCCGCCGAAGTAGAAGGGCAACGGGACGACCTCGGCTAAGTTTCTCTCCTTTAGCTAGGATTTGGGGACATGATGGCGGTGAGTGAAGCGTTCTGGGAAAAGGACTGGAATTCATTTCAGTAAAGGAGTATGCACAAGGACTCTGGATACGAGGGGATCCGTTTGTTAGGAAGAAGGATACAAGTAGACTTCTTGTCCTATATGTAGACCTCGAGTCAACACATAATTTTGCCTATAAAATGGAGTCCCAGGTTATTATTCTTTAACACAACACACATACACGCGCAAAGATATCTCGTTGCTATATTACTGTTGAACGTGAAATCATTTGGGCGTCGGAGTGTTTTCTGCTGGAATCCCTCCCGGCGTTTTGCAAGTCACCGGAGGCGTAGGCATTTTAA
Organism: Striga asiatica; assembly: GCA_008636005.1. Classification (NCBI taxonomy): domain Eukaryota; kingdom Viridiplantae; phylum Streptophyta; class Magnoliopsida; order Lamiales; family Orobanchaceae; genus Striga; species Striga asiatica. The sequence goes on from BKCP01012625.1 coordinate 258,445, forward strand.
AGCGGTTCATATCAGCGGATTGCGATCCAAATCGGATCATAGGACAATTTGCGCAACAAGAAGTAATTTTATGCAAATATCATATAATCTTATACATTTATAATATATTATAAACTTATAAAAATAAATTATATATTAAATAGTCACAACCTACAAAAAATATAAAAAATAGAAAATAATAATAATAGTAAATAAACAAATTTTATTACTGAATTGAATATTGTGGGGAATATAATTTCATAGTCTTAAAAATTTTAATAGTATTTAAATAATTATTATTTTTTGTAGTACACTCCGTGCATTGCACGGGTATCAACACTTGTTATGTGAATAGATGAATCATGAATTAAAGTTGATGTGGTGTGTGAGAATAATTGATTGATATTATTTAATTGTATTAATAATATTAAGGATAGTTGATTTGAATATAATTTAAGTTAACTTAGAATTGGAAAAATATCCCGTCTATCTTATAAACAATCAAGGGTAAAGAAAAAAGGACAACCTATTATTGCTGCATAAAGTAAATGCTCAGCTCATATCAATTCATTTGGGTTTATGTGGGCTCCTTTGCCATTTGATTATTTTGAATATTTGGATCGTACGTGAAAGTGATGGATGTAAAATCTGGTTACATGTGATTTACAAATATTTGCAATAATGGCAGAATAGACCACTTCGCGAATATCTTAAATTTGTGGCTCTGCATGCGAAAGAAACAATAGTCACATTTCTCCATTTCAATAGAAAGAAGCTCAATTCTTATTTTCTTGGCTTAAATATAAGTCTTTTTTACATATATTTATTTACTTCTAATATTACAGTTAGTCACCTAATATATCTTGTTTGGCATGCTAAGCAGGGCTGATCTAGAAAAATGAATTGGGGGAGATTAAACAATTTTAAGGTCATATATTTAACACCAAATACATAAAGTTGTAATTTTAGAATTAAAAAATAAAAAAATTACTAAAAAAATTCATACCTTTCAAAGTTAACTACTACTAGAAATATTTGAGAAATGTCTTATTTAAAAAAAAAAAAAAGGTGCAGAACATAAAATGTATAGATCATCATTGCTAGATTATTAAGTTTGAAGAGGAAAAATGGAGATTCTAATGTCAATGTCAAACTAGTCGAATGTTGTTCAAACTATCAACTATGCCTGAAAATTACATATCCCCGACCGAATTATCAAAATCTATATTCTTCATACATTCAACTTGATTAAACTCTAAATATAAATTGTTCAAAACTCAAAAGGAAGTAAAGAATAAATAATAATATCATAGATACAAATGTAAATCAAAGTACTTATAAATATAATTATCCGATTGGGTGATAAATGCTCAACTTTGTGTTTTTTTCGTTTGTCTGCCTCTTCACTCGACTCCTCATCTTATCAGTTGCGTGCAAAAACCCAACTTTTTTTTTGTAATATTTTATTATGTTTACTTTAATAATTTATTTAATGTTGTAAAGAATACTTAAATAACTTAATTTATTATATTATATAACTTATTAAAGCAAAACAAATAAAGAGATGCTTGCACGTGTGAAACTCTCAAGGAAGAGAAATTTATTTACTTTAATATATATTTTGAGGGGGACAAAGTACTTATATATGCATAATATTATATATTATACATAAAAAAAAAAAAAAAAAAGTTTGGGGGGACCATGACCCCCCTACCTTGTACATGCATCCGCCCCTGATGCTAAGCCATAACATTTATTTTCAAGCAAAAACATTTTTTTTTCGAGATGATAGAGATTTTATAACTAAAAACACACAAATGTGCAAAGATACAAGCTCTAGCTCAATGAAACAACTAACAACTCAAAAAAATGGGAGGACAAAACCGAACACCGCCTAGAGCCGGCACTAGCAACGCTAGAAATTACACCACAACACTACAAAACACTACTAAGCTCCCAAAAAGGAGAATATACGATCCCACCCAGGATAATACTCGCTCACACTCGGGCATATACAGAGGCCTAAACCAAAAACAGGAACCCTAACAAAGAAAAGCAACAAGAACACACCTAAAATGTCACAAACAACAACTAAAAATAAACGAGCCCTTCCACAACAAATCTTTCGAGCCGTACCGGCAGCTAAACAGTTAAACCAAGGATAGATCCACGATCCGAGGAACCGCTCCTGAAACTGCTGGAACCTCCTAACTGAAGCTGAACCCAAGCCACGAACCAATTATGAAGCCAACCGGAACCCTGGCGGAGGAACACCAACCGCGCCCCCACACCATTGCTACTCCTAGAACCCGTCTAACATCACTAGCCGAGGCTGCAGCACCGCCCCCGAACGGACCCCACACCAGAATCCAAGGGAAAAGGGGATCAGATGAGGCTCCTCCTGTTAGAATTCGGGTATCAAATACACGGGAATCCTATGAACTGATATGTATTTTTCAGTTCTTACAAATAATCTAAAAAATAGAAAATTACAATCGAACTGAAAAATAAGTTACAACTGAAAAATAAATTAAAACTTAAAAAACAATACGGAAAGATTTTAGCCGAGGCGAGTAAAACTCTTTCCGCAAGAAGAATACGCCCCGTGTGGCTGCTAACGGTTCAGGCGTAACTTCCCCAAAGATACAACGGCAAACGTCTCTAAATCTGTAGCACACCAGATTTACGAGCTCCGGTGAACTAGATCGAAGTTGAGAATTGAGCACTTACAAAATAGAAATAAAATTATCTATATGATAATTTTTCTATAATTTTTCTCACAATTTTTTTTTTTCTTTTTCTCTTTCCTTTCTTTCTTCTTTTCCCTTCACCTCCTTTTCCTTCTCGTCTTTGGTGTATTTTATCAAATGAGTTGCAACATGTATTTATAGGTGATGAAATGGATATTTGGAGAGGTTGTTTATGCTTTGGTGTGAATTTGGCAAGTTGTCCACCAATATTCATTATTACACGCATGTTAATCAATTGGTTGGGAATATATAAAAAAAATTGGTTGATCAAATAAAAAAAAAAAAATGGTTGATCAAATACCAATTAATTGAAATTGGTTGAACAAAACTTACAATTACACTCAATTTACTAACAATCCCCCACATGAGTGTAAATTAAATATATATACTATTTTGCTCAATCCACGCAAAACTCTATTGTATCAGAAAAGGTAGCTTTGGGTTTTGAACCTTTCTTTGTAAACATCATCGGATGCACTGGCGGACTAGTGGACATGATGCCTTGAACTATTCCTCCGTAGTGTACACCGAGACAATGACACTTACACAATAGAGTTTTCACTCCATTCTGTTCTATCGTTGTGTCCGTTTTGGCCATGGACAACACAATGGATTCATAAGTGTTTACATTTGAAGCGGCCCACACTTCACACTTATATAGGTGACCTCCCTATCAAGAGTATCCTGTATTACTCCACCTTTACAAGGTTAGGGATTCATTAAAAGTCCACATGACTTACCCTCACCACAATCAACAGGTCATCATGCACTTGGAGTGCTCTAGGGAATAGCTTTGGATATTCATATGTTCCAAGTGCTCAACTGAATTTTCATAGCTTAGTTTTCCCTTTGAACCAAGTTCGTGGGATCTCCACTCAGCATGGTATGGTTACCATTATGATCATTCGTTACATTGTGGATTTTTAAGCCCATTCCCTCTAGCAGAACTACCAATTGATCTCTATTTAATCCTTTCGTCAAAGGATCAGCCAAATTATCCTTAGATTTCACATAGTCAATATAAATAACACCATTTGTGATCAATTGGCGTACGGTATTATGTCTACGACGTATATGTCTAGACTTACCGTTATACAAGTTGCTTTGCGCCCTACCTATAGCAGCTTGGCTATCACAGTGAATCATCACAGGCGGCAAAGTTTTATTCCAACATGGAATATCAGATAAAAAATTTCTAAGCCACTCGGCTTCTTCGCCAGCTTTATCTAAAGCGATGAACTCAGATTCCATCGTTGACCGAGCTATACACGTTTGTTTTGTGGATTTCCACGAAACTGCACCTCCTCTAATACAGAATACATATCCGCTAGTGGAGCGAGAATCTCTCGAATCTGATATCCAGCTTGCATCACAATATCCTTCAAGTACGGCTGGATATCTCGAGTATTTTAGCCCGTATTCAAGGGTGTACCTCAAGTACTTAAGTACCCTTCTCAAAGCATTCCAGTGTTCATGACTAGGATTGCTCGTAAATCTGCACAACTTATTCACCGGGTAGGCTAAGTCTGGTCGTGTACAATTCGTCAAGTACATCAGACTCCCTATTATCCGTGAATATTCTAACTGAGCCACTAGTTGACCTTTATTGGTTACCAAATTTATACTAAGATCAATGGGTGTCTTACACCTAGACTGTGCACCGTCATAGGTATCAAATTTCTTGAGCACTTTCTCTACATAATGAGATTGTGACAAGACAATTCCATCTTGGGTTCTGATAATCCTTATTCCAAGAATAACATCAGCCAAACCCATATCTTTCATGTCAAAATTTCTTTTCAACATTCTTTTCGTATCCATGATCACTTCATGGCTACTCCCCATGATCAACATATCGTCTACATAAAGACATACAATCACAAATGCATTTGATGTACTCTTGACATAAACACATTTGTCACATTCGTTGATTTTAAAACCATTTGACAACATCACGTCATCAAATTTCAAATGCCATTGTTTCGGAGCTTGTTTCAGTCCGTACAAGGATTTGATCAATCTACACACCTTTCTCTCTTGTCCAGGTGCAACAAACCCTTCAGTTTGTTCCATGTATATTTCTTCTTCCAATTCACCATTTAAAAATGCCGTCTTCACATCCATTTGGTGAATCTCAAGATTGTGCAAAGCAGCAATCGAGAGAAGCACTCTTATCGACGCTAAACGCGTAACTGGTGAATAGGTATCAAAGAAATCATACTCTTCTTTGTGTTTAAAGCCTTTGACCACCAAACGTGCTTTAAACTTATCAATCGATCCATCAGCTTTATATTTCTTCTTTAGGATCCACTTGCATCCTAAAGGTTTACAACCATCAGGGAGATCAACCAACTCCCAAGTATGGTTCTGCATAATGGACTCGATTTCGCTATTTACAGCTTCTTTCCAGAGTGGTCCATCTGGGCTGGACAGAGCTTCCTTAAGGGAACTCTGTTCATCGTCCAACATATACGTAATAAAATCTGGTCCAAACGTTTTAGCCGTTTTTACCCTTTTACTACGTCTCGGTTCTTCATCAGTACCATCTGGTACAGAACCACTAGCAGTTTCATATGTTCGTTTATTAGAACATGATTCTGCCCTTTCCTTCAGAGGAAATATATTCTCAAAGAATATAGCATTCCTTGACTCAATTGTGGTACCAACAGATACCTCTGGATTTTCTAATTTATGAACCAGAAATCTATATGCTGTACTATTGTACGCATATCCAATAAACACACAATCGACCGTCTTTGGCCCGATTCTCATTTGTTTGGGTTCCGGTACTGAAACCTTAGCCAAACACCCCCACACTTTCAGGTATTTATAAGACGGCTTATGATTTTTCCACATTTCGTAAGGAGTCTCATCTTTCCCTTTAGGTGGTATTTTATTCAGAATATGATTTGCTGTTAAAACAGCTTCCCCCCACATGTTTTGGGGTAATCCTGAATTTATCAACATGGCATTCATCATTTCTTTTAAAGTACGGTTCTTGCGTTCAGCAACACCATTTGATTGTGAAGAATAAGGGGGCAGTCGTTTGATGAATTATGCCACATTCAGAATATATTTGTTCAAAAGGAGCTACATACTCCCCACCTCTATCACTTCGGATTATTTTAATCATTTTGCCGAGTTGATTTTCAACTTCTGTCTTATAGATTTTAAATGCTTCCACAGCCTCGTCTTTGCTTCTTAATAAATATAAGTAGCAAAACCTTATGCAATCATCGATAAAAGTAATAAAATACTTTTTACCTGTTCTTGTTTGCACATTTTTCATATCACATACATCAGTATGGATTAAGCCTAATGGTTCAGTACACCTTTCAACCGAGTGAAAATGCAACTTAGCCATTTTTTCTTCAATACAAATCTCACATTTCTTATGTGATTCAATTTTAGAATTAGGAATTAATTCTAAATTCATCAACCGTTTAATTGCATTTCGATTTACATGTCCCAATCTAATATGCCATAAATCAGAGCACTCAACGGTATAAACAGAAATAGGCTTTTCATTATCATTTAAAACGGTTACACGGCTCATGGCCATTACATTCATTTTAAACATACCCTTGTCGAGATAGCCACGACCAAGGAAAGTTCCAAACTTGCTAAGAACAAATTTCTTAGCATCAAATACCAGCCTAAATCCATGCTCAACAAGAAGAGATCCGGATACCAAATTCTTGCGGATGTCTGGGACATGCAGAACATCCTTAAGCTTCAACTCCTTTCCAGAAGTCAGCTTCAGCACCACAGTGCCCACTCCAGCCACATCAGCCGTGGCGGAGTTTGCCATGTAAAGTTTCCGACTCTTAGCAGAAGTGTATTCAAAGACACCTCCTTACCGGAACACACATGACGAGTGGCACCAGTATCGATGTACCACTCCCTTGGGTTATCCACCATATTGGCTTCAAACACCACAGCCGACATATCAAAGTCGGTCAGTTCATCCGGCACAGGGCCGTGTTCAGCCACAAGGGCACTCGGTTTACCTTTCTTTGGCCTCTTGCAGTCTTTAGCCATATGGTTCGGCTTTCCACAATTATAACAAGTTCCGGTAAACTTCCAAACCTTGGCAGGCTGCTTCCCTTTGTCTAGGGACTTCCTTTTGCTCGAGTTGCCTTGCTCTATCAAGTTAGCACGAGCCTCCATCATCGGAATTTTCCCCGATGAATTACGATTGTCCTCCTCAATACGAAGACGAACAATCAAGTCTTCAAGACTCATTTCCTTCCTCTTATGTTTGAGGTAGTTCTTGAAGTCTTTCCAACCCG
>BKCP01012625.1:266615-305719 GCA_008636005.1 Striga asiatica
AAATTGGAGAAACATCCAAATAGAGTGATTAAATGATCATAATATAAAATTTAACTTATAAACTTAAATAATCTTTAAAATATCTTATGATTTACTTATTCATCCATCCAAAGCATATTTAAACATCAAAAATGGCCTTTGGTTAAAGTCACAATCGAATTCTCAATAATCCAATTGGACTGTCGGCAACACGACTCGTGTGGGGCAGTCACACGACTCGTGTGGCCTCACACGACTCGTGTGCCTTGTCACACGACTCGTGTGGCTTGCCGACACTTTTTCTCTTAATCATTCATCATCTCACACGACTCGTGTAGCTAAGTCACACGACTCGTGTAGCCTCACACGACTCGTGTGGCTCATCACACGATTCGTGTCAAAATCCCGAGGCTAACTTTCATCACATCTCCCTCCCACACGACTCGTGTGCTTCTCCACACGACTCGTGTGGTTTCACACGACTCGTGTGGCTTGTTCCTTGAAAGTTCTTAATTTCGGTCCGATAACTCACTCTCTTGGACTCAAAATTACTTATTTCTTGGAACAATAACTCATAATAACTGAGATAACTGAAAGGGATATTACATCGTCCTTCAGGTATTTCACCAAACCCAAAGTGGTCTGGTAATAATGCATCTTTTGTTGCCACCTTTTAAAATCAAGCCCATTGAATTTTTCGGGCTTCTCGGCAGTAGGGACATGGACAGCAGGTACATGATTGATCGGATGCTGAGTGTTGGAACCATTTCCGGTGGAAGCCATCAGTCCAGTAGGTTGAGATATTCTTCTTGCGATTGTTAGAATTCGGATATCAAATACACGGGAATCCTATGAACTGATATGTATTTTTCAGTTCTTACAAATAATCTAAAAAATAGAAAATTACAATCGAACTGAAAAATAAGTTACAACTGAAAAATAAATTAAAACTTAAAAAACAATACGGAAAGATTTTAGCCGAGGCGAGTAAAACTCTTTACGCAAGAAGAATACGCCCCGTGTGGGAATATATAAAAAAAAAATGGTTGATCAAATACCAATTAATTGAAATTGGTTGAACAAAACTCACATTTACACTCAATTTACTAACACCTCCGCCCCGGCAGCCCCGTCGCGAACGATGCAAACTACCCGAGCCACACCAAGCCTCCGATGCCACACTCCGCCAAGCACCACAGCAGCACCAGGGAGGCGAACGTCCAGAAGCCACGGGCGAAAACCGGCCGCGAATGTCCTCCCGCGACCACCGGCGCTGGGTAAACTCGGAGGTGTGCGCATCGAGACCGAGGCTGTGCGGCAAAGAGTCGCCCGCCGGAAATGGGCCCGGCTATCGCTGAGGAAGGCAGTCGGAGAAGATGATAAAAGCGCGGCGACGGATGAGAGAAAAGGGGAAGAGGAATTAGTGCAGAGCTCGTGTTAGTCAGTAGGGAAAAACATTCAAAAGAATAAAAATTTCTCCAATTTTGAATTTTATATCAAAAGGCAAAAATCAATATATACTACCCTCGTGGCGTGGCTCTGATACAAGAGCCTCACAATTGCATGGCTTGTTGAGGATTGTAACAAGAATTTATGTTTTAACAAATAAAGGTATTTAAAAATGAAATCATTTTTCGTAGATCTATCTCATCAAACTCTGCTTCTATAGTTGCCGGCAATTTGACAAGAAAGATAATAAGTAACGAAAAAATTATTCTAGAAGATTTTGATAAATCAATTGATGATTAGAAAATTCTAAGATAAATGAGGAATAAATTTATAAATCAACTTTTTTAAATTTTAAAATTGATTTTACAATCAAAATATAAGAAAGGGATATTCAACTTTAAAAATCTTTCGAATCAATAAAATTTCTTACTCAAAGATCCTTACAAAAACATAAAGAAAGAAATTATAAATATATTTGCTTAGTCCAAGTAGAAATAAAACATCTTACTAAAGAAGGTTTAAATGCTTATATTCTTACAGTTTTGAGAGATGCTACATCTACCGATTTCAAAGATTCTCTATTAAGCTCAATAGACTCTAGTTTATGTAATGGACATATTTCTTTTGTTTGCTTTCCAAATTTAACAGTTTCATTAAATGATAAAAATATATTAAAATCCATAATACTACAACTAAAAATTTATCCATCCTATATATAATTGCAGAATACGTTGAGCCCAAGTGACATGCTCTCACGCGTCGGAATCCTATGTGGCAAAAAATTATGCATCGGAGTCAGACTTGGATATAAATTAATATTTTTATACAAAATAAGTAGGTTTGGATTTCATATAATGTCTATATTATTCTCATCAAATCCTAATTGATCTCTTACTTCTTTTGTTTTACAATTACTTACTATCAACTATTTTAAGTTTCATTTTCCTACATTACCATATATTACATTTCATTTTCTTATGTAATTCATACACCAATTATTATAAATGTTTATTCTCATTATTTTAAAAAATGGAAAAATTTCAAAATTAGTCCCACAGATATAGGGGGTGACAATTTTGGTCCCGACGGAATGCACAAAATATGAAGAGTCCCACAGCTTTTAAAAAATGATCAAAAGTAGGACTTTTTCGCCGGATTTACTATTTCCGGCCCAGAGCGCCACGTGGCGCACACGTGGCTTATTTTTTACACGCTGGCATCCGACGTAGATAAAAGAAAATTCAAAACTAGTCCCACAAGTATAGAAGAGTGACATTTTTGGTCCCGATGGAATGCAGAAAATTCAAAATTAGTCCCACAACTTGTAAAAAAATATGAACACGTCGGATGCCACGTGGCGTTCCAGGCCGGAAATAGTAAATCCGGCGAAAAAGTCCTACTTTTGATCATTTTTTAAAAGATGTGGGACTATTCATATTTTCAGCATTCCGTCGGGACCAAAATTGTCACCCCCTATACCTGTGGGACTAATTTTGAAATTTTTCCTTTAAAAAATTTATAACTTTTCTGGTTTGCGTTTTATTTTTCACATATGAAATATCAAATTATTTATTTTTTAATGATCTTGTATTTGACATCCATATTATATTATAGGCTTGGGTTCGATTGAGAATGGTGCTCAACGAGAGAAATAAGAATAAATCGTAGCCGATTTAATGGTTACAAAAAAATCAAAATTATACCTTCATTAAAGGGTAATATGGACATTTACTCACATACCAACTACCCACCACATTAATGGACCCACCCCCAATTACATCGTCCCACCCATCTGTCACCATAACTCTCATCTCTCTCTCTTTCTCCCTCTCTCTCACACACTAGCCTCACGCACCCGGCACACACACACACACATAGGTTGTGTCTCACTCGCCACCGTCGGACTCCGCCGATGCCGTCGGCCACCGGTCCTCCGCCATCAGCAGCCGGTCCCTTCCTCCCGCCGCCGACAGTCCCTGCCTCTCGCCGCCGCCGCCGTCGCCTTCCTCCGCCTTGGATCGACCTGCTGTCTGCTCCTGCTGGCCACCCACCATCTGCTAGATCGACATATTTTTCCTCGGGAATCTGTCGGCGACTTCCTCGGGAATCTGCCGGAGTCAAAATCCCGACTCCAAGACATGGCACTCTGGCAGGATAATAGACTTGGTTGCGGCGTGGGAGAGCGGAGGGACGTCATCTCCGAAGGAAGCGGACGACTATATGCCGGAAAATCGGCCGGAAAAATTGATGAGAAGGGCTGTGTGATGTGTACTTTTGTTTGAGAATTAGATATTTATTAGGGACTTGATTGCAATTTCAGAATTTTTGATAAATGTCAATTTAATCCATGGGCTGAAATTGTAATTTTGAAAAACTTTATAAAACATATTATTATTTATATATTTGTTATACATATATATATATATATATTAAAATAATAAATACGAATAATATAAATATTACAATCATAAAACATAATATAATAATAAAAAAATGTTAAATTAATAAATAAAATTTTATAATATAAATAATAAAGTATTTCGATTGTTTAAATTAGTTCGGTTAACCAACTGAATAAACTAATTATTTCGGTTCTATTTTAGTTTCGATTTGCACATAAAAAAAGAAAAAAAAAAAAAGAAAAAAAAAGCTCATGATGCTAATGCCCAATATTGTTAATCAAGTCGAACATTAGTGAATAATAGATTGCATAGTACTGCTATGCCCATTGCACATTACCATCATTGTTGTTTCTTTCATTAAGCACTTCGAGTGCACATTAATGATGAACGGATTGCACATTAGTGACTAACAGATTGCACCATAGCGACCGAAATCGACCAACTAAGCTTTTAGGTCTGAAATTTAAATTTGGTTCAATTATCCATTTTACTTTTAAATATCTGGCTGTTTCGGTTCGGTGTCAGTTTTATTTTTTAAAAATAACCGAACCCATCGAACTGTATAAAAAAAATCTTATTTTGTTATTTTTATATTGTAGGTCTTTACAACCAAAATTAATATATAATGTTAAATATAATATTAAACTAATCAATATCTTTTTATTATTTAGAAAGACAAATGATTTTGGTTATTTATGTTAATTCGGTTAACCGATCAAATAAATCGACAATTTTGTTCAGCTTTGCTATTGGGTTGGGGAAATTCATAAAAAAAAAAAATGCATATACCTCGATGGCACGATTGTGTTAGACGAATTGCACATTAATGACTAACATATTGCAATATATCAAACAAACTCGACCAAACTATGTGTTTGGATCCAAATTTTATACTTTGGTTCGATTATCTGTTTTTACTTTTAAAATTTTGATTATTTCAGTTCGATGTCAGCTTTATTTTTTTAAAATAATCAAACCAATCGAACTATATAAAAATATTATTTTGTTATTTATATATTGTAGGTCTTTACAACCAAAAGTAATATAGAATATTAAATAAAACAATAACCTAATCAATATATTTTCATAATTTAAAAAGGAAAATTATTTTGGTTATTTATGTTAATTCGGTTAAGCGATCAAATAAATCGACAATTTCATTCGGCTTCAGTTTTGGGTTGGGGCAATTCATATAAGAGTGCATACATTACGATTGCACAATTGTGTTAGACGAATTGCACATTAATGACTATCAGATTGCACTATATCAGACGAACTCGACCAAGCTATCTGTTTGGGTCCAAATTTTATACTTTGGTTCAATTTTGCACTATATCAGACGAACTCGACCAAACAATTTTGGTTATTTCGGTCCGATCAGGTTTATTTTTCAAATTAATCGTACTGATCGAACATTATAAATATATATTATTTTGTTATTTATTTGTTTTAGATCTTTACAACAAAAAGTAATATAAAATATTTAATAAAACATTAAACTATTAAATGTATTTTACTATTTTTATAATCTAAATTTTAAATTATTTTGATTATTATGTTGGTTCGGTAAACCGACTACTTCGTTCAATTTTAGTTTGATTGAAGGCAACTCGTAAATAATGCATACACTTCGTGTGCACAATAGTGTTATACAAATTGCACATTAACGAATACCGAATTGCACTATAGTTCCCGAAACCGACCAAAAATAAAATTTTCGGTTCAAATTATTATATTTCGATTTGAATATCTATTTTTTTTTTAAAATATCGGTTATTTCAGTTTGATGACAGATTTAGTTTTAAAATGGCTGAATTAATTTAAATGTAATAAAAAATATTAAAATATTAAACATAGGTTGAGTATTTATAATTTGGCTAATAACCTATTATATTCAATTTTATAAAATTACAGTTAAGTCCCTGTGGTTTATAAATTTTTCAAAGTAACCCCCAAAGTTAATTTAATTTACAAAAAGTGAACCCACAAATCAAGTTCAATAGATTCAATTCGTAACATTCAGAAACAAGAATCACTGCCATCATCAATTCATAACATTAAAAAACGAGAATAACACTGCAATGCTGACGATTTACGGCGACAATATGTACAGTATTTCAGACGAACGTCCGTGGAGGAGGAAGGCACGAGGCTGAGTCAGGCGGTGACAGGCCGGATTTGAGTCATAACGACGAGCACTAAAGTATCTCTCCACTGAAGTTTGTCTATTGTCGATACTATCCTCCGTTGAAGTGTGTTGAGGCGGGACATGATGCGACCGCCGCCGACAGTGAAGGTGGATACGATATGTTCGCCGAGGGAAGGCGGAGTACTGATGACGGCGAAATAAGTCCGGTGGCTGAGGACAGGTGGTGGCCGGAATGTGTGTGTGTGCATGTGTTTCTGTGTGTGTTTCGGGTGCGTGAGGCTAGTGTGTGTGAGTGTGTGAGAAATATTAAACTAATAAAATTAGGGAGGGTAGTTGGGGTGGGGCCCACTCTTTGATTGAAATTTATTGTATAATGACTAAAATGCCCTTAATAAGTGGTCAAATACATACATCTGACATAATGTGTATGTTAATTTACTATAATGCTATTAATGATTGACCACAGTTTGACTTGATCAACACCATTGATATGTTAGATCCAATGGTGTAGATTTATTCTTATTTCTTTCACTATCTATCATTCTCATTGGATCCTAACTCTATATATATATAAATATACAAATAGTGATATATAGGCGTATGAATAAAATCTAAAATTATTTATCAAACCAAATAAAATTATATTTTAGCTTATAAAGCGTCGTGAGTTTTCCTCTCTCCATATTCTCTTGACAGATCCCCAATTCGCTCGACTTCAATTCTTCGGCCTTCATCAATTCTCGCAGGTTGAACTCCCTCAGCCGTCGTCTGGGATCGCTGGTGGACGACATCCACCACTCATCCATGGTCGCGGCGCTCTCGTCCTCAGTCTGACGCCACTGGGTAAGGGCTAGGGTTTCGATGGATTCTCTTTCCGCTCGATGGCCACCGGAATTCAGTGGTATCGGGGCTGGGCGGGGTGCGGAGGTGCGTGGATGAGGCTCCAATTGCTTGAGTTGGCTTTGGTCGGGGCCTCACTTCTTTCCCGGCTCGGAGGTCTGCCCGATTGTGGATTTTCGGTTTCTGTCGAGGTCTGGTCGCCGACTTCTCGATTGTGCAGGGGTGTTGGGTCGGGATTAATCCTTACGGGTTGGGTTGGAAGGATGTCGCTTCGTTCGGGCAGGGTCGCAGCGACTGAGCGTTGACGCCATTTGTCCCCTTCCTCCCATTTCTCTGTTCCTGAGTTCGTGGGAGGCCGACTGTTTACGGAGTTGGCTAGTGGTGATAGGCAGCTTCGGGACGGTGTCGGATCGGCTAGTGGTGTTAGCCAATTGGGGGGAGATTGTGGCTTCTTGCGACCAGACTGCGGGACGGTTTTTCGGAATGCTTTTGAGGCTTGGGTCACCGTCTTGCTAGGACTTATGCAGTGGCGGGCGTGGTATCAGAGCTACGGAGCTCTTCTAGGAATCGGCTATGTCTGCTGTCTTTTTCGGATGTATTTGCTGAGGGAGGCTNTTTTTTTTTTTTCCCAAAACGACAGAGATAACTATTGATAAGAAATCAGGGCGAACAATGTTCGAATACAAGAGACCAACAATCTACTAAAAGAAAACATGGGAGGCTCGTCATAGACGGCCTAGAACCTCAGCTAAACTAAAGAACAATCAAACACAAAATACAGAAATGAAGCCCCATACCACTGCTACAAAGCCTAGCATTGAGCTAACATTCCAAACCAGCTAACAACAAAATAAACACAGAAGCAAGACAAAAGCTATAGAGATGATGCTGAAAACTGGAGCCAGTCAGAGGTTGCCATTTGCAGTAGAACATGCTCAGAGATTAAGAAAAAGTCCAGAGATTTTTGGACTTCCAAAGCCACCAAAGCAGGTACGTGGAGAGTTGAATCCTTGCTTCAGCCACTTCAGATTTATCCAATGTGCACATTTGGAACCACCATGCTGTAATAGAGTCAGTGCAGTTCTGCAATCCATCCCATTGCACTGGACTAAACTTCCAGAACTTGCTAGCTCTAGGACAATCAAAGAAGAGGTGCTCCACTGATTCAGGTGCTTCCCCACAGATAGAACATGTGATGTCAAGTTCTATCCCTCTTTTCCACAAATGCACAGCCACAGGGAGAGTACCTGTTATACATTTCCAAATAAAAAAATTGATTTTATTAGCAATCTTCAGCTTCCAGAATCTGGACTTAGTGGCCAATTTGAGATTAGAGTTTGAACTGCTCTCTGGGATATATGAGTGAAGAAGTTTGAGTGATCAGAGATATTTGTAAGTGCTGGAAACAGAGAAGTGGCCCTTCTTTTCCAATCCCCAGTACAGTCTGTCAGTTCTGGTTGGATTAAGAGAAGAAATGCCAAGTATGGCTTTGCTATCTGTTTCATCAAACACCTGAGAAACCAACCACTCATTCCACTGTGATCCATCTGACTGTATCAAATTTTCACCCATCTATTAATATATAAAGAGGCAACCCAAAAAATTCTTAAATAGTAAATAAAAATTATTCGGAAATCCCGCCTTAATCTTTACCAATAATAGTAATGTTTTTGAAAAATTTCGCACTATCCCTCCTAATCAAGCTTTATTTTATTTTGAAATTTTAAAAATTTAATCTTAAGTTGCAGATTTTGGAAGTATATCCAGTAGTTATTTAGTGTACAAATCAAATATGTTTTGTTAAAGATAATTGTCCACTCCTAACAAACTCTCTGTTGCGGCTCAATAGGTCCATTGTATATTTGTATTCAAGGGAAACATTTACAAAACAAGATTATAATTTATACCTTTTTGTAAATAAACTTACACTTCAAGTGTAAAAAAAAAGGAAAAAAAAAAAGAAAATTACTCAAAAAAATTATATTAATTCTTTATTTTTATACTAAATACTACTATTATCTTTACCCACATATAATGACGTGGTGGAAGTTATAAACCAAATAAATGTCCACACAAATTTTTGATACCCAATTTTAATTTGCTAATATATTTTTTAATTTTTAAGGTCATCCATGTTTAGACATTTACAATAAAAAATGTAATAGACATTCTTATTATTTTTTACCCCAAAATTTTCTGTACTCATTATATCTATATATATATAAAAAAAAATTAATTATTTTTAAAATAGTAACTATTTCCCGCCAAAAAAATATTTAGTTACTAAATAAAGAAATTTTATCATCAAATTTGAATTTTTTAAAAATCATAAAATTACACCTCATCAAATTTGAATTCTATAAAAATCATAAAATTACGCCTAAAATATCCACTCAAAATAGCTTTATTTAGTTCCATAAGATACTGATTACTGAGTACAGTTAAATGCACTAATTTTAAGAAGTCCTAAAAAAGTAGGGCAGGGGATAGTGAAGTCCTAAAATTAAGCTTCATCCTAAAATTAAGTGAATCCCTATGCATCCCTCTTTATTCTTTTTCCTAATCTACTTTGGTCAATCCACCACTTTGGTTTGCGTTTAGATTTTCAAAAGTGCATCTATATGTATTTAGACCATTAACCGTAACATTCAACAATTAATTGAAAAGGCATTGGTTTTCATTTTTAAAATAATTCAAGTGATTAATTATTGGATAAGTAGTTTGAAATCATATTTTATAATTTTGGATATCTATATCTATAAATATTTGTATTTATTTAAAATAAAAACTAAAATCTCGCCTAAAATTTTTAAATTTACTAAACTTCGTAATCTTAATCAATTTATGATATAAAATTAGTAAAATTAATAAATCTAATTTTAGTATAAAGTGTGAAATTTTATTTAAGGTCTCTGATGGCAACTTTTATTTTTGGTAGGAAATGTGTTATTATTATTAATGTCAGGATTTATGGTATAAAATGGGCAATTTTATTTTGGTATGAAATGTCTAAATTAAATGGTATGTGTTTTATTAGGTATGGATAGAAGTGTATTTAGAAATTTAAAAAACATAATAAGTGGTATAAATTTTATTTGGTATGGTAGGGAAGTCGAATTTTAGGTTGGTTTGTTATAAAATCAAGCTGATATTATTTTCAAATTTTAGCGTATTTCCATAACAACTTGCAATAAGATATTGATGATAATTTGACAAATTGGTATGTATTCTGTTGTTACCAAATTTTGGCCTTGCCTATTAAAATATTACACGTGGATATATATTACTTATTTTAATTTAGGGCCTAAAAATAATACCGCTTGTGATAATATCGGGTCCATTAAACATATATATAAATACCCCGATGATGGACATCATCGAGATAAGTCTGAGGGGGCGTACTATTATTTTCTCTCTCTTATCTGAACGAAGCAAGGCGGTGCAAGGATCTCATCTCCTTCCTCCTGCTTCTTCTTCTATATTTTCATGAAATATACATACAAAAAATCACCAAAAAATCCTATACAAAAAATACACAATAAATTACTCTGAACCCTCCATGCTGATCAAATTTCGAGCATCAACAGTTTGGCGCTAGAAGGAGAGGCCCGTAATTTATTCGGGTTAACCTTTGTCGGAAAACGGCCGCTTCGCTATCAAACACGATTACCTCAAGCTAAGCGAATTTATTCCTAAATCTATATATATATATATATATATATATATATATATATATATATATAATTGCTAGCTAATCCCATTTAATAAAACATTTAATAAAAATATTTTCACTTTCCTTCCAAAAGAAGTTACATGTTTTTTTAATTAATTACTCATTAATCTCACATTTAAGAAGGTTTTTTATAGTTAAATTTAATTAGTTAATGATTAAATTAAAAAGATTTATTTTAATTAATCCCACATTTATGTTAAGTACAGTATTATCTTAATATCTTATCAGTTTTTCAAAAAAATAGTAACTTTTTTCTATAAATTTTATAAAAAATAGTCAAATGTGCTTATATTCATATAAATCAGAAAAAAAAATTAAATCTTAGATATATAAAAAGAACATCGTTGAAATAACTTGAATCCGCAAGGGTAATTCTATACTCATTATCAATTACTTTAAATTTTTTATATAAATAAAAAATTAATATTATATTTACTCATTTATATTTAGATGGTATTTTTTTTATTAAGAAGCAAGGACAATCTCTATCAATCAATAAGAGTCAAGGACAAACAATATAAAGAAGTGTTTCCTATGCTATGACATGATCAATAAGAGTCAAAGACAGTCTCTGTCGCACGTCGGCTTACTACTGAAGAGCTCTGCATTTAGTCATGAGCAATTATACGTGGCGCTTTTTAGAGTTACGAGTCAGTGGGGTTTGAAGATTTTGATTTGAGCTGATATCAATCATTAGTTGAAGAATTATGCCTTTGAATTTCAATCTAAGAATCATTAGCAACCACACGAATTGTTGAAAAGTGATCGAATGAGATGAAGAGTATAATACTAAAAGCATCTACCCATGATACCCATAACACAGCACATGTTTCACAAGTTTAGTAACCTTGAGATTTTTAAGAAAAATGTCCGAACCAAATGAGACGTACAGAGGAGTAAACCCACAAATAAAAAGATAACATTATCCATCAACATCATACAACCATTAACCATTAGGCATTGCAGAGTAACTGCATATTCCTCATAATTATATGAATACCACAAAAAAAAAAAAAAGAAGAAGAAGGCAAGCAACAACGCAGATAGAGAAAAAAAAGTCTTATTGGTTGCACCACGGCCACGGGAATTGACTTTACAGTTGTTGGGTCATCAAATAAGAGCTCGACCCGAAATCCTCATTGTTAGACCACACTCGAGGTCGGAACCCACCGTCGAGCGCCGACCTCACCGTCGGGCCAACCTCAATGACGAATCGACCTTCAAACACCTCGAAACGCCCCGAAATGCCTCGAAATGTTTCCAAATTCCTCAATTTCAGTCACCGGGGCCGAGTCTTTCATAATCGGGCCAAGTTCAAATCCTTATAACACAGCCGGGGCCGAGTCTGGACATCCCGCCGCCGACCTTCAACTATCCCGCCGAGATCCGATGTCACCACGGTCAACCGACTAAATCACACCGACCTTGGCAGACAAACCGACCTCGATATCTCGAGTCAATCTTAAACTGGGGCCGACTTCATTAATGCTGGGACGACTTCAAAACAGCAGTCGAGGTCCGATTTGCCGACATCCCCTACCGAGACCGACTTTACTGCTGGCCGACCTCTCAAATCACTGGTATTGACCTCATAACATCTCGAGGTCCGATTTACTGAGATCCCACCATAACCGACAAGTTTGACTCGGCTGCCGGCCAGCACAACTCAGATATCAGAAATCACTGTCGGACCGACCTCGCAAGAAGCTCCCGACCAACTTCCAAGTGTTCCCAACCTTAAAAGTCGGTTGACTTCATCATCACCGACCTCAACGCACGCCGTCGCCAACTTGCATCGACTAATGGAACTCGGTAAGAAAATGGCCGCGACCGACTTCAGCGGCAGGGCCCAAATTCGGATCTCGGAATCAGGACTGACCCCTGTCGACCTCCAAACCGAGCTGTCGGGCCCGACATCATCGTCGCCGGCCGACATCACCACAAACCGACGAGACCAACCTCGAAAAAACCGACCTCGCCATTGTCGGATGGCCAAAGTCGCAACTCACCGAGATCCGACCTCGAATTATCGGCACCGACCGACTTTACTTGCACCACGATCTCGACATCCTCGACATCAATGCTTGGAGCCAACAGACCTCAATCGTCGGCATCAATCGACCTCAATCGTCAGGACTAGCCGACTTCAATTAACTGCCGACACAAGCTCGGATCCCTGAAATCGCAGATGGGCCGACCTCGGCGACCCCGACCTCTTAGATCACAATCGATCTTCCTTGCAGACGAACGGATTTCGGCCATCCCAAATCGAGCCGGCTGGCATATGCTTCGATTAGAGAACCGAACTCTTTACTGACGAATCCGAGCAAATCTAATGACGACAAGAGAAGTTGAATCTGTATTGAGTGTAAATATCGGCGACTTTTAGGACGACCATGTCGGCAAAGCTAATTTATGGGCCTGCTCTTTAAATGGGCTCAACCTTAAGAGTTGGCTCAAATTCGTTCGTGAATGGGGCCATATTATATATCACATTATGCTCTGCCAACCGACATATGGATTTTAATGAGTCTTGGACCACTGACGCCATCGCCGAGCTACGCAGCTCTACGCTGGGGCCCGACCATATTATCGGGGCCAAATTCATTTGACATTCGATCGCCTCTGACCTTACTTATCAATGTCGGGGCCGAATTCATTTACTGACGCTGGGGCCGAATTTATTGATCTACACCAGCATCGAAGTCATTTATTTGCGATGTCTTATTATTGCTCGCCATGAGCCACGACTCCGGCTGAGCCGACGTCTTATTATTGCTCGTCGTGAGCCACGACTCTGGCTGAGCCGAAGTCTTATTATTGCTCGCCGTGAGCCACGACTCCGGCTGAGCCTACGTCTTATTATTGCTCACCGTGAGCCACGACTCCGGCTGAGCTGACGTCGATACATTTTCTCGCCGTTGAGCCTTGACTCCGACAGAGCTGATATCTACATTTTCTTGCCGTTGAGCCTCGACTCTGGCTGAGTTAATGCATATATTTATCTCGCCGTTGAGCCTCTGCTCCTGCTGAGCCCACACTGGTTAGTCAAAGTCAATAAGACCTTTCCGGCTGAGAAAAATCAAAATAATTCGGCCAGCCGACTCTCAAAATATAAGTCGACACAATTAAAAAAAGCCGAATTTCGAAAATAATTCGGCCAGCTGACTCCTAAAAATAAAGTCGGCACGGTAAAAGCCCAACATATCCAAGTCCTGAAGATGATTTGGTGAGGCTAATGCCTGTCGAAAACGAAAAATGCCGACATTCCTTTAAAAACTCAGCGTGGAAAATAAAATGCTGAGTATTTTAGTCGGAAACAAAAAAAAGCCGACGTTCCTTTAAAAACTCAGCGTGGAAAATAAAATGTTGAGTATTGTAGTCGGAAATAAAAAAATACCGACGTTCCTACATATACAATTTTCCGGTACGACAGAGCACCTACCGGCAGACCAAGTCAGACTCGACAAAATATTGAGGTAACATCATTTTTCGTGCATTAATCATCTATTGCACGTACTCATCATATATTCATACATCCATACATACATTCATATGTGCGTCATACATACATCTTGACATGAACATAAAAACTCAAGCAAAAAAATCCTTAAAGACCCACGCTGGTGAGACGCACTGTAAAACCTTATCAGCGGGGAACATTAAATTCCTTATGGACCCACACTGGTTAGGCAAACTGGGAAAAATAAAAATAAAACTCACACTGGTTAGGCAAAGTCAATAAGACCTGGCTGCGAAAAACAAAATTTTACACCGAGTTCTTCAGCTCAGTAAAATAAAATAAAATAATTTGGCTAACCGACGTCGGCACAGTAAAAAAGCCGAATATCGAAAAATCATTCGGCAAACCGACGTCGGCAAAAAAAAAAAGAATAAAGCCGATTCTCGAAAAATAATTCGGCTAACCGATGTCGGCAGAGTAAAAAAGCCGAATCTCGAGAAATCATTCGGCCAACAGACGTCGGCACAGTAAAAAAAGCCGAATCTCAAAAAATAATTCGGCTAACGCCCTACATATTACATCAAAGATCGGGAACACATTACCCGACCGATGAATAATTTAAAACTAAAAGACCAAAGACCGGATACCAAATTATCCGACCAGGTTCATATTACAAAGAAACCAATCACAAACAAAAAATCGCGCTGTCTCAATAAAATTGCGAATCCGGTAACAATTCCGGGGGCCCGAGTGCCCACATAATTTCATATCATTATTACCACATCAAACACTTCGCGTTCCACGCAAAAAATGCGAAAGACGGGTACCAAATTGCCCGACTAGGCCATCCACGCCTCATTTAAAATTCCAAAAAAAATTACTATCCACGTCATTGGCTCCATGGGTCTCAAAATTACCCGGCCAACATCGATACATCATTTATCGCGGCCACACTTGATTATACATGCGACTTCAGAACAGTTCTATTCAAAACATGCCCTAAAGTCGGGGGCCCACTGTTGCTACCAAATTTTGGCCTTGCCTATTAAAATATTACACGTGGATATATATTAATTATTTTAATTTAGGGCCCAAAAATAATACCGCTTGTGATAATATCGGGCCCATTAAACATATATATAAATACCCCGATGATGGACAACATCGAGATAAGTCTGAGTGGGCGTACTATTATTTTCTTTCTCTTATCTGAACGAAGCAAGGCGGTGCAAGGATCTTATCTCCTTCCTCCTGCTTCTTCTTCTATATTTTCATGAAATATACATACAAAAAATCACCAAAAAATCCTATACAAAAAATACACAATAAATTACTCTGAACCCCTCATGTTGATCAAATTTCGAGCATCAACATATTCCTTTTGAAAACCAGAAAGATCTTTGAACCAATATTGGTTAATAAAATTTAAAAATTGTAATTTAATTCTAGAGAATTTGTTGATAAATTTAAACGATAAGGTAACCGACAACAAATCTATAAACTTACAAGGTAGTATATGAAATATATAAGAGAATTTATTGTTTAATCCAAATTTGGGTTCCGAATTTAAAAGTCAAATAAATAATTATTCGTAATTTACGGGTCAATATATATATATATTTTTTTTGTCGAAACGATAGATAATTTATATAACAAACGCACAAATGTGCAATGGTACAACTTGGAGCGCAGCCCAAAGCTGAATAAAATGGGAGGACAGGTCTGATGACCGCCTAGAAGCCCGACACTAGCAATCGCTAGAAACCAAAACAAGGCACTCAAAACAACCACACAACAAACGCACAAAAAACCTACAACGAAAAGCTCCCCACAGGAGAATAGAGACAGGAGCTAGTCCCCACAGGACAATCAATTGCTCCCGCTCACACAGAGGCCAACGGCCCAAACCAAAAAGACAAGACATAAAGCACTCAGGTAAAGAACCCAGACCAAAAACACAAAACTAACACAAACTCAAGCAACAAATTAAAAGAAAACAAAACATAGCCTTTCCCCAGCAAAAGCGAAAGAGCCAGACCCGCAGTGAACGATCAACACAAGAAAGATTCCAGGCTCGAGCAACGGCTACCGAAACTGCGATAACACCTATACAGTAGAATTAGCCGAACCCCAAAACCAATCCCCGAATTGACTCGTTCCCAACCAAGAGAGCAACGGCCAGCCCCCACACCAGACCTACCCGAACTCGTCAAACACCACTAGCCGAGCTCGAGAGAACCCATCCCCCCGCCGCCTAACACCACTAGCCGCACAGGGGAGGGTAAGAGTGGCTCGTCCCCTCAACCCCAATCGCTGCAACAGGACTGCCGCAGCACTGGAGTCCCGCACCACCCATCAGCACACGCACCGTCCAAAACGGCCACAGAACACCAACGTCCAGAGGTCGGACACCGCCAGAACGGCAAAGCCCCATCGAAAAGGCGCGACCCATCAACCGCAGACAAAAGAAAATTGAATGGCTTACCTCCACCGAACAGCTCCCACCGGCAATTGAGGGAATCGCCAGCCAGACGCCGACCAGGAGGGTCGTCACAACCAACCATAGCCCCGTCTACAACCAATTGAAAGGACCTCCGACCGCTGAGCTTCCATGGCCATCTCAGGGGCGCGCGTCACGAGAAGGGGAACGGGTGGTCAAAGACGACCATGGGCCGTGACATCTCTGTCACCGGGGAAGCCGGAGCGATCTGACTTGGACGAAGCGCTGATCGGATTTGGGGGAAAGTTCGAATGTCGCAACTAGGTTTTATTAAATTTTATACTTATATGATTGATCGGATTTGGACGAAGCGCGATGGAGCTTGCAGCGGGTTCGCCGGCGACGGAGCTGAGGTCGCGTGGATGCGGCAGAGCTAAGGACGACTGGACGGCGGCGAGGAGGCTTCGCGAACGGCGGCCAGAGGCTGAGAACAGCGACGGGGGGCTGAGCTGCGGGGCTGAGGACGGTGAGGTGCGAACGGACCGGCGGGGCGTGAGGTGGTCGCCGGAGCTGGTTCGACGGCGGCGTGAGCTTGCCGGATTTGTGAGGTGAAGGAGTGAAGATGATGGGTGAATGATGGATCTTGAAAAATGAAAGATGGAATGGTGATGGGTTGAAGAAGATGATGAATAGTAGAGTGATGATGGCTAGGGTTTCTTGTGTTTGTTGGAAAAAGGGGAACAAGACAATATATATAGGCCTCGTTTACTTTGCGTGACAGGATTAGATAAAATAATCCCAGCAACTTTACACGTCAGCTTTTAGTGAAACAAATCCCTCATTTACTTCCATGGACTATGTGATAGGATAAAAAGGCAAAAGACTCATATACCCTTCTCTACACACGTATGCATCTCGCCCGACATTATCCTTTCTTCCTCAAAATAAAATGTGCCCCTCTTTCTGAAATCTCGCCTGAAATTGAAATCTCGCCCCTCTTCCTAAAAAATTTCGCATCTTCAAATTTGAGTTCAACGACGAGTGCACGATTATGGGTGTTTTAAAGTGCGGGACGAGGACGACGTTCCGAAATTGTAGTTGTGTGTGCTCGGCTGTGTTCGGACGGCATTTCAGGGACGACGGGCGAATTATAGTGGTGGCCTTCAATTAGGGTTTCTGAAAATGGATTGCTTATACAAATTGTCTCAATAAATTAGGGCTTCTTAAAATCGAATTCATATACAAAGCAAACAAACACAAAATCGCAGAGGCTTCACTCAGATTTACAAAATTAGTGCATCCAAAAAGAAAGAAATAAAAAAAAATCATACAAAGGCTTCATATCCTAAAGGGTGGACAAATCTCATTTGACGAACAAATACCATTTCAAAAGCTCAGTACGGGATCGGAAATAAGAAAAATAGCCAAAATGGGAACTTAATCATACCTGTTGAGCGCTCGAGAGAGATCGTAAGTCGGAGGAAGACGATGAACACGGGAGAGTTTCTCTTTTCTGCAAAATAGCCAAAATAGCTGTTTCTTTTTTTTTTTAATATGGTATAAGGTGGTAAATTCAACTACATTAAGGGGCAATTGTGTCTTTTCGCAGACAATTTTGAGGACAAAATGGTCCATCAGAACAAGGGATAAAAAATCTTGGGGTCAAGCCGGGATTAATTGTATCGGTGAATTAAGGATAAACTGCGGGACCCGCAAGCCACATGATGGCCACGTAGGATCTGGCCAATCCCAATCCTGTGAGGTAAATGGAGGATATGGGGTGATATATTTAGTTATCAAATCCCATCCTCCGAAGTAAACGTGCCCATATAGGAGTGGAGAGGAGTTTAGGGTTTTCTTGAATTTGGGCCTAAAAATCGGGCCTAACAATTTACTAAGTCGGGCTCGGTTATTAGTCGACTATTGGGCTCGGATTTAAAAATTGACTATGTACTCGGGCTAGAAAAATAGAAATCCTACGCTCGGTTAAATAAAATTAATCGAGCTAGGACTAATTAAATTAGTCGGTCGAAATAATTACTGATAATAGGCCGGCTAAAATTATTGGGCTACTCGAAAATGGTTGGGCTCGAATAAATTAAATATTCGGGCTTTGATCCGCTTAAATAAAATTCCGATTGATCCAAGACTCGGTTTTAAAAATATAACCGATACTTGGGCTAGATGAATCCGACTTTAATAATTAAAATCGAATGAATACTCCATGGCTTAGATTTTAATTCTAATTATTTAATTTAATGCAATTAATAAAAATAAAAATGCATCAAATTTAGAAACTTAATATTTATGGAAATATAGTCGAGCTCCATAAATAGTAAATAAAAATCTGGGCGTTACAATTTGTCTACAGAATAATTATGTCTACAAAATGATTCTTGGAGCCACAAATTTAGGACGTTTTTTTTTTAGATTAGCATAGCACTATTACTTTTTAATTATTATGAGAGTTAATTTTCAAATTATATACCAAAATTCTTCAATTTTTTCAATTTCATTTTCCGGCCTGGAATTGTGTTTGGAAAATATAATTCTCCAAAAGTCTTATCAAAGATACTTTTTGTTATTTAATATTAATTGGCATATTTAAAATGTGCTATAATCATGGATATTAAATTTTAATAATTAAGTCTATATCATGATTTTCTTTGACTGAACATCAAGAATTTTTTGTACTTTATATTTCACGCTTCATATATTTTATGATTTGCAGCTTTAATTTGATAATTACTACTTATTTGATATGTAATTTTTTTCTTTTTGCAGGAATTGCATTGCAAACACTATTGCTGAGAATGAGTTTTTAAATTTTTTATTCATTTATAATTTGTTTTTATGTTGGTTGTATTTTCTTTATTTAATTTTTATTTGTTGTTTGTTAATTTATTTCAAGATACTATGCATAACAAAATAAATAATATACTGAGCAGACTAATTAATTGTTTAAAAAAATATGTGAACATTTTTAATAACTCCAATTAATGGCAGAATTGTTTTGTTTCCATGTTTATGCATTTATTCATTCCCAAAATTAAGCTGTTCTTGAATGAAGAAAATAAAAAAACAAAAAATAAATAAAATGTAACTGAAATGGGCGGGAAATGAAAAAAGTGTCAGCTAGGTAAAATTAAATAGGTTTTCTTTAATATTTTGAGCTAGTAATTATATATATATATAGATTTTTACTTCATTATGTACATTGATATAATTACTCAAATTATCTAAAATTATTCGTATTTCTTTCACTATCTATCATTCTCGACGATAATTTCTCTATAATCTACCACTCACTTACATGGCGTGCTATAAATATATTTACCTGACCTAACTGGCATAGCGGCATGCTTGTTCATACAACTGCCCTCATTACTATGTGTTTGTAATCAATATTTTATTTCGTTCAACGCGTATATATTAAATATAATTGACTGAAATCATTATCTTTTACAAACTCAAAGTACCATATATTCCTACTTCTGAAATCTATAAGCTCCCCCTTTTCTCACCATCTTCTCTGTCTCTCTGGTTGATATTTTCTCTGTTGTTTTCCCTCTCTACCAATGGCTGCCGCAGAGAGAGAAACCGCCGCCATCGACATCCCCACAGCACCGCAAGTATCCGCCGACGGCGATGGAACAGTACAAGCATCACCGGGTGTTACGGGATCACACACTCAGCAGGTAATTGAGATTTTTTTTTTCTTTTTATAACTAAAGAAAATTCTCAGAATTTGAAATTATTGAAGGATTATTTTGAAATTTGTTTCTTTATTTATGGGTTCTGCCCTGAATCAATTAGTACTCAATATACTTGTGATTGTTGACTTTTTTTTTTTCTTTTTTTTCAGTAATTGCGTTTCTCATACTTTCTCTGAATAGAAGCAAGGTAGAGACAAATGAGTGGCGTGCGTATAACATTATTAGATAGATATATGGGTTCAATGGCATCATCTAACAGTAAAATATGAGATAGAATAAGTCCAGCAGGCATTTTCTCATTAGTTATAATCTTATCCCAAATCTCAATATATATATTTATTCTGGTAAAAGATTTGGTGCATCTCCCCCTATCAACTGCTTCACAAATTAATACGGTCATGTTTAGCAGCTGGGTTTTGTTGACCATTTTAATGATAAACCAGTATATGTGGATAACTGGGATAGGGTCTCTTTAAGCATTTTGTCAAGTTGATATATACCCAGAATAAATATGTGTGTTTTTAAAAAGATATTATTTTATAACAATCATTGGTTGTAATTTTCTAGTAATTTAAGGGATGTTTGGATGATAAATTTCTTTTTGCGGTGAGATACAAAATTTATTATAAGAAAATGGTCAGTATAATGTCAACTCATCCGACAAAAGTTCATGCATATAGTTTTTAATGGAAATGCTATGGAGCCAACCGTTGGCTCAGAATCCGTTTTTCAGTCAAGTTGACTCCATAACGGAGCCAACAGTTGGCTCCATAGCAGGACTGTAGTTTTTAAATTAAAAAAAAAAAGTTGAATAATTTAATTCTCAGCCAATGTAACAAATTATTTAATTTATTTTAGTGTAAAGTATTTAAATATTTGGTTTTTTTCGGAAAACTGGATTATATTGTTTCTTGTCCTGTTTTTGGGAGCTCGAGCACAGAGCATTTCCCATAAGACCACCATTTCTCCAAAATAAACTTTCCAACTTCCAAGACTCCAAGTTCGTGTCATTATGTATTTTTGAAATAGAATGCGCGTAAATGGGCCCCTATCAGGTTTGATCTTTTCAAACATCACAAAATAAATAATATCCAAGCTTCTTGAAGTTTGACTGACTGAATTTTTTTCTTTTCCAATAACTAAGAATAAGAACAAGTGGTAAGCATAGTTTCACCTGTTCTTCCTCTTTTAGTCAGAGGATTTTCACGTAATCAAGCTATTTTTCTCTTTTAAATATCCAGATAGATCTGCTTTACAGTCGGACTCCGTTATAGATTTCTATTACTATCCCAATTTTATAAGTCTTCATAAATAGAGTCCAATTTAATTTTATAGAAAGACTGCATAATTAATCAAGTGCAAGTTACCCACGCCGGTATATTCCGTTTGAACTTGAATTTAATGCCAGAAACCGGGAGACCCGACTGGCGAGTCCGAAGCTCCTCCATCTCCAAACATCAAACACGGCAAGAAAATCCCTCTTCTTCCCCTCGTCTTCATCATATTCTACGAAGTCTCGGGAGGACCCTTTGGCGTGGAGGACACAGTCAACGCCGCTGGCCCACTTCTGGCCCTCATCGGCTTCCTTATATTCCCACTCATATGGAGCGTCCCGGAGGCCCTAATCACCGCCGAGATGGGCACCATGTTCCCCGAAAACGGTGGCTACGTGGTCTGGGTCTCCTCCGCCCTAGGCCCATTTTGGGGATTTCAGCAAGGCTGGATGAAGTGGCTGGGTGGGGTCATCGACAACGCCCTTTACCCCGTCCTATTCCTCGACTACCTCAAATCCGGAATACCCGCCCTCGAAAGCGGCTGGCCCAGGGTCATATCCGTCATTGCCCTAACCCTCCTCCTAACCTACATGAACTACCGCGGCCTAACCGTAGTCGGCGCCGTCGCTATTGCCCTCGGCGTATTCTCCATTCTACCCTTCCTCGTCATGGGATTCGTCTCCATACCCAAAATAAAACCGAGAAGATGGCTAGCCGGAGACATTCGCCACGTCGACTGGAATCTGTACCTCAACACTCTCTTCTGGAACCTCAACTACTGGGACTCGGTCAGCACCATATCCGGCGAGGTCAAAAACCCAAAAACGACCCTCCCGAAGGCCCTGTTTTACGCCCTCGTCTTTGTCGTCCTTGCGTACTTATTCCCACTGCTGACTGGGACGGGCGCCGTTCCCCTGCAGCGGGAGCTGTGGACCGACGGATATTTCGCTGATGTGGCGGAGGCCATCGCCGGCTCGTGGCTCGGGTGGTGGGTCCGGGCGGCGGCCGCCGCCGCCAACGTGGGCATGTTCGTGACGGAGATGAGCTCGGACTCGTTCCAGCTGCTCGGGATGGCCGAGCGCGGGATGATCCCGGAGCTCTTCGCCAGGCGGTCGAGGCACGGGACCCCGACAGTCGGGATCCTGTTGTCTGCCTCGGGTGTTTTCGTGCTGTCGTGGATGAGTTTCGACGATATTGTGGCGGCGGAGAATTTTTTGTATTGTTTTGGGATGGTGCTGGAGTTTGTGGCCTTTGTGCGGCTTCGGATGGTGGCGCCGAGGGCACAGAGGCCGTACAGGGTGCCAGTGGGGACTGTGGGGGCTGCGCTCATGTGTGTGGCTCCGACGGCGCTTATATGTGCTGTGCTTTACTTCTCGACGCTTAGGGTTTTTGCGGTGAGCGTGGCTGCGATTGTGGTCGGGCTCGTTTTGCAGCCGTGTATGAGGTATAGTGAGAGGAAGGGGTGGGTTAGGTTCTCGACCAGCCGGGACCTTCCGGATTTTCGGTTGAGGGAAGGTCGTTGAAAGCTTTGTTGATTGTTCGTGCTTTAGGTTAGATGAGTATAACTTATACAGAAAATGTGTTCTTTTGCTTTTGCTTTTTTTTTTTCCTCAACAAATCCGTTTTTTAAGTAGTTTGAACTTTGAAATTGAAAGTAGTGAAATTTCGATTTTCCTTGCAAACAGATACATCAAAGTTGATGTACAGAATTTACAAATTCATAAAAAGAAAAGTCCAATAATCAGTGGGTTATGGTTTTCTCCTTTTCTTTGTTCATCTGGTGGAAGGTGTTCTGATTCATGCAGTTTCTTCTCTTAAAAGAGGCCATGTATTTTTGAAACATTCATCAACCGCAGGTTCTAACCGAACTCACTCAACTTACATAAGGCTGGAGTTAATGTGTTTTTTCACTCATTTTTAGAAAATAAACAGTGGCCTCACTATATTGCAGAGAGAAGAAAGAGCTCATCATACATATGTATTATTCTCCCTCTGTTACCTGAATATCAGAGTGAAATAACACTATAAATAAATGGTTCAGGATGATGAGTTTAGTTCAAATTATGAATGGCGGAAAGAAAATGCACAAGGATTTGTTTACACTGGCAAGTTTACAACCTTTCAGCTCCGAGGGCTGATAAGAGCATGCCCTGTCTTCAAACCCGAGCACGATTCGACATATCCCATCATTCAAGTCAGACTCAAACCTAGAACAAATTTTCTATAGAATCACTAAAAAAATTCTAAAATTAAATCCAATTCTCTCCAACAGTACATAAGCATTTCCACAACCTCATAAGTAGCAGATACCAGTTTCTATCTTCAACTCATGCGAAACTTCAAGGCACATCTAGTTGTGCAAAACAAGAGGTAATTTATTTACTTTCTCGTACCATAGAAAGATCTACCGCAGTTTCATAATTTTTCAACTTCCCAAAGATAAAAATCTCTAAGAAACTTGGTACACTAACCAAAAGCAACTACAACACACCTCATCACATAGACAAACAAACAGTAAGTAACATATCTAAAAACAACTCTTCCTCTAAAATTATTACTCCCAGCATGAAAATCAAAGCAACACATTCTCGAATCACAATCCCCACACAACCTCATATGCGGCGTTTCTTGGGGAGACGGCACCCATTGTGCGGCTTACGTGTCGTGTCCTCAAGATACACGACAGGGTTCACATCACTCCTCGAGTTAGAATACCCATCCCTGAAGCTCAGAATCGCGTCCTTCTTCCTCCTGAAAAACGTGAACCCGTTCACCTTCACAACCACCGACCGAGTCTTCATCTGCCTCACCTTCCGCCCCGCATTCTCGGCAGCTGCTTCCCCCGAGTACCTCCCCACCTTGCCGCCCTTCCCCGCCAGCTGTCCAGCTGTGACCCCAAACTTCTTGTTCCCCTTGGAGTCCGTGACCGTCACAAAGGCGTTGTTGCGCATCAGCCTGATGTGGACAACGTCCGCATTTGCCTCCAGCTGAAGGGGCTGCTGGTAGGGCGGGGCCCGCCCACCGATGCTGGTCCCTCTCTGCTGGGGTGGGGCCCGCCCATTCAAGCCATTCCCCCTCTCGTGGAGCAATCCCTTGACGTAGTCCATGGACCGGAGGAGAGGGGTTCTTCCAGCCTCGTCTTCAGCTGGTTTCCCGGAGTTAATGGGTCTCGTGAGATTTAGAGCGTGTGTCGGAGTGAGATTATTGGATACACTCCCATAAATTGAGGAATGGGTGAGGCCTGCAAATTATTGAAGTAGTAAAATTATCATCAGATTTGGGAAAAGGTCATTGTTTTATTAAAAATCACAACTTCACAAAGTTCTTGATTAGTGAGACTTGTCGCGTTATATGATGAAAATGGCGATGGGGAGAGGGATGCAGAACGTCCAACAAACTTTCGAGGGTTAGCCTGCGTTGTACTTGAATTTTTGGATTGGAAAAAATGTAGTGCAGTTAAGATGATCCATCTGCAGCCCTCGATTCTAAATAGAATAAGGAACCTACTAACAAACAAACACTCAGAAGTGCCTCTATTACAGCATCACTCTGTCTTAAATACACACACCAGGTGGTATAGCTGAACAACTTTTGGTTATAGTCTCCAACAGATCTTTTAACCACACAGTGACATTTCCAAGACTTGTAATTATGTCCTTCCAATCAACTTTTGTCCTTCGGATTTGGGTTATATTTCTATCACAAAATAAAAAGTTAAAAGACAACATAAATGTATACATATATGTTATGTCATGTATTAGCTACGCCGTGCTTAAAAGGTACAAAAGAAAAGAGAAACATCAGCCTATTCATGTGATAAATTAGAAAATTAAGATACAAACTTACAATTTCAGCACACAAATTCAAACTTATTCGTGGCAATTTACGAAAATAGAACAATTCTCAGCAAAATGGACTGTAAAGAAAATGGAAATGAAGAAATATATAAACCAACCTGTATAGGCATGGCCATTCTGCGGAATCTGGGGAAACGCATGGATTGGCCTACGAGATCCAAGGGCCCCAGAAGCTTGTCTGTGAAACTCAGCCAGCAGCCCCGACCTGAGGAGGGTCCTTCGAAACATCGTCCGCAGATTAATTAGTCTGCAGCAACACTCGAAAAATGGGCCCAAACATGCTATGAATAAAAGCTTTTTTATCACAGGACAATGCACAAAAATGATATATGAAAAGTTGATGTATATAATCATCAAAAACAAAAACTTAAGGTATGATACAAAATTCATTCGAATTTAAATATCCTGCAAACATAGAAGAAACCATTCAATCCAAAACCTCGCGCTTCGACAAATTAAACAGAACAAAACAAATATCTATCACACATTTCAAAATATTAGCAAAGCAATTGAAGATCCCACCACAAAACACACACACACACAATCCCCAGCCCGTGGAAATACAACCTCTCAAGTTACAGTTCTAAAAAAAAAAAAACATGGAATTTCGGATTCAGACTATATGAAGTTGGAACTGACCAAGTTCTTCGTGTAGGCTTCGATTTGGGTCTACCGACCGGAGATGGACTGTGGAAGCTCCTGATGCGTCGATAATTCCGTTTTTTTCTTGTCCCTTCCCCTCTTTTATTTCACCCTTTTTTTCCCCTCGAAAAGCCGATGGTCACTCACTTATTCATTGTTTGGGCTTTCTCACACCATCAGAGATTGGGCCCTATATTTCCTTGCCTATAGAAAAAGGTTGGGCTCAGTGGGCCTTCACTTATCTGAAAAGAACAGCCCATGTTCGACGATCCAAATACAATCCCAACCCTACAAAATTTTTATATCTTCTTTTCCTCTCTCTCACTCACACACAGACACGGAGCTATCAATCATGGGTTCACTCACACTTCACACGCCCCTCAGCCACCACTACTCCGACCATGGCCGTGGCCTATGCCACACCCGCACTCGACGGCCGGCCACCATCTTCCTCCGCACTCCTGAATTAGCTACGTCCTCCCCGCCCCTCACTTGCTGCTCCATCAATTCATTCCGCCACCACCAAACCCTCGCCTCCGCCCCGCAGACTCCCGCCACCGCCATGCGCGGCGCGGAGACCGACGCAATGGGTCTTTTGCTCAAGGAGAGGATAGTTTACTTGGGGAGCGACATCGATGAGGCTGTTGCTGATTCGATTATAAGCCAACTACTTTTGTTGGATGCCCAGGATCCCACAAAAGATATTCGGCTATTCATCAATTCCCCCGGTGGCCCACTCAGGTGTGTTTTTCTACTGCAGGTTCTTTTTAAGAGATTCTCTTATACTGTTATTTCTCGTTTTAACTTAGTCTGAAATGGTGATGCTGTAGTTCTGCTCGACTTTTGCGAATTTGTGGTTTGTTGTTTATTGTACGTTTCCCGGGGTTCAGCGAGTTGAATATGCTATCTTCCCAGTGAACTCTTCTGTTGGTGTAAAATTGGTATAAATTATGATTTTATGTGTACGAAGGAGTGCATTCTATTTGGACTGGGCAATATGATCTATAGAAGCTCTATTTCACACTGAACTTGTTGTGGATGTCTTGTTCTATATTAACTTTCCTCATTCAAAGACCTTATACTATTTGAAATCCTGAGTTGGTCTTTGATGGCTACTAGCTGAAATAGAAATGCAGCAAACTGACAATGTTCTTTGAGTGGGACAAATGTGTACCTTCCTAAAGCTTGAGGAAAATCCTCCACTTCATCAGTAAAATATATCATCCTTATCTACTCTCGAGGTCTTTATATACCTTAGGTCAACAATACTTCCCCACAGGTCATCACAAATGTCTAAAGGTCAATAACATGTAGACTACCCACATGCCCATCATATGTATATTGTCTATAGGTGATCACGTAAACCACGCACAAGTAAATCAAATGCACTGCCCACATGTCCGTCAATCATATAAACTGCCCACAGGTCCATCATAGGCTTTGTCCATAGGTCAATAACATGCCTTAAAACACTAGGAGGTATCACGAGCTACCACGAGGTCTCTACCTCTCCATTTATTAAAAAGGTCACCGTATATTTTTCGAGCTACAAGGTCTTACAACCAATTTACCCGAGCTACATGAGACCGGTCCACCTGAACTATTCTATATGTTATATCAATATTAACAATAAAAATTAATCTCTTTTGCTGTAGTATATATTTAATGCTCATAAAGAGGTACTATAAGCACTTTCTGTTAAACTTAAGTTGAACAATCAAGTCACTTGGCGGACACCTTTTTGAAAAACTAAATTCACAGGATACTGGTAAATGTCAAGTGAAATGTGGTTTAGTCAATACTCTTTCTAGTGGTTTGGTTAACTCGTTCCATTTTAGTTCATCTGGTATGTGTTGTATACTATGCTTGATTCTTACAGCATGGACTCTTGTGGCTGTTAGATATGATATTAACATGGGTATTTATGGTTTAGGACTATAAACCAAACAAGCTACGTGATGCATGCTTAGGGTTGTGATTGACATTTGGGTTGTTGTGATCACTCTTTATGCTTAGAGATTGGAAATGAGGTGGACTTCATTGGTATATGTTGATCAGACAAATATATGTGCAAAGGGAATTACGGGAGACTAAGTCTACTCATTTAGTTGGTCCAACCCACTCTGAATTCTTTTGTTGTTCTGCTGCTTTTACCCTCTCCTTTTATTTGTACTGAGACATTGGGGGAATTATGAAAGTAAGTGACCACATAAACCATAAGCTCTGTGGGCTTCCCCTTCTCTTCATCCAACTCAAAATTGATGCTTTCCCTTACAGCAAAATCGTATTTCGAATGCCTTAAAAACCCTATTGGTGAGAAGCGGTTCGTAGATTAGCTCGTTAGTTATGGGAGCATCCAAAAATTTGGAGCTACATAACTGATGAACAGCTATGTATGTTTGAGGAATTAAAACCTAACTGCAGATTTTGCGTAGCAGATGTTTGTTTTGGACAACGGAACTGGGTTGTTCATTTTTTTCTTGTGGTTTTGCTTTTGATTTTTTTCCCGTTAATATGGATAAAGTGTGGTAACTAAATCAACTCCTTTGGATTAATGCATCTAATAGATAAGTTTCAACCAATAGCCCGTGTTGAATTGATGTGATAATCTTAATTTTTTAGCAATGGGAGCAGCCAAACTAAGGGGGTGACTGGATATGAATTCAACTAGTAAAAAATTGATTTTTTTAACTATAGTTAAGTTTGAAAAAATGTGGTATGGTTAGTTGTTAGTGAATATATTAAAATATTATTTAAAATAAAATAATAATTTTATTTGACGTAAAAGTAAGAGAAAATAATTGGAAGTGATGATTAGTTAAAATTATGTGAGTGGATGAATAGTGAATTAAAGTTGATGTGATGTGTAAGATGATTGGTTGATATTATTTAATTATATTGATAATATTGAAAATAGTGGTGTTGAGTTAAATTTGATTTTTGATTGGTTTTTTTACTGTGCAATCTATATCCAAACGCCCCCTAAATGATGGATATTGTTTCTTAAAAAGCTAAAGTTTGTCGCAGCTGAGGCTGATGTGCTGCGGCTGGTTTAACTTGGTATAAAGGCCCTATATTTACTGTTTTAGTTCCATATATTGGATGACTTATTCAATTTCAGAATCAAGGCTTATTAAGTGATTTTACATTTTTGTTCCTGTCGGGAACAAATGAATCCAGTTGTTTATTTCAAGATAATTTTTTATTTTTTCAATTCTTGAAGTATTCAAAATGTGTGTACATAATGGACTCCAAATCATTTATGCACACGTCTGTTACCTGTTAAAGGAAGTTTCAGTTGCTACTTATTAGCTGCTGTTCTTTACCCAATCATGGCTTCACATTCTTAGTATCTTTTGGACATTTAATTGTTTGACGCGTCAGTGCAATTATGTGATCAATGATTATTTCCATAAAATATTGTAAGCAGCCAAAGTTATTGGCCTAATGTCATCTACACTGATGTACTGTGGTCTTTAAGGGAGGAAGGTGGGGGTTTCCTTTCCTTTAATCCATGGCCATGACATAACCTCATGTTCATTTTTTGGAAGTAAAGCTTATCAATTGGTTTTATGTGTCTTTTGCTGTTGGGAACAATTGAGACCCGACTTGTTTATTTTAATTCGTGTTTGGTGTTTACCTTGTGTGAACTGCGCCACGTGCCTTTGGTATTAGTACATTCAAAAGGGATGTTCTAGCTCTAAGCTCTTTTTAGGCTTTCTCATATTAATCAATCGTGGCTTGCGTCTACTAATACTTTTGAGTTTCGACACATCAGATTGGCCAACATGATAACTTCCATCAATAAGATACGAGCAGGTCATATGATCAAATGGATATAGCTAAAATCTAGGCACTTTACTTTCTGTATCCTACCTTTATCCATAACAAAGTCAATTAGGCATACATTCAACCTTTGTATCTTCCTGTTAATTCATGAGCATAATTCACATTCTCTCTGACATAATTAACCACATCCATTTATGTTATACTTGAGATTTTTCCTGACGAAAGAATTGAACAACGAATTACCACTTGTTTCTGGAACTTTTTTCTAAAGTGCTACCCACTCTTTTTCAATGCTTCTCGTCAGAAAGTTATCTGTTGTTCTGTAAACTTCCTTTGTATTATATAAAATACCTCACGTAA
This sequence comes from Striga asiatica, assembly GCA_008636005.1. Lineage (NCBI taxonomy): Eukaryota > Viridiplantae > Streptophyta > Magnoliopsida > Lamiales > Orobanchaceae > Striga > Striga asiatica. The sequence continues at coordinate 296,709 of BKCP01012625.1, forward strand.
ATTACTTAAGCAAAAAAAAAAATATAATTTTATCATATTCCCATATTTTCCTCTTCAACTTAAATACATAAAAATCAAAAACATTTTTTTCGGTACACCTCACAGCTCCGCTCTGGCCATATTCGACGTCATCCGCCTACTGAGGGCGGATGTCTCCACTGTGGCGCTCGGCTTCTTGGCTTCGACTGCCACCATAATCCTCCTCAGCGGGGCCAAGGGCAAGCGGCTGGCAATGCCGAACACGCGCCTCATGATACACCAGCCCTTCAGCGGGACCAGCGGGCCAGCCAGGGATGTTGAGGTCCAGGCCCGCGAGGCCATGCATAACAAGGCCACCGTTATACGCATCATATCAGCATCCACAGGCCGCCCTTACGAACAGGTGGAGAAGGATATCGACAAGGACTTCTACATGTCGCCCATTGAGGCCGTTGAGTACGGGATTATTGATGAGGTGATAGATCGGGACACCATTATTCCGCTCGAGCCCATTCCGGAGGAGGTCAAGTCCTCCGTTATCACCTTGGAGACGCTCAAGAACCCGAGGAAGTATTTGATTCCGGAAATCCCAGATGATGAGATATATTAGGTGAGTGTTCTAAGTGTTTTAATGTCGGGCGGGTGGTATTATCCATTAGAACTGGGTGTACGTGTTTGTAAACAGCTGCGTTTATTTATTTATTTATTTATTTTCAGTTACTTGTTTATGGTCGTGTTTGTACTTCATTCTCGTTGAGTCGCATTGACCGCGTTGACCGATGCTTTTGCGTGCAAGTGTTATCTTACTGAGATCATGATTGCATAGGTTTGTTTTATCGGGCAGTGTTTTGGCCTCCATTCGTGTGAAAATGCTATATAAAAAAAAAATATATATATATATAAGGATTGGTTCCAATGCATTCCATTATTTAAAGTGAGGACGTGAGACTCATTCCTAGTCACAAGATTTAGATCTTGATTTAAATAATAATTCTTTATTTTTATTATTTAATTCTTTATTTTTAATTATTTAAATACTATTATGACCATTGATCGTTGACTTCCGACGTTGACTGTTGACTCCAGCGTTGACTTTCGACGTTGACCGTTGACCATTTGTCTTTTGTTATGTTATTTCTTTCTTGCTAGGTTAGTTATTTGTAGCTGCTAGGTTAGTTGAGTTTTGTTGCTAGGTTAGTTGTCTTTTGTTGCTAGGTTATTTTTTTCTTGCTGCTAGGTTAGTTGTCTTTTGTTGCTAGGTTAGTTCTTTCTTGCTGCTAGGTTAGTTGTCTGATGCTGCTAGGTTAGTTGTCTTTTGTTGCTAGGTTATTTTTTTCTTGCTGCTAGGTTAGTTGTCTTTTGTTGCTAGGTTAGTTCTTTCTTGCTGCTAGGTTAGTTGTCTGATGCTGCTAGGTTAGTTGTCTTTTGTTGCTAGATTATTTCTTTCTTGCTGCTAGGTTAGTTGTCTTTTGTTGCTAGGTTATTTCTTTCTTGCTGCTAGGTTAGTTGTCTGATGGTGTTAGGTTAGTTGTCTTTTGTTGCTAGATTATTTCTTTCTTGTTGCTAGGTTAGTTCTTTCTTGCTGCTAGGTTAGTTGTCTTTTATTGTTAGTTGTCTTTTGTTGCTAGGTTATTTCTTTCTTGCTGCTAGGTTAGTTGTCTGATGGTGTTAGGTTAGTTGTCTTTTGTTGCTAGATTATTTCTTTCTTGTTGCTAGGTTAGTTCTTTCTTGCTGCTAGGTTAGTTGTCTTTTATTGTTAGTTGTCTTTTGTTGCTAGGTTATTTCTTTGTTGTTGTTAGGTTAGTTGTCTGATGCTGCTAGGTTAGTTGTGTTTTGTTGCTAGGTTAGTTGCCTTTGTTGCTAGTTTAGTTGTTCTTTCTTGCTGCTAGGTTAGCTGTGTTTTGCTGCTAGGTTAGTTGTCTGATGCTGCTAAGTTAGTTGTGTTTTGTTGCTAGGTTAGTTGTCTTTTATTGTTAGTTGTCTTTTGTTGCTAGGTTATTTCTTTGTTGTTTCTAGGTTAGTTGTCTTTTGTTGTTAGGTTATTTCTTTCTTACTGGTAGGTTAGTTGTGTTTTGTTGCTAGGTTAGCTGTCTTTGTTGCTATCTTTTGTTGCTAGGTTATTTCTTTGTTGTTTCTAGGTTAGTTGTCTTTTGTTGTTAGGTTATTTCTTTCTTACTGGTAGGTTAGTTGTGTTTTGTTGCTAGGTTAGCTGTCTTTGTTGCTAATTTAGTTGTTCTTTCTTGTTTTGTTTCTTGCTGCTAGGTTAGTAGTTTTTTGTTGCTAGGCTAGTTTAGTTGTTCTTTCTTGTTGTTAGGTTAGTTGTGTTATGTTGCTAGGTTTCTTGCTGCTAGGTTAGTTGTGTTTTGTTGTTAGGTTAGTTGTCTTTGTTGCTAGTTTAGTTGTTCTTAGTTGTTCTTTCTTGCTGCTAGGTTACTTGTGTTTTGTTGCTAGGTTAGTTGTCTGATGCTGCTAATTTAATTGTGTTTTGTTGATGTTGCTAAGTTAGTTATATTTTTTTTTTATAAAAAATTGTAACCTATAGGATTTGAACCTAGTACCTCATGGAGGCAAGACAAGCAATGCAACCACTACACCACTCAAGGTTGAGTATCTTTTGTTGCTAGATTATTTATTTCAATACAACGGGTCAACGCCGGAAGTCAACGGTCAACGCCGGAAGTCAACGATTCTCGCCGGAAGTCAACATCGGAAGTCAACGGTCAACGCCGGAGTCAACTAATAATTATTTTATTATTTAATTAATGTATATTTTAATTGATTTTGATCTAGACAAAATGAGTGGCTAAGATTGAGTCTCACGTACTCATTTTAAGGAGTGGTCTCATTGGATCCATCCTCTATATATATATATATGTGTGTGTGTGTGTGTGTGTGTGTGTGGTTGTAATAGTTGGTCACCGAGCAAGGGGAAACGGAGAAAAGGGTACAAAGCGGCTCATACATATTTTTCTTGCGCCAAGACTAGAGATGGGTCATGCAACTCCCAGCACGCGGAAGCTTATGAATAAGTCTATCCTCATGTTGTTATTATGTATATTTGATTTTTATTTTCATTTTACATGAGGGTGTCTCCTGTACCGTTTATGCATTAGTCACCAAGTTCTGACCGTTATTTTTCTCTTCTGCTGTTCTATTGTGAGATCAGTTGTGGAAACTACAGACGAAAATGTGTTCTAAGGTGGTAATGAAAGTTTATCCATGTTTGTGTCGTACCAGAGTATGCAGTTATTTGCATGAAGTTGTACTTCCAATCACTATATAGTGAATGCTCTCATTACATTCTGAAGTTTCGCTATAAATATTCTAAAATATGTACAGCAAAAAAATCCTTTTGGATTAATGTGATTTGTTGTTGTTATGCATGCACCTAATTCTTATTAAAATTTGATACTTATCGAATGAACACACAACTACAACAAATGAAAGAGAAAAACGAAAGAGAAAGTTTGTAGATTGTTGAATCGTATCTGAGCTCACAATTCTACCAGATGCCTGGGATTATCATTGGATATTGAGATTCTACCAGATACTTGGGATTACCATTGTGCATTGAGAAGCCTAAAAAAGAAGCATTTGACTATATATTACAAGTTGGGAGGCGAAAAATCATTAGCTGGAGAAACAAATTGTTATCTTGTGCATGTAGGGAGGTGCTAATCAAAGCTATACTAAATGCCTTGCATTTGCTATGTCCTGTTTTATTCTCCCTGCAAGTCTTTGTAAAACAATTTCCCAGCTTTGTAGCCAGTTTTGGTGGAGTAAGGGTGGAAATCAGGGTAGAAGGGTTCATTGGAAAAGCTGAAAATATTTAACTCTGCCAAATTCATGGTGGGCTGAGTTTTTAAGATGTAAAACTTTTCAATGAGGCCTTGATTCTGAAGCAACTATGGAGGTTAACAACTGAGCCTCAACTTTTGAGGTACTAAAACAAGGTATTTTCCTAACACAACCATCTTTGAGGCTAAGAGGAGCCAGGGAGCTTCATGGTTATGGAATAACTGGTTGAGAGTGCTTACATTGTTTGGGAAAGGAGCATGGAGGGAAGTAATGAATGGGTTAGAGACCAAGATCAATGACCCTTGTTGGGTTCCTCTGCAAGGACCAAAACCTCCTATGTCAAAGAGGAATTCACAGACAACCTGATATGGGTTAGAAATCTAATGCATGAGGATGTAAGATGTTGGGTGAGGCAAACATTCAATGAGCAGGACAACACTGCTATCCTTCAAATTGGCATCACAAACTCCAAGTTACCTGACATATGGAGATGGAACTTAGATTCAAAGGGGAGATTCCCAGTGGCTTCAACTTATGGCCATCCCATTTACAATAAGGTGCTCCAACTGAAGGCAATTGTTCAACCAAAGCAAATGAGGAGGCCAGAAATAGAAGTTGGAAGTTGCTGGTCAAAGGTAAAATCAAGCATTTCTTGTGGAAATGCTACTCTGGTACTCTCCCTCTTCTTGTTCATGTGCATTCCAAAGGGTTAGAGGTTGATGACATTTGTAGCTACTATAGCATTTCATGTAGTATGATTGAATATGTTTGGATTATTTTATGTTTGTGCATGATGCTTGTTTGTTTATGCTTGTTTGTGTATATTTGTTTGTATTTTTTAACTATTATCTGCTTCCGCATTTCAGAACTCGTATTTCCCGAATTCAGATTTGTATATCAGATTTCAGATTTTCAGTCTATGCATGTGTAATTTCAATAATTTTCATGGCCTTAATTCTAGAATGAATTTTACTTGGGTGCATGCGTAATAGTTTAAAGAGATATAGATTAAAGTTGAGTATTATCCTGCAGTTAAAGTTAAAAAGTTTTCGAAACAGTTAAATTGAGTTTTCAAAAATTGAATAAGTGTTTTCAAATTTATGAGTACGAAAAATTTACTTTGATTATAGTAATAGTAGGCGAGGTATTACAACTGTAATTGTGTATTGTTTGGTCTAGACCACCGTTGGGTGGATCTCTTAGTTGTTTATTTGTTGTTCAGCTAGTTTCAAGTGTACTTTTTGTTTCATTAGTTTAGTTTTTAATACATCTATCGTTCTAGAAGAAAAAAAAATCTCCTTCTCTTGTCTCTTTACAAAGCAAAAAATGATATACTACATTCTCATATATAAATAATCTATACTGTTATAAAAGGACGAGCGATTTTGTAAAAATAATGATTTGCCTAAAAAACCCTTACTTTGACATATATTTAATGGCAAATTAGTAATTCAGTAATACCCATCTTATTTTATATTTTTAATTAACAAATGATGATCTGCCTAAAAAACTCTTACTTTGAAATATTTTTAATGGCAAATTAGTAATACAGTAATACCCATCTTATTTTATATTTTTAATTAACAAATGAACTACCTAAAAAACTCTTACTTTGACTTAATTTTAATGTCAAATTATTAATACACTAATACTCTTCAAATCTTATATTTTTTAGTTAATCACTAATATTTAATTAAATAAATAACAGCGTAACATTGAAGACTATTATGATCCACGCCCAAAGTATGACTCAAATAATTCTAAATTTTACTAAAAGTGATGGAGATTGAGGTGGTCTTTGAAGAAATTGTTATGATCTCTTAGCTAAGTAGCTGTTGAAAAAAAAAAAATAACTCTTCCACAGAAGTTCACCAAAACAAATTGGTTCTTGTAAACAATATATCTACCAAATTATCTTATACAATATTTAGTCCAAATATTTTATTATATTCCATGTCTAAATGTTGTGCTAACTAAAATGGTAACTCAGAATACTACTAGAAAAGGACGAGTATTTTTGTAAAAGAAAGAACTAACTAATATACCCTTACTTTGGTATATTTTAAATGGCAAATTAGTAATAACATAATATATATATCCCATCTTATATTTTTTTTTATTAATAACTAATATTTACCTAAAAAGCCTTTTATTTGACATTTAATGTCAAATTAGTAACACACTAATATTCATTTAATATTTTATTCATTTAATACAATTAAATGAACAAAACATTCCACATCTCTTAAAAATCATCCACAATATTCACACCATTATTCTTAAAAAATTTGGTTTCTTCCACATATCTCCCAAACTGTTTTCTTCCATATCTTTAAAAAATTAACTCAACAGTAACCCAAACAACACAGTTTTGAAATGATATTGAATTTTTGTTTTGAATAACGTACTAATTTTTAATATACTTTTGATGATAAAATCGTAATCATATTTAATGATTTTAAATATATAAAATTTATTTAAACAAAAAATGATGCGACAAACAACATAATAAATACTTATAAAAGATCTAAAGATTCTCAACTATTTGTTTACCTATCTTTTAACAAAACGATAAATCTTGGTAAAACATGATAATTTAGTTGAGGGGTAAATTTTATATAATAAATAATTTCCAAGATACATACATAACTTTAATTAAGAAAAGATACCTAAAATATTACCGAAATCATGCACACGTGAAATATATACATAATCTAACAAACTAGAATAATGGAAGAATTCATTTAACTAGGTCATTATTTAAGAAAAATAAACTCTTGTATTTAGAACTAGAATTATATTGCACCTTAGTTTTATTGGATAGAATTTTGATCCCACAAAAATCGTCATTGTTTAGTGGTTTGTATTTTCAAATTTTGGTCGCAAAGCTAATAGAGTTTTCGAAACAGTTAAATTGAGTTTTCAAAAATTGAATAAGTGTTTTCAAATTTATGAGCACGAAAAATTTACTTTGATTATAGTAATAGTAGGCGAGGTGTTACAACTGTAGTTGCGTATTGTTTGGTCTAGACCACCGTTAGGTGGATCTCTTAGTTGTTTATTTGTTGTTCAGCTAGTTCAAGTGTACTCTTTGTTTCATTAGTTTAGTTTTTAATACATCTGTCGTTCTATAAAAAAAAAAAAAAAATTCTCCATCTCTTGTCTCTTTACGAAGCAAAAAATGATATACTACATTCCCATATATAAATAATTCTATAAAAAAAAAGAAACAATAAGAATATTTCATCAATTAATTTGATTAATTAGTTCTCATCCCCATCCCAATTGGACTTCATCTTGGGTCCGGTTGGCCCTTCCTCCCCCAAAACCTCTTTCGGCAACGAGTTCACAAATTTCTTGAACTTGGATTTCAAACCCCCGATCAGTAACTTCTCCACCTTCTTCAGCTCCTCCGCGATGTCGTAGCTCACCTTTGGGCCCCACTCCCTGCTGTACTCCAGCCACGGCGGAGCCGCCACCTCCCCCTCCGCCGCCGCCACCACCACAAACCTCGCCCCCGTGTCCATCCACGCATCGCCCCTCGCCGCGTCGTCCCTGATCCCGACGTCGTCGCAATTCCCGAGGAGGGTCAGCCCGGCCCGGTGGTAGCTCGCGTGCCCGTTCAGGGACGGGTACACCGCGAATTTGTTGCCGTTCTGAAACTCGAGAAGGGACGATTCGACCCATTCCCCGCCGCTGTGCTGTGCGAAGAAAACACTGGTGAGGGCCCCGTCGAAATTGCTGATCCTCAGGGTCACGTGCTCCCAATCCCCCACGTGCTCGCCGATTTGCCCCAACGAGATCCTCTTAATCGGCCCGACCTTCGCCGTCGCCCTGCCGTTGAACGGGTAGAACACCCACACCTGGACATCGGTGAACGTCGCCCCTAGGACGTTTTTCACGTGGAGATAGACCTCCGCCGTCTGCAGATCCCCTCTCACGATTTTGTCCCGGGCTTGTTGGTCGGCCGGGAGGTCCAGCCAGTACGAGCCGTCGTTTGGGCCGCCTTGAGGTAGATTCGAGCCGTCGGGCGGCAAGATAGGGATCGGGCTCGACTCGTTCCCCTTGGTGTACAGCAATGCCCCGTTGGTAAAAAACCAATTCACCGACGAGGGCAGGTAAATTTCGTCGGGGTGAAAGTAGAAATAAGGCAAATAAGTGGAGAACAATGCTTGTATTTGGTCGCGGTTTGGCATGCTCCCAAATGTAGGGCTTTTGTTCTTTAAAGAGGATATAGGGATTGCGGCATTCGAGTCTTGGGTGCCTTTGAGGACTATAAATGTGCCGGCACTCAGGGCCTGGGCCTTGCTCCCTCTTGTTTTGGGCCTCAACCCATATGCCGTGGGCCCATTGTCACCTCCGCTCCAAATACCAACATCGGGCTCTAACTCATCTGTGAAGTCGGCCCGAACGCATCGGATTTTGTCAAGTGGGGGCTTCTCGGGCGTGGTCGTGACTAATAGGCCCACGGGTTTGTAGCCATCGGGTGCGATTGGTGTCCAGAAGTAGACATTGGTGTCGGCAGTGGATTGGAGGGTGTAATCGGTGGGTGGTTTTAGGATCTCGCCCAATGGGTCACTCGCATCTGTTTTACTCACAATGACCAAACCGGAAAGTGGCCGGTTGTTGGGCTGGGCATAGTGCCCGAGCATGGAGAACCCGTCTGGTATGGAGGCGGGCTCGAAGAATGTGGCCCCAAGGTTGTCCGGCCCACCATATTTTGCGGCCCAAATTTTGTTGAATGAGGTTATTTGTTGGATTTGGAGGCCACCGAGGTCGATCACTCCCGTCCCGAAGCCGTCGCCTGTATTTCAGACACGGAAACTCAGAGATTTATGAAAGAAAAAGGAAAAAAGACAAGTAAAGTAGAAGAAAAATTTGTTAGTACAAAAACTAAAGGAGAAAAAAAATCAAAAATAGAAATTACAAGTACCTCTCCACTTTGCATTCTCATAATCATTATAGATATCTTCTTACATAAAGGGAGAATTAAGTTGTGAGAATAGAGAAACAACTATTAAGTGGGCATTCTTAATTAACTTCAAACAAGTATCATTGGTTTTTTATTCTAAAATTAGCTCATTGAGATGTAAAGGAAAAAGGGAAAGAAATAGAAATTACAACCACTAGGCACATTCACAGAGAATTAGTTTCTATCATCCAATGCTATTTTTAAGGTGTTCAGTTGAGATATGCGGGTGAGAGAAGAGATAAAAGAGCTATTCTTAAGGATG
>BKCP01012625.1:305795-356269 GCA_008636005.1 Striga asiatica
ATGTAAAAAAAGTAAAAAAATAAAATAAAAAAGAATGAATGTTTTTATGAGGAACACACTATATTACCTTGCGGCCATGGGGGTAATGGATAAGGAAGCTTAAAAATGGTTTCAACTGGCAAAGGCTGAGATTCATCCTTGATTGACAATGAAATATTGGTGCAACTCCCAAGGACAAATAGTTTGCACAAAATAATTACAATGGAGAACCTTACACAAACATGGCAGTAACAAATGTTTCTTGCACTCACAAAGCCAAGGATTTTAACCAACATATTCCCAGGACCAACAATAATGGAGTTCACCATTTTTCTTTCTTTATATTTTATCCTGAGGGACCTGAAAAATTGTTAAAAAGGCCTGATTATTTATCCCATGCACATTTGGTCCCTCAAGAAAGACAAAGGTATTGGGTAAGGTGGGTTTGTATTTTTGGAGGTGGTCACGATTATAATTTATAGGCCTTTGCGTGCAGTGACTATTATTGTAGCCAAGTCTTGGCCGCACACAATTTCTTTTTCTTTTTCTTTTTCTTTTTCTGGATTTGTGTGTTGGACAAAATAAAATCATCAATGGGGATATTTGACATTGTGTTTGCATTTCATGCGTGAAAAATGCAATTATTGAAAATCAGATTTTTTTTTCTCACCTATGACCTAACGCTCGACTTTATTTATTTACTAGTACAGAGCCCGTGCGATGCACGGGGTGCACAATTTTAAGGCTATTTATCCAGACTTATAATTATATATATGAATAAAGAAAAATGTACGGGATATATACGAGATATATTTATTTGGAGAATATTATATTATAAGATGCAATATTTAATAAAAGTTTATAATACGCAAGAAATTGTACAATGTTCAATAAAAGTTTTATAATATTCAAGTGGAATCTTAAAGTCTCTTGTACATTAAGACTACTGACAAAATAATATTTTAATCAATAAGTTTCCTTTCCTTGTAGTCAAATTGTGAATGTGATTTGAGGAGTACAACAAATCGATATATAGCTGACTTGCTTTCTTCATTGTAGTTTTTTTTCTTTTTTTTTCATAATGAACTTAAAAATATTCTAAAATATAGCAAAAATTAATTTTTTTTATTATAATTAGCAACTTTACTAAATATAAACTCTCAATCTATGGTGTTAATCAACGTTTAAGTCTAAAAATTAAGAATTTTTACCTCTTTTAATCAACGTTTAAGTCTAAAAAACAATAGAGTTACTATAAGTTTTTTTTCTACATCTTTTAAAAAATTAAATATGAGCATGTTAGGGCTAGGTTGTAAAATAATTAATATATTATATCACTAAAACATTTATACTAATAAAAAGTTAATTTTAGCATATAAATTTATCCCTTGATATAAGAGAAAGTAACAGTTTTACTTATTATTGTTCACCATATAATATTTATTATTATTTTATTATATAATAAAAAAAATATTGTTAAATAGTGTAGTTATAAAATTATATGAATTTTTTCTTTTTTAAAATATGGATTTAATATTTTTTTATGATTTGATAATATAAACAAATCTATACTTAACTTTGACAAATAAAACAAATAAATATTTTAGCAAGTATTTAATGTATATACTAAATAGGAATATATTTGGTATAATAAAATACCAAATATAATCAAATAAGTCAAAGTGTACATTTTTATTTGATATTTGATTTTTTTATTATTAAAATCTTTTTATTATACTTACCTTTTTAAAATAAAACAAATAAATAAATCAATTAAATAAATAAAATATTATAATACAAAAATAGTAATGACATTTAATGCAGTTGATTTTTCTGGATAGTAAATGTAGTAAATAGAATATCCTTTTATATAGTATAATACGGAAATAGTAATATAATAAATGCTGTTGACTTTTCTGGCTACTTAATTTGGTAAATAGTACTCCTTTTAATATAAGTATAGATTTATATGTAGATTTCATAACCACTAAAAGAGGAAAAGTGATGATAGAGGACTGGATTCTATTGTCGTTTGACATTTGCTGACAGTGCACTAACTGACATCTGAATTGGTGTATTCGGTATCAAGGATACACATTATTTTTACTAAAATTAATGTTCATTATTCCTATTATTCTCTTATTTACATATATCTAATTTATGAAACATAAATAGCTGATTCTGTTCCTATTTTTTCTCTTATTTATCCCATATCTGATTTATGAAACATAAATAACCCATTTATTTGTATCACGCTGTTAATAATATCTGATAGTAATCTATATCTATATCTACTAGTACGTAACCCGTGCGATGCACGAGATGTAAAATTTGGAAGAATAATTAAAATTTGGAAGAATAATATAACTTCACCTGCATTAGGATCGAAATTGAAATCATTAAAATACATAGAAACATTGTGGAATCATAAAAAGTTCGGTAACAATCATATATTATTAAAAACCTCCTTGTACACAACATTATGAGTTTGATTATTTGGTAACTCCTCATTATCACAAACTAATATTTTCAAAAGAGACAAATCTTAAAAATCAAACTAATATTTTTGGTAAACAAACTAATATTTTAGGATTGGTGAACAAACTAATATTTTAGGATTTCTAGGATTTGTCTCTTTTTGGTGAACAAACTAATATTTTAGGATTGGTTATATGAATAAGGCTACCTGTTTTTGGTGTTCTTTTCATTCATTTTCATTCAAACAATCCGATGACTTGTATAATGAAATCCGAATCTTAAGCCGAAATATTTAAAAAAAGAGTTTTTAAAAATTGAAAAGTCAATGCAATCAGTTCAGATTAATTAAAGGTCAAAGAATATCCGCTCCTGGAAATAAAGACGTGTGCTATCATTAACCAAATATCTGATTATTGATATAGATTGATTACCAAAAAATAGAATGCCATAAGGACGCTTCATGGAAATATCAATGGGATAAGGTCATAACAGATCGCTACACATTTTAACGATAAAAGCTCATATGGAATGATTCATGATAATTATGTCGTAATTAATGAATTAATTAGATGTGTGAAAAGGATATAATTAATGAGAACTGTGAACATAATTAATGAGAACTGTGAAAAGGACATAATTAATGAGAAGTGTGAAAAGGACATAATTAATGAGAACTGTGAAAATGACATAATTAATGTGTGAAAAGGACATAATTAATGAGAAGTGTGAAAAAGACAAAAACTTACCGATTTTGGAAAATATTTAATGCAAATCCGACATTGACCATAATTTGACCTACTATTTTGGATAAATGTTAATTCTTATTATATAAGTATAGATATCATAAGAATTAACATTTACCATAAATAATAGTAATGAAAAGTCAACCCATATTTATTATATACTATTTTCAGTAATTTTTTTATTGTACATTTTAATTTTAATTCATTATCAAAAATTTGGATGGTTCCTAAATTAATGGGTTTTAAATGCACGTATCATGTTTCAAAAATTATAAATTATTTAAAATCGGATGGTTCCTAAATTAATGGTTACAAACTTTTCAAAGTGCGTATCATGTTTCAAAATTTATAAACCAATTAAAATCGGATGGTTCCTAAATTAATGGTTATAAGCTTTTCAAAGTTGTAATCTTTATGACATCTTTTCTTTTTGACTTTTAATAATAAAATTATTTTAAATATATATACATATATATATATATTCTAATCCAAAAATTCAATCATGTTACAATATATATATATTGAACGTTAAAAATATTTTTTAAATTGCATACCCAATCAATTAATCTTGATTTTTTTTTAAATTACTATGTTTATTTTTTATTAATATGCATAAAATAAAAATAAATAATTCATCTTTAGATATATAATTTATAATCTTAATATACTATCATTTGGTGTAGACATATGAATCATAAAATTTTTTAATTTCATAAAATTAAATATTATATTTAAAGAAACTAAGGAAAATTTTACTAAGGAAACTACTTTGGCTCGACCCACGTTGATTGAATTACTTTTAAGTGATATTTAAAATAGTAAAAAAACTTGACACAACTTGGTTGGTCCTAGGTAACTAAGTTATATATCAGTTTGACCAGACCAAATCGATTATTGAACCTAAATATAAATTTAATATTAAAAATACTTTATTACGTGAATGTGATGTAGTCCAAACTTCAAATAATCATATTAACAATACTTTTATTACAACATCATTAATGATTTATGAATATTTATATATCATTTTATTATTATTTATGTGAACAAAATAATTAATTTATTATAATTTATATTAATGTACGGTAAATATAAGGTTTTTTCAGAACCAGACCGTCATCGAAACGATCAAGTTATTTTATTAAATCATCTGTGGTTGTTCAGATTTTAATACATTATAATTTAGTGTATATATATATATATATATATATAGTACTTTTTGTAGTAAATTACAATAAAAATTGTTACTTAAATATCTAAACAATTTATAAATTCAAATGTTTAAACTAATTGATAAACAATTTATAAATCTCTATTTTATTTAAATATGTAACTTTATTTAAAATAATTTATAATGTAACAAAATTTGTTTAAAAAATCCTTTCGATCCTATCAGTCCAACAGACTAGTGTTGACGGATTCCATAGCAAATATTTTATTCAACCGCACTAGACTGGTTATAAACGGTTCTCGGTCTATTCGGTCGGACTGTGTCCAACCCGATTTAATTTAAAAATAATAGGTAAATCATGATTAATGTTATTTATTTATTTAATTTATAATACAATCAAAATATTGTTTTTCCGTGTATCGCACGGGCCACGCACTAGTACATAAAAAGAGAATAATATTTACCTCATTTTTGTAATGAATTAAAACAAGTTTTTAAAAAAAAAAAAGTTAGGCGAAATATTAATTGGATTGTACTCGCGAAATATTAATTGGATTGTACTCGGATCACATTTTTATGCATAATTCCAAAACTCTTGCAATCAACCATTTTAATCGAAACTGCAATAACAAACTAACTAATTGTACTTTTCTAATACATTGCTTAATATATTAAAAAGAAATGGTTGATTTACTCATCCAAAAACCACCAAATATATGAAAAATATTTGTTGAGCTACAATCATCCAAAATCCAACCCCAATTATTTAAAAATCCAGCCCCAATTATTTATTGATGAGATAATAAAAATAAAAAAATAGTATTCTATTGTTTTATTCCAATATTTTTTACTTATTCATGTCATTATAAATAATTAAAAACAATAAACTGAATATTTTATTTCAATATTGTTTATACATGAAAACTAATCAATTGCATTATGAGGTACATGTTGATATCAAGATAGAATATCTTGATATTAAGATTAAATTAGAGAAATCGTGAAGTTTAATTCATAAATTGGATTCTGGACGACGTCAAATAGGATATATTGTACCTCGGTAATCTCATCTCGGAATCCGTAAATAATACCGCAGAATCTTCGGGAGTTATCAACACAAGTCGTCTGAACCTTGAAAAAGGCTAACTCGGTCCAAGAATTACTTATTAATAAGTCGTAGAATATTGAAGATCTACCAAAATACCGACATCGCAAGACGAACCGAACTCATTCCGACAGATGTGACACCCGTCACACAGATAGAGGCACGCCCATGCTAATCATTGCCTAAAAAGTTCTTCAACGTCATCGCCGTCCCTAAGATGTCAAATCTTCATTAAAACGGGAATGATTTGTCTAGGGATGTGTGCCAGACATACCTATAAATAGCAGTTCTGCAAACGAGAGAGGGGTTCGAAAAAAGATCATACACACTCATATATTCAACTCGGCTATCTCACTGTAAACCGACTTGAAATACATTGAAAAACCGACTTCCCTGTATCGAAACCGACTTCAAAATATTCAATAAAAATCTCATTTTCTACAATCTTTTGTGTTAATTTTACATTGTTACCGTTGATTAAATCCGTTTATCAACATTTTGGCGCTAGAAGGAGGGCTCCATAAGATATTTGGAGTTAATTTTCGAAATATACACACCACATCTCATAAAATCAAGAATGTCGCAGTCCGGACAAGATAATCCAACAACCATGGGAAGCGTTGTTCGTGTTGTTGAACCGCCAACCGGTCAACATAATCCAGTACCTGTGATGCCGGACATTACCATGCTCATGCAGAACCCTGAATTCGCTCGTGGACTCACTGCTTTGGTGGCCCAAACCATGCCGGGGCCATCACACAGAGTACCAGGACAACCTTTTGCTTCTATAACTCCGGCGAGACAACAAGGTCCTCCCCTACCAAGGGATAACAATAATCAAGCGGCGTCCCATGCCACTTCACAACCACGTAATCCACCCCCTCCGCCGGCGAACAACGTACTGCCGGCGGAAATGAACCAACCGGAAATGAATCAACCAGAAATGGTTGCTGAAAGTCACCCTCGGCATGTTGAAAGTTATCCTCAACATGTGCCCAGAATTCCCCGTGCGGCACGTTCATTATTTCAACAAAACGAGAATCCGATTGACCTGAGAACGCAGATTGAGCGTAATCGTTGCGCTCGACGTAATGCTTCCGAGGTCGAGACGTTAAGAAGAAAGGTGGCAGAGTTGGAAGCCCGACAAACCACTCAAATCAGGCCTTATCAGCATCCTCACGTGCCAGAATCGGGCCATGTCTATATGGAAGTCGGTTCTCCCCTAGCAACCGAGTTGACCAGAGGTCCGTTACCGGGAAAAGTCAAAGTCCCCCAAATTGGCCTCTACGACGGAAACGCTGATCCTGATGCCCATCTCGGACATTATACGTCATGGATGGACTTGCATGGTGCTGACGATGCTTTACGATGTCGTATGTTCTCCTTAACCTTAGGTCCTAAAGCTCAGAAGTGGTACTATTCACTACCGACTGAATCGATCAGATGTTGGGGTCAACTCAGATCAGCTTTCAGGTCCCATTTCATCGGGGCTCAAATTAGCTTGATACCTAAGGAATCAATCACGAACATAGTCCAAAAGGAGGATGAAAGTTTAAAGGATTATATTGCACGTTTTAATGAACGTGTGCAAAACATGGAACCTTGTCATCCAGAGACACTCCTTGTCTCGGCAATCTCTGGATTAAAGCCAAGATCCATGTTTCGCTGGGCGCTATGTCAGAACAAACCCAACACCTTTCAAGAATTCCTTGTTCGCGCTCAACAACATGTTATTGCCGAGGAGTCCATGTCGGTTCCGAACTTCGATTTCTCCCCATCAAAAGAACAGAAGCCGACTTTTGAAAACAAGAAAAAGAAGCACCTCGGCAACTCGTCCAAGAATTCACCTTTCAAAGAACCGTATAAAGGAGAACAGAACGATACCGACATAAAAGCTGCCAGGAGACAATATAAGGAAGATCTCACCACAGGCTACCGATCCATCTACTCGGTCGGTGCCGCAACGGTGTATCAAGAGATCAAAGGAAAAGGAATCATTCCTGAAGCCCGACCAGTCAAAACTCCTGAAAGTCAATTGGACAAGTCACGGTATTGCGATTACCATCGATCTCCAGGTCACAACACCGATGAATGTCTAAGTTTATTGTCGGCTCTCCTGAAGTTGATTGGAAATCCACAAGTGAGAAAATTTACCAAACATGAAGGTAAAGAAAGGAGGCAAATAGCTCATGTTCCTGACCGAGATGAAGAAGACGAAGACGTAATGAATTCCAAAAGAATTCGTCTACAACAAGGAGAGAAGGAGATATTCATGTTCGGGGCAGAAGGATCCAGGTCGGTTGACGACCGACTTGGAAAAAGAAACAGGGACTTCGATAGCCCCAACTCTAACCGTACTCCTCAAATCCCAATTCGGTTAGGCTCTATCCCCCGAATTAACACTAACCGAGAAGAGCCAACGTCCTCACGTCGGCAGGCCAAAGCATACGCCAGAAGGGCATACAACTCGGGGAAACAAATAATGAATACCGATCTTCGGGAAACAATTAACTCGCGCACTTGCCCGATCACTTTCACATTAGAAGATGCGAGCTTGTTTGATCACCCTCATTCAGATGCATTAATCATAACCGCTCCAGTTTGCGGGATTCCCGTTCATCGTATAATGGTGGACACCGGTGCATATTCAAGTATCATTATGCGTCAAGCCTTTAGGAAACTTGGACTTGATACAGCCGACGTCCGTCCAAGCAACGATAAAATACACGGATTCAACGGAAGCGTGTCTCTTCCGTTAGGAGAAATAACTCTCCCCATCAGGTTCGGGTATGGGCAGACTTCCAAGGTTATCATGGAAAATTTCAAAATCATGGACATCAACAACGAATACAATGCCATCATCGGAAGGACAGCCCTGTACAAATTGCGAGCAGCAGTGTCCATTTTCCATTATGCAATCAAGTTTCCGACCGCTGATGGTGAGGGGACCCATTATGGCGATCAGTTGGGAGCTCGTGAGCTAATCTTAGCCATCCCTTCTCGAGAAATCCATAACTTGGAGATGCACGTTGATGAAAATGAAAGAATGATCGACTGTACCCGAGTTCCACGAAGTTTGATTCCCGAAGACATTCAAGATGTCAATCTTAGAGTTGCCGCGACTCAATCGGAAGTCCAACCGACATCGGCGTTTCCGACTTCAGGCCCATCCAAAGTTGTTACAACTCAGTCCGAAGTTCAGCCGACGTCAGCAATTCCGACTTTAAATCCCAGTGAGGAAGACCTTACCCGAGATAGAGGGAGAAGACCTGGAAAAGAACCCATTGTAGAAGAAGATGAGTTAGACCCACGAAGTCAATTTAAAGAGAAGAAGCAAGAAAAAAGAGCCGAACCATCTGAGGAGATAGAAGTCATTTATGTTGATGAACCCATCTGCGATAAGCCACTGTGTATTGGGGCCAATCTCCAAGAACCTATTCGAACCAAACTCACCTCGTTTCTAAAGTCCAATGCCGACGTCTTTGCTTGGAAACACGAAGACATGAAAGGGATAGATCCAAAGGTAGCCTGTCATCGACTCAACATTGATCACACTATCAAACCCGTCATCCAGAAGAGAAGGAAACTCGGTCCAGACCGACAACAGGCCTTGGAAGAAGAAGTCAACAAGCTCATTGATAACAAGTTCATCAAAGAGGCCAAATACCCGACTTGGGTGTCCAACCCTGTCTTGGTGAAGAAAAGTAATGGGACATGGCGCCTTTGCATTGACTTCTCCGACCTCAACACTGCTTGTCCAAAAGACAGTTATCCATTACCTCATATCGACTATATGGTGGATGCTACTTCAGGTCATGAGTTGATGAGCTTCATGGATGCCTATTCAGGATACAATCAAATCCCAATGGATCCCGAAGAAGCTGAACACACTTCATTCTATTCAGCAAGGGGGCTATACTGCTATACCATGATGCCATTTGGATTGAAGAATGCCGGGGCCACTTACCAAAGGTTGGTCAACAAGATGTTCTCTAGGTTGATAGGACGTACCATGGAAGTTTATGTAGATGATATGCTTGTAAAGTCGGTAAATGCTGATGATCATGTAACTCATTTGAATGAAATGTTTGGGATTTTACGTGATTATTCCATGGTACTAAATCCTAAAAAATGTACGTTTGGGGTAAAGTCGGGAAAATTTTTAGGTTATGTAGTCAGTCAAAGAGGAATAGATGCAAATCCCCAAAAGATTAAGGCTGTTCTGGACTTGAAGCCGCCGACTTCAGTTAAGGGAGTACAAGGACTCACAGGTCGGCTCGCTGCTCTGAATCGTTTCATATCTAAGTCCACGGATCGATGCAAGCCCTTCTTTGACGCAATAAAGAAAGAGAAACAATTCGAATGGACTGATGATTGTCAAAAAGCTTTGGATAGCATCAAAACAGCCTTGTCTCAACCTCCCACCTTACAGAAGCCAAAGTTCGATGAGATGCTGTATTTGTACCTCGGAGTTAGCAGCTCGGCGATAAGCGCAGTACTTATTCGTGAAGAAGATTCCCAGCAATACCCGGTGTATTATGTCAGTAAAGCTCTTCATGATGCCGAGTTGAGATACCCACCAATGGAGAAACTAGCTTTTGCTCTCATCACTGCAGCTCGGAAATTGCGACCATATTTTCAAGAGCATTCTGTTACTGTGCTAACTGCATTTCCGTTACGACAAATTCTTCACCGACCTGACACGTCAGGTCGAATGGTCAAATGGGCCGTGGAATTAGGCCAATTCGACATTCATTACAAGCCAAGAACTGTTGTTAAAGGACAAGTTCTGTCCGACTTCATTGCTGAGTTCACGCCAGGAATCCAGGAAATTATCAACACCAATCCCTGGACATTGTACGTCGATGGATCGTCAAATGCGAACCGAGCAGGAGGAGGGATCGTTCTAATTGATCCCAATCAACGAGTTTTTTGCCATTCAATTCAATTCCTCTTTCCCGCTACCAACAACGAAGCTGAATACGAAGCATTGTTGTCAGGATTGAATCTGGCAGAAGCTATGAACATAACACACATCAACATCTTTTCAGACTCCCAATTGTTGGTCAATCAGATACTTGGAGTTTTCGAAGTCAAAGAACCCCGCTTAATGCCGTATTTAGCTATAACCATGAGGAAGTTATCTAAGTTTCAATTCAAGATTGAACACATTCCACGAACTTCTAATATTCAAGCCGATGCCCTGTCACACCTCGCTTCAAGTGCGCGAATTGAAGACGTAGAGTACGTTCAAGTCGGCACTCAAGAACTTCCTTCCACCTTGGTAAAACAAGTCGCTACCACCGAACCAAGTTCTGTAAACCGAATTGTCACCTGGATGGATCCCATCGTAGCATATCTCGAAACTGGAACTCAACCACAAGATCCCAAAGAAGCACGAACTTTACGAATTCGTGCAGCTCGGTTCACTCTGGATAATGGAACGCTTTACAAAAGAGGGTACTCAGTCCCTTTATTAAAATGTATACCAGAGCAAGAATCACTCTTTGTGCTGCAAGAAATCCACGACGGAGTCTGTGGGAGTCATTCAGGATCTCAAGCGTTAGCTTACAAAATTTTGAGACAAGGGTATTACTGGCCAACTTTGAAAAGAGATGCTGCGGATCGGGTCAGAAGATGCGTCAAATGTCAGATATTCGCGCCTAACGTCAACTTAACTCCAGAACCACTCAGGTCGGTATTCAGCCCATGGCCATTCGCAAAATGGGGTATTGACCTAATTGGGCCCTTACCAACTGGGAAAGGAGGAGTTAAGTATGCAGTTGTTGCAGTCGACTATGTAACGCCCCGATCATTACTATAATATTAGTACGATTTCACTGCTCGACTATAAGTGAAATCCATATTTTTCAGAAATTCCAAGTTATTTAATTTATATGCTAAGTGCTCATTTATAGTATGTTAGATTATTCTTTAGAATTTTCTTCATTTTTTAGGGCTAAGATCAATCCATTAATTTGGGTAGATAAGTGATAATCTATCAGACTCGAGAATTTATTAGGCATCGAGCCCTAGGCTCGTTCCGTTCAGTTAATAAAATTAAGAACCGTTTCACTTGCTCGACTATAAAGTGAAACCGATAAGTTTCAGTTTTTTTTTGAGTTGTTTGATTTAATATTTTTATTTCATGATAATGTGAACATTATGTGGATTATGTGGTTATATGTGAATAAATATTTAAACACATTAATTATATTCTTGTATGATAGTTATTTAAATTATAAGGTTCGTTATTATTCGTTCTTAACGAATCTCCGAGAATAAGCGTCGAGCCTTAGTCGGGACATTGATGTGGAACTTTTAAGTTATTCTTAGCCATGTTTTCGTTTTTAATTTTGGGCCTATATACTTAGCCTTGGTTAATATTGGAGATAATAATGTCTAATTACGTTAGTTAGAGTTAAAGGAGATTAGAACAAGAATTAGTATTATTTTTATGATAAGCATTCTAGCATGGGCTTGTAGTATTTTATCCTAAGTGCATGGCCTTGTTCCCCACCACTCCACTCCTAGTGCACGACCAAGGAATTCCCACCAGCCTCATTTACAGCCATTAAGTTCACTTTACACTCCACTTCTTGCAAAGGCTCATACCAAGACAAACACCATGAGGATGGTAGGTCACACTATGTTCTCCACTCGTTTTCATAATTTCTTTTACACCTCATTGTGCTATTTTTAAGACCTCCATTCAGCTGAGTATATTCCATTAAATACTTAGAAAAATTTCGTGCAAAAGTCCTCTAAGCACCTCCCTCAAGAGAGAAAAACCGAGAGTGAATATATGAGAGCAAGCAAAAATCCCGAGTGCATGTTTGAGAGTGATTTCGAGTTCTAGCCATTAAATCTTGACACCACCAACATAATATCCTTTTTACCTCATCCTACACTCCCCAAGTAAGTGTTTTGAGGCTTCAAGTGCAAGAAAATTCAAAGATAATAAACACAAAGTTGAGAGCAAGAAGAGGAAGGCTGCAACCGAGCATACCCAAGTTCTTTTGCATTTTTCTTGAAGTTTAGGAGGTTGGTTTGCTAATTTCTTTTTAAGACTTGTTATATAAGATATTAGGATGAAAATGATGTGTTTTTATGCCCCATAGGTTCAGTTTTTAAGTGGTTTAATGCATGCTTAATGTTAAGTACTTCCAGTTTTTCTTACGTGTTCTATATGCTATGTTTTCGTACGTTTTTGCCTATGCTATGAAAAATCTGGGAATGTGAGAATTTTATGAATATTTATTGGGGAAAAGAGGAGTTCATAGGATCAAGAATGAAGTCAATTGGCCTAGTATAACTCGAGTTATTGATTTTTAAAGTTAGATGTACATATTGAACTTTCTAGGCGCGAATTCAATTGCGACTTCAAACCCGAATAACTCGAGTTATACTTAGGATACAATTATGAAATTTTTAGGACATGTTTATATGTGAGGTAAAAGCATGCACACCAAATTTCATGATTTTATCATAAGAAATGAGTGAGTTATATGTATTATACCGAATGCATGTCGAGTTGAATTTTGATGCTTTAGAACTCCCCAAATACTTGCGGGATTAATGTGAAATTTTAAGGAGAATTTCTTGTATGAGTTGTGAGTATTGTCACCAAATTTTAGCATCAGAGGACAAGAGTAAGAATTTATAAAATTCTTTGATCATATGCGTGTATACTACATATTTATATGTTAAATATTTGAGGTTAATGGTTGACCAAGCTAATGACATGATAATGAGCTGAAATTTTAACTAGAGATGCATGTCTAAGTGTAGTATGTAACTGCTAAGTTTCAGAATTTTTAGAGTTATATATGATTTTATAAAAATCATGAGATTTGAGGGTTCCTTTAGCTTATTTTGTAAAAAAATAAGTTAGCATGCTTGGACTTGAGTGATTATCCCTCAATTTGTATTATTTAAGTATGATATGTTTGATTGAGTATTTAAGAGTTATCTAAGTAGATATATTTTCTTAAATATTTTGGTAGCTTGAGGAGAGTCGAGCCTCCAACAGCTACACCAGTTATTCCGGCACTTGCAGTATATTTTTCCAAGCTTATCAGGTGGGGGTCATGTACTGGATTCTACATTGTCATTAATTTCTTTACCATGTCTACGGTATGTTCGAGACAGTATGATCTCCCAGGTGAGAGGCCGACCTAAGGGCCTTTTCAGTCTCCCTGGTACCCGCAGTGGCCGACCTAAGGGCCTACAGTTTTATCGGGTGTGTACACGAGCCGGCCGACCTAAGGGCCAATAAGGGTCTTTGAGACCACAGATACCAGAATAAGTTTTCAGTTTATGCTCTTATATATTCTAGTCATGATATGTTATTAATGATGCTGTTTTATTCAGTACTGGTCTTACGGAGCATAGTGGTTTGCTCACGCCCCCATTACGTTTTTCAGGTGATGGAGTCCAGCGGGCCGGATGAGCGTATCAGGGTGTATGTGGTCATGAGCCGTGGACATTTTTACCCCCTTCATTTTATGTCCCCTATTCATGAACCATTATTTATGTATGCGTGTATGATAAGTATGATGACTCATTATGCTTCCGCCAGACAATATGTGCGAGACTTTCGGACTGTATGTATGTATGTATGTATGTATGTATTCACCGTCGCCGCAGATCGGCAGACGGGTTGTATGTTATGTAATTGGTCCGACTAAGTTAGATAAGTAAGTTTTAGTAGCATCCCGCAATTACGTAAGTATTTTCAAAAACAAACTCGCACACGATTTCGAAAATAAACGCGAAAAATTAACTCTGATTTTTAAAAGTCAAAGCTAGTCAAGGCGGGGTGTTACAGACTACTTCACTAAATGGGCTGAAGCAGAACCATTGGTCACGATCACCGAACAGAAAATGATCGAATTCATATGGAAAGTGTTAATATGTCGGTTTGGTGTTCCAAATTCTATAGTGACTGATAATGGTCGACAATTTGAAGGCAAGAGGCTTGCAGAATTTTGTGAAGAGTACAAAATCAAACATTTCTTCTCATCTCCATACCACCCACAGGCTAATGGCCAAGTTGAAGCTGTGAACAAGATCATCAAGAATGGTCTCAAAGTCCGACTAGACGATGCGAAAGGAGCTTGGCCTGAAGAACTCCCCAACGTTCTTTGGTCATACCGAACTACTGCTCGATCCTCAACTGGTGAAACTCCTTTTTCATTAACTTATGGGTCAGAAGCAATGATTCCGGTCGAACTCGGATCCCCGACATACCGCGTGCAAAATTTTGAAGAGGAACACAATCAAGTCAACATGAGAGTCAATCTTGACTTGGTAGATGAATTACGTGCTCAGGCCGACATCAAAAATGCTGCCTATAAACGAAGAAGCGAAAAGTACGTTAACTCCAAACTTCGTCTTCGAACATTTAAAGTCGGTGATCTCGTACTCAAACGAATTGTGGGTCCCGACCCTGGACCACTAAAACCGAAGTGGGAAGGTCCATTTCGAATAAGCGAAGTTCTGACCAATGGGGCCTATCAGATAGAATACTTGGACGGAACACCACATCGGTATCCGTGGAATGCACAATATCTGAAAAAATTCTACCAATAAAGTCGGTTTTTCAACCGACGTTCTGTAAAAAAAGACCAAGCGTCTTAAGTCGGCTTTTCAGTCGACGTTCTGTATAAGTCAACTTTTCAGTTGGCGTTCTGTAAAAAAAGACCAAGCGTCTTAAGTCGGCTTTTCAGTCGACGTTCTGTATAAATCAACTTTTCAGTTGGCGTTCTGTAAAAAAGACCAAGTGTCTCAAGTCGGTTTTGCAACTGACGATTTTGTAAAAAAAGACCAAGCGTCTTAAGTCGGCTTTTCAGTCGACGTTTTGTATAAGTCAACTTTTCAGTTGGCGTTCTGTAAAAAAGACCAAGCGTCTTAAGTCGGCTTTTCAGTCGACGTTCTGTATAAGTCAACTTTTCAGTTGGCGTTCTGTAAAAAAGACCAAGTGTCTTAAGTCGGTTTCTTAAACTGACGTTTCATACAAAAGGTTGAAAATACCTTAAATCGATCTTTCAGTTGATATTTTATATATAACGACTTACCATTTTAAAGTCGGTTTTCCAACCAACTGCAAAAGATCGAGTATTTAACGTTAGTTTTCTCAAACTTACGTTCTTTCAAAGGTGGTTTCTAAAACCTTTAAGTATTTAAACTCATCTTATGAATCAACCTTTTTACTTAAAATACTCAAAGTCAGTTTTTTCGAACTGAAAGTATTTTAAGTCGGGAAATGATTTAAGTAATTTCGAAGCATATGTAAACTAACATAATTCGATTCAAGGAAGTGCCCCTTTACTCTGACATAACGTTCAAATAAAATCTCGTACGTACGCGTGTCCCAAAACCGCCAACGTTAATGTCCGAAAATTACGGTACGTGCCCATTGAGAAGCGTATTGGAGACAGCACGTTCATAACCTTTCGAAAACCGCTCAATAAATTTCTTACATCATGGAACAACTTTGATAAAGGAGCGAAAAGGCGTAAGTCTCGCCTAAGGGAAATACCTCGGCTTAAGCTTATGTGGGAAATCCTTACCTTACCTCGGCAACCAGCAATAATTAGAAAGAAGATGTCATTCAAAAGCATGCATACTCTGCATACTTCTTAATGACAGGGGCCTCTATGTTGATATCAAGATAGAATATCTTGATATTAAGATTAAATTAGAGAAATCGTGAAGTTTAATTCATAAATTGGATTCTGGACGACGTCAAATAGGACATATTGTACCTCGGTAATCTCATCTCGGAATCCGTAAATAATACCGCAGAATCTTCGGGAGTTATCAACACAAGTCGTCTGAACCTTGAAAAAGGCCAACTCGGTCCAAGAATTACTTATTAATAAGTCGTAGAATATTGAAGATCTACCAAAATACCGACATCGCAAGACGAACCGAACTCATTCCGACAGATGTGACACCCGTCACACAGATAGAGGCACGCCCATGCTAATCATTGTCTAAAAAGTTCTTCAACGTCATCGCCGCCCCTAAGATGTCAAATCTTCATTAAAACGGGAATGATTTGTCTAGGGATGTGTGCCAGACATACCTATAAATAGCAGTTCTGCAAACGAGAGAGGGGTTCGAAAAAAGATCATACACACTCATATATTCAACTCGGCTATCTCACTGTAAACCGACTTGAAATACATTGAAAAACCGACTTCCCTGTATCGAAACCGACTTCAAAATATTCAATAAAAATCTCATTTTCTACAATCTTTTGTGTTAATTTTACATTGTTATCGTTGATTAAATCCGTTTATCAACAGTACATTTATTCGTTTGAACGTGGATCTCTTGAATTTATAATTTGTTAGTAATGATTGTTATTTAAACCATGTGTTAGTATTTAAAATAATTTGATCCATCAACTTAAGATTGCGTAAAATATTTATCTAATTCTCTATATAAATTATAATAATGTTAGATGTGATGATGTGTCTTTTATAAATTAACTAATAGTTGTGATGATTTTTTTAGAATAAAATATAAAATTATAGGTGTCTTTCTAAAAAAGTAGTATAGATCATTTGCAATCTTTCGTACATGTTTTTTAAAATAATATATATTTTAGTATTTTTAATTATCCATATTAATGAGGTTGAAATATTATATGGAACTCACTGCTCCACAATAATCTTATTTTAAATTAATGTAAAATTCTCAATTTTCATGATGATGAGTAATTTTATTTTGAATTATTGTAATGTAAACATGTAATCTAACATTTATTTGTAATAAAAATTTAAATTTTATTTACTCGTGCATCGCACGGGATATGGACTAGTGTTATAAATAGCAGTATATGAGTACTAAACACGAAATTTCAAAGGAACTAATTTGTTAAATCAATACGTGCACAACAATATTCCACAAATATTCCTGGAAATTATATGGATATGTAGTTGATAAGTATTGACTTAGAACATCACCAACGGGAATTGATCACAAATAAAAACTAGATGCCATGCCATTTGGGTAGTCACTGTCTCTAGCTTATTTCCTCCAATGGACTATTTTGTAGGCTTTGTTATGAAGACATGACCATAACATCGTTAACTCCGCTGTTTATATCTAGAAAGTCGATTCGATAGACACATCATCAAATATCATAGGAACACGATTAAAAAATAGAAAAAAGTCGTTGTAAAGATTATGTATTTTATTTATTGTAGATGTAAACTATTTTTTAAAATTCTAAATAATTAATTGTATGTTGCAATTAAAATTTTGATATTTTTTTATTAATTACACTTTCAACATTTTAAAAAACTAAATTACTTTATTACTTATTTTATTTCATAGAGATAAAAGCTAATTTATTTAATTTCGAAACAATTAATGTAATTAAAATTTTAATATTTTTTCCCAAAATTAGATGTCACGCACATTTTCTCAATTTTATTATTTATTTGGTTTTATTATATTTTTTTGTTGGTGTGTTGATATGTTTTATCCTTGAAATTATTTATTTAAAAAAAATGAAGTGTTACATATGTTTTATCAAATAATTATTTATTTAGTTATATTATATATATTTATGTTGGAATGTTGATATGTTTTATCCAATGAATCTAGTTAGTTTTTTATAAATTAGTTTATGATTTTATTTTATTTATTAGTCCTCTAAAAACTACTTTATTATTTTATTTTTTTATTTTAAAAATAAATATATGCATGAATGAAAATATGCATTGGAGATGGTAATCAATAATTATTATTTAGTCTATGGGCAATGCTTTCATATGAATTAACGGTCCAAATATTTACCGCCATGTCGCAAAGAAATTTAATGTTGACATTGAGGCATTAGAGATGCTCTTAGCACTAGCTAAAAATCAAATTTTTGAAAACTGAACCGGTCAAGCTATTGTTCAATGATCCGACCAGTGATTGAACCAGTTGGACTGGTATTTAATTTATAAA
This sequence comes from Striga asiatica, assembly GCA_008636005.1. Taxonomy (NCBI): domain Eukaryota; kingdom Viridiplantae; phylum Streptophyta; class Magnoliopsida; order Lamiales; family Orobanchaceae; genus Striga; species Striga asiatica. Next base: position 324,244 of record BKCP01012625.1, read on the forward strand.
TATTTTTAAACATATATAATACTTTATATAATAAATTTATATATAAATATTAAGCTAATTCAAAACATTCAAAATACTCCAAATAACTAATAATAACTTATATATATCAGTTATATTAAAATATATATTTTTTATTTACATTAAAAATATTTTTAAACATGTTTATTTAAAAAAGTGGACAGGTTCAACCGGTCCGACCAAACCGGTTTTTGGCCAGTTCTGACCGGTTCAGCTGGTCGTTGACGGATTTTTGACCGGTTCGCTGGCAACCAGTTTTTTTCCAGCGAACCGGACCGGTCAGCTGGCTGGTTTTTGGTTCAACAAGTCGGACGTGCCTGTCCGGTCTGGTTTTCTAAACCATGCTAAAAATAGTTGTAGGTATTATTAGTGATATATTTAAACTAAAAACTATTTTCGACATATTTTAATTAGATCTTTGTTTTCACGATCATTAAACATATGTCCGTTAGAGCTAGTTTGTAAGTTAATCAATATATTAAATATATATATAAAGTTGGACATTAACTTAATGCAGTAACTATAATTTTCATCCTAATTCTGTGACTTACTATATTATAGTAAGTTTGCTCAAAATGTTTTGTAAATGTTTTTTATATTCCTTTTTGCATTTAAATTGATTTTTTCCTTTTATTGAGTTTTATGTTTTATTTTTTAATCANCGCGTCGCGCTGACTGGAGGTCGTGGTCGGGCCGCGCTGTGGAGTTCGATATCGCCGGACTGAAGTGGTGGCTCGCAGAGAAGATGACCGGAAAATTCATTACTGGAAAAAAATTCATCGGTTCCGACAACAGTGGACGTCACTAGATGCGGTTCGGCAAAAGGAGTTTGGTGGTACCTTTGGATTCACTTGGGTCAAAGCGAGTCACCAGAAATTTGCAAAAGGAGGCTGGAAAAATTTTGTAGATATACAAGTTTTGGCCGAAAAATTGTAAGCCTTACCGTCGAAATTTTTGTGTGAAATTTCGATATGTTGTTGGCCCGGAGAGGAGGTACAAGATGATGTAAAAAAATTTAAAATCCGGCAAGTTTGGCCGGAGGCAGGCGGCGGCGGGAGACAGGAGGAAGCGGCGGCGTAAATGGGTCTGACTAGGCAAAGGTGTTATATGCAGGTGTTATTTCCACATCATGCACAAAAATCATAAATAGGGTCTGACTAGGCGCCACGCCACGTCAGATTTAGTCACGCCACGTCATGTTTTTATCCAAGGGAGGATAAAAAGGGACCAAAATTGATTAAATTGTCAAATTATTGGACCCAATTTGAAAGTGGTCAATATCGGGGTGGTTTTTTGGACTGTGGTCAAGTTATAGGACCAATTTTAAAATTTTGGCTTATATAAATTAGAGACGAAACTTGATTTTTGTTTCACTCTACTATAGAGTAGAGTAAATTCTACACTAAAATAGAGATAAAGACATGAGATGAGATGGCCTAATTGAACTTAATGCGTTAAACACGCTATACCCTAGTATGCTTTGGTTTCATTCACATATTACAAAGTGAAAATTTTGTGTAACTTACATATTAATTGCAAAATGACTGTTCATACTTCATATTGCAGAGTGGAAAAATGGCAATATTCCCAATATTACAAAGTAAAAATTTGTGTAGTTTACAAATTATTAGTTGTAGAAATGACTGTAGATACTTCGTATTGCGAAGTGGAATAATGGATATATTCGAATTGCGCAAGTCGTTACTTTCCTCAAATGTTTTAAATATCATATCAATGCTGTAGAGAGTCGGTTCGTGATGCTCCAAAAAGTCCAAAGTCCTCCATTTGTCAAGCAGGATACGTGTGCATTAAAATGTCAAATTTGTACACTTTGACACCATTTTCTTTTCTGGATTTTGTCCAACTAATAATTGTTTCCACGAATATATACTTCTTTACTTATATGATTTGACTTTTTTTCTTCATTAAAATTCTGTGGCATAATTATTTGACGTGCGAAGAAACTCAAAATATGTCGAATAGGAGTAAATGTTTTCAAACAAATAATTGATAAAATATTCTGCATACCTAGCATGTAATAATTAATAGTTCAGCAAGTAAAAATTGTATATTAATAATAATCTATATCTATATCTATATGAACTATCTAAAAAATTCTTACTTTGACATATTTTTAATGGCAAATTAGTAATACACTAATACACATCATATTTTATATTTTTAAATATAAAATTGAATTACCTAAAAAACCCTTACTTTGACATGTTTTTTAATGGCAAATTAGTAATATACTAATGTCCATCATATCTTATGTTTTTAATTATAATTAATATTTAATTAATTAAATACAAATACATGAACAAATCATTCCACAGTCCTAAAATCAACTACAATATGTTGATTTGGCACCATTATTTCTCACGAATTTGTTTTCTTCCACATATCTCTAAAAGTGTTTGATAGGATATAGAATTGTTATTTTGAAAAACGTCATTATTTTTAATATCATTTTAATGATAATATTGTAATCACATTTCATAACTCTAATATATAAAAGTTCTTTAAAAAAATTAAAATTGATCCAACAAAAAAAGCATAATAAACACTTATAAAACTAGAAATCGATATTGATTTTTCTCATAACGACCACAAAGTATAGAAACATTATTTTCAAAATAACTTATACAAAATGTGTAATAGTATGCGAGATTAATTGTTGAATGATTGTTCTGCAACCTAAACTTCTAATCAATTCAATTTCTTCGGTACAAAAGACCATAACAATTTTATGAAATTGTATAATACTAAAACTTAATCTATTTGTTTTCACGTCAAATGAGATACCACGTTAGCAACATGGATTAATTTTAACCATATAATTATCTACAAATTAATTAAAAATATCTCGAGAATCATGATATGATTTACATGTTGAAAATTAATTAATTTTAATCAAAAAATTATATTCATATATTATCATTACTCATCTCTCTATTAATATGTGTTATTAAAATAAAATGATTTTTAAGAAAAAATGTACGAAATAAAAAATTTATATATTTGAGTATAAATGAGAAGATTATAATTATATATAATATAATATAATATAAAGATATAAAATTAATTGATATAAATAAGACATATGATTCAAAAAAGTGCTATACTTTAATTTTATGTATTTTTTTAACAAACCTAAAAGTTATACACACACACACATATATATTAAAATACATATGAAAGAACAGTTTAAAGTTAAAAAATAATAAATCAAATAAATAATATTAAATTTATAATTAAGTTGTAACAGTTACTAATAACTATGAAAAAAAGTAATAAATAAAAATATTATAATTAGTAAAAATAATTATTGAACTCTTAAATTTGTACTTATCGATGTAAACGAGCCAAATTGTTCACCACATTTTAAATTTTTGCGCTTATTAGTTCAGTGTATAAATTTTAGACGATAGACAATAGTTATTTACACTATCCATGTAGGTTAGAAATTTATTTTTATTTTGTTAAAAAAAGCTTTGATAATTTTGATTTTAAATAACGTTTTATTTTCTATTAGTTTTTTAATATAATATATAAATACCATATTATATATATACAATAATACTTTTTGTTATTTGATATTTAATGTGCATGAAATGTAACTCAATTAATAAGTTAATAGGTAGTCTTGCGATAAAATAATGAGCGATTTCTAAAAAAATATATGGATTAAAAAGTTCATGTGTTTAATATATTTTTAATAGAAAAATTATAAATACATCTAATTAATAACAAAAACTCCTACATAAAAAATATAATTTATAAAGGCATAAAAAAATGGTACATTGCAATGAAAAATCCAACGGTAAGACATCCACTGAAAATCCCAAATGATATTTTATTCATATAGCTGTCATTGTAAAATTATATTGACTATTCTAACAGAGATCAAATTACATTACATTGAAATTTCAGTGGATTTAATTAATCCAATTATCATTACTTATTATTGTGTGAATTTCTGTTTGAATTTTGTTCGGGTCATATTTCAACAGTTGGAAAAATGTCACTGGAATAGTAAGAATTTCAATGGAAGTTCTATCGAAAATCTATCTGCAGTGGTGGATACAACGGTAAGGTATTCTACAAAAAATTCTAACGAATATTTCATAAATATTGCTTTCATTGGAAAATTTCATTGGTTATTCTAACAGAGCTCAAATTAAATTACATGAACTTTAGTGGATTTAAAGATTTCAATTACTTGAATTTTCATTGGAATTTTTTTTGGACCATATTTCAATCGTTGGAAAACTGTCATTGGAATTGTGCAAAAATTAAATGAAAATTCCATTAGAAAGTTAATTGCAGTGATAGATCCAAAAATAATTTCATATTGGGGGTATTATCTAGTTAATAGAAAAAATATACCATCAAAATAACATGTCATTGTAATTTATAAATTATACTTTACATAATCTATCACCTTTCTCATTTGTAACACATTATTATAAATCAATACACTCACAATAAGATAAAATATATTTAATAAACCAAAAGACATGATTTTTCTCAATTCAACTTAAGAAGATCGTTATATTCTTGTTGTAATTTTCGTTGAAATTTTTTCATTTTCTTGTAGTAAAAGTAGGACTCCAAATCTATAGAAAAAAAAATTGCATTATATATAATATTGTGTGCAACTATTATTATGAAAATTCTAGAAAATATAACATATTCAATGTAATTGTCGTTTAATTTATGATAATAAGTAATTTTTGTTTCAAAACCAACAAGATACTTTGAAAGGTCCTTAATTATTTTATTAATATTATAATAACTAAATAAGGGGTAAGAATGATGAGAAAACTTATAGCTCTCATTAAATCCAAGAGTAAAATTACTGATAAAATTACTTAATGTACAATATCAATTGGAACTGGCTAATGAGAAATATAAAACATACTTAAGATACACATATATTTTAATTTTGAAATACTTCATATTTATTATTTGTTACTCTTTTTGTATGTAATATATCATCATTTCTTTTCAATAATGTTTGAGTTGACCAATATATTGCAAATAAAATAAAAATAATATAATTATTTATTTCGATATATTATATATATACACATATACATACATATATATATATATATATCAGTACTAATTTAAAAATAATAAATTGACCTAAAATTATAGTATATATTAATTTTTTTATTCAAGCTAAATCAATTTTATTAAGTATAAAATAACATAAGATAAACTTGTGGTATATTTTTCTTGCATAGATTTGAAACAATTCATATTAAAAAAAAATGGAGGTAAACTTACAATTATTCCTACGTTTTGGCTAGAGCGCCAATTCCCGATATATATTTGACACTGGGTTGTCGTAATGCTGAAATTATGGCGAATGCACCTTAGGTACAAACGAAGCGAAGCAAAGTGAAGTCATAGATAAAAGAAGGAAAAGAGTAGGCCAGAGAAGGGAAATGAAATAACATTAGCTATGTGAATTAAAAAGACAAATAAATAGTTATACGTTAAACTATTACACAATTACTGCTTGAAAAAGAATGACTTAGTTGCCTAATATTTTATCAAACATTGGAAAAAATTGTAAACTTTTTAATCTAATAATTCGTAGAAAAAGTACATTTTTATCAAATATATTAAATTTACATTGTATCTTATGTGATTATAGTAGTTGTAGCCTAATAAAAAAGATAACTTGAAAACATCATTATATAAAACACATACAAAAAATAACACAATACATATAAATGTGCTTTAATTATTTAGCAAATAAAATATTATTTATCTAAGAATAAGAAACAAATAATATAATAGTAACACAATGAGAAAAAGAATACGTGTGAATTTTCTTAGAGAAGTATGAATACCAATATTTACAAACAAAAAGTCTTTGAAAATTACTACTTTTTTGTTGCTAGCGTTTAAATATATGGACTTTGTAAGAAATTGGTTTTCATAAATAATGATCCTATATTATTTATGTTTAATTTTAAATAAATAAAAAATCCAAAAATTTGTAATACATAATGTATATTTTAATCATGACTCCATAATAATAAACTTTGCAGATGACTAAGAGTATCGTAATATAATAGAATTTTAATTCTTCTCCTATCAAATATTTTAACAAATGATATGCTTCTCAATATTTTCTCATTGTTTTGATTGTTTTGTTTTATCATTGTTGGAGAATAAAGAAATGATCTTTATCTTGAATTTATAATCACTAGTGTGTAGCCCGTGCGATGCACGAGTAAATAATATTAAATAATAATTATAAATAGGACTCGAGTTCGAGTTACCCAATAAAAGAAGTGGGGAACCACTATTTTCCTCTTTCAAAAGAAAATAAAAAAAAATATAAATTAAATATGAGAGTAAACAATACTAAATAATAATTATAAATTAAAGATGTGGGATAATATTAAATAATAATTATAAATTAAAGATGTGAAATTAACATGTGATATAATTTACCGTATGTCAGCTTATTATCAACAATATAAAATTTACTTGTACAAAAGAAACATAAAATTTGTATGTTTAAAATGACTGCCACTTTTGTCTCTTTCGTAATGATTCTCAAAATGAAAAAACCAGGTTTTATTAAAAACATTTAAAAGTAGGTAAAAATTTCTTTATTATTATTAAAAGATGTGAACTCACCTACAGTTTTTCTAAACTATTTTGGAAAAAAACATGTTTAAAGACATTTGAATTTCACATTTATATGAAAGATGTTTTCTAAACTCTTTTGTAAAGAAAACATGTTTAAAAATATTTAAATTTAATATGTATATATATATATATGTGTATATGTATATGTATATATAGATATAATATGACCTGATAAAATATTATATAAAAAATTATATTAGTAATTAGACGTAAGAGTGAATTAACGTTTTTTATGGAAAAAAACAATTCTTGTTACGATAATTTCTTAGAAAATCTGTTACAATAAATAGATAAGGACTTATAATTTTATTTGGAATAAGGGATGATATTTTTAAATCAAGCGCAACTTTAGGATTTGGTATTCACAAATATAACTAATTCATTATTTGAGGGGATTATATTTGATAAATCTAAATTTGTATTACTTTTTTTTATATATTCTGATTATTAAATCAGTAATATATTTTTATTATAAAATAATAGCCGACATTCAAAACAATAGTATTAGTTGATTTGATGTTAAAAAAGTTTCTTATTTTTTGAGCAATCAAAACGTAACTGCTAGATTTAGTGGTTAAAAATAATTTTCAAAATAAATAATATTTTTTTTATATTTTGATTATTAAATAAGCTGTAATTAATTTTTATTAAAAAATAAAATCCGACATTTAAAATAATTTGATTAGCCGATTCGATGTTAAAAAAATTTCCCATTTTTTGAGCAATCAAAACATAACTGGCAGATTTAATGGTTAAAAAAATAAATTATAAAAAAACAAAACAAAATAATTTTTTTTTATATTTTTGAGTATTAAATTAGCCGTATTTTTTTTATTAAAAAATAAAAGCCGACATTTAAATCAATTGTATTAACCGATTTGATGTTAAAAAAAGTTTCCGATTTTTCATTAAACTAAAGTAAATTTTTATTATTAAATTAGCCATAAATTCTTTTTTATCTAAAAAAAAAATGCAATTGTGATACATGATTTTCCTTTAAAAAAAAATTGTTGATTTTGTGAAAGTTTAAAAGTAAAAGCCCCATCTTATGCATAAAAAATAACAAACAACACCTCTTTACGCCAACATTAATGCGGGGCTATTTTGAAGGATAAAAAAAAAACACTTCCATTAATAGCATGTAATTAATGTTGTTTGTGTTTGACCAGAATTTGACCTGCCAATTTTGAAAAATGTTAATTCTTATTATATATAGATATATAGATTTTGTATGATGAATAATGTTGGACAATAAAAGCAATAAAGAAGTTATTAGGCACACAAATATTGCACATTCAAACGAATGTGAAGATATTATGATAAACAATTCTAAAATCATTGCGACAACCATGATGGTCAATAATTTTCAAATAATGGATTATATTGTTCGTCTATATTCCAAATAAATAACAATGTCGGAGTATCAAAACAGTTTTGAATGTTCGAATGAAGTTGTTACTTTTTATAGAAATATTTATAATCTCATTGGTGTATTGTACGCGAACATATGTGCAATTACTTTAGAGGTACTTTCAGATAATGTATGATGATTTCAAAAAATAATTTAGCACCTCGGGAGAAGTACATGTAACCAAAATTTTGGAAAGTCAACTTTTATTTGGAGATAAAATTCATTCCCACCTCGTGGGGCGATGCATCAATGGTGTAGGCACCAATATGTGTAGAGACAGGGGAATGTAATAGTTTATACAATGATAAAAAATACCAGCAATTTTAATGACACAATTAGTTATTTCATAGAGGTATTTATGCATTGTTAGTAGAAGTACCTTATTATAAAGATTATACGATCATGAAGTTTGACTATATGTTGGGTCAAAATGTTTCTTAAGTGTTTGAATAAAATTATCGTTTTGCCAAATGAATTAAGAGGAATTTTGCAATAGTATTGATGTATTGGACTCCAACGAGTATGAATGTTTCTTATGAGAAAAATGAAAGAAAATCTTAGTGTTTTTTGTATTAAGGATTTGTTTTTTAAATATTTTAGTTGGGGGTTGTAAAACGTTATTTCACTCTTTTTATATTAGGACATCATTACGATAATTTTAAATAAAAAAAAATCAAATATGAATTCATTTGTTCTACATTTTATTTCATTCCTGCAATAATATGTTTAATAAATAAATTAATTTATTTTACAAACTTACTCAGCGAAAATCATTCGATACCACGTGCATCGCACGTGCACTTTACTAGTAACTATAAACTGAAAACATGGGGCACTCATCTTGGCATATAGGCCAAGCAGGTATAATGAGTTTATGAGTTGGTCCACCTAAATCAACATTTACTGTTCATCCACACTAATACAAATTAATCACTCGGTTATGGCAGCCTTTGCAATTAGATCGGGTCCTACAGGGAAAAGAGATTATTATTCAGGACTAACAGCGTTAGGCAGTACAGAATGTATCTCACCCAATGCTATTCCTTACAAATATTGGTAATTAGTGACCCCAGTGTACTACATGAAGTTTGATTGTACAACAAAAATTGAAGAAGGAAAAATATTTGATATAATGTAAAAAAAACCCTTTATGGATGATATCTTCAAATTTCAAAATATGAAAGTTAAAAAACATTAAACGTGGTAATCATTGAGTTTAGCCAAATTTATTAGATGCCAATCTTTAGATCGAAACTTCCTGACTTTGTGATAAGAATCATATATGGATATCAACTTCAAACCGTTCCTTCTAAAAGAAATTAAAAAATAGATGAATCTTTGGTTTTGGAACGCAGAATATAATCTATTTAGGCTTTTACATTCACTCAAATGTGACTTTGGTGCCTTTCATCTCAAATGCATTTCGTTTGCACTTGTTGTTCTTGGTTCCTGTACTATATTATGGATTTATAAATAAAAATTTGAGCAATATTATATTTGGAGAAGTTTTATGCTAAAGACTATAAAATTGACTTGCCGAGACAAGTCATTTACTCCACAAATAGATCAATTTACAAGCTCAAGTTTTCTGTTTTGCCTTGGATATAATGACGTTACTCAGTTGAGATGAGAATCCATAAGGGAGAGACAAAAATCACCAATCATCTCTAATCTCAATCCCTGCTGCTGAGCAATATTATTTTCTATAAACACTCAACGTGCAAATTTATAACAACAAGTATTGTTCTTTTTTAAAAAGCCTCACACTTTGCATAAAAATAGGAGTAAATGTCACATGCAGCTACACAAATTTTGTAAGGGCAAGTAAGCCAGCCAATTTTGTAAGGTCTGAAGGTATTTCTCCAACAAGATAATTACTTGAAAGATCCAAAAGGACCAAGTACGTTGATAACTTCATGAACTCCAACATCCGTCCTTTCAACACAAAAGCCAAACGCTCGCGCGACCAGTTGGAATATCCCGCTTCACCAAAAGAGGAATTTTTTGGTTACATGTTATTGATTTGTTACAAAAGAATTCAAAAATTTACTGTAAAAAAAATTATTCATGTGAGTAGATCTATTATGACAGGACACGGATAAGAGATTATGTAGATAGATAGAGTGTAGTAATGAAAACTCACCAGAGATTGTGTCACCCTTGATCATTCCTAATAACTTGCCTAAGCAGGATGGGTTGTTTCCAGTCAAGTCATTGTGTGAAAGGTCCATCACTTTGAGTTCGTACAGATCACAATATCCAGATGGAATGGCACCATAAAATCTATCACTCCTTAGCCTAAGAACCGCCAAAGCAAGCAGATGACTTCCTATCCATTGAGTGGCAAATTCCCAGATAACATATTTTCTCCTACATCCAAAACAATCAACCTCTGGCACTTACTCAAAGTAGAAGGAATATCCCCAGTAAGGCTGTTGTTGTTCAAATGCAATCATTCCAACGCGTAAGCTCCCCCAATGGAGTCAGGAATGGGTCCTGAGAGCCGATTAGATGACATCTTAGCAACGTACAATGAATTCAAGCTCGACCAACAGTTTGGGAGATTGCCTGATAATTGGTTCATGGATATCTCAACAACTACCAGAGATTTCATTTGGCACAATGAATCAGGTATCGAACCGTTTACCATGTTATATGAAAGATCCAAGTATTTCAAACTGGAAGCAAGCTCTGGGATTGGTCCATCAATCTGGTTTTGGAATAGTATTAAGTGAGTTAGATTCATGGAATGAAGCCATTGTGGCAGAGTCCCTTTAATGCTACAATTTGATAAATCTAACTCAGCAAGCGCTTTTTGGGTCTGAAGCCATTCTGGAAATGGACCTCCGATTTCGACAGATACAATGCTGAGGGATTTCAGTTGGAAATGAGGCACCCAATCATACCCCACTCTGAATTTCAACATGTAATTACAACTTGCATCGACGTCTACCAATTTCGAAAGTGAGCCTCGACAAGCGTACCTTCGAAGGCGTTATAAGATATATCAATGATCTCCATATTTGACAGTTGTCCCAGAGCAATTGGGATCTCACCACTCAGATGGTTATATGAAACGTTCAACTCTCTCAAGTATCTCAAATTTCGAATCCCCTCAGACAAATAACCGTGGAAACCATTACCCCCTAATTTCGAATAAGAGATAAAGAAGTAAATTAGTTAAGCCGTAAGTCTAACTAGTGAATATATAGCTACAGCTTAGTAGCGGTCCTACTTAGACTTGAGAGGTATTCTATGTCAAATATTTCCACCATAATGATTTTCCACGAAAGAGTACACACAAATATTGATCACTCTATCCATGACTGCCTCTTTTGGTCCTTTATGAATGATTGTGGAATCGAACCAATGGATACTCTCATACTGACTTGACATTGAATGAACCATGTATAAAGGCATATGCATAAATTACAATTCATTTTAACATCAAATATAATCTCTTTCATCCACGTTATGTCTGTATCACAATTTTATTAAACATTTCTCCATTTAAAAACTCTTCCACATTTGTTAGAACATTTAAATATTGACAAATATGGTACCCACTATTTATTAAAATAATAAAAAATTAGTGAGAGATCAAAAACTGCAAGCGGATGCTTGGATGCAAATTTATCTAAAAAAATTTAATTATTTTTAACTCAACCACTTTTAACTCAACCCCTTTATAACCAATACTATAAATATAATTAAATACTATCAACCAATTATTTTTACACACCACATCAACTTTAATTCACTATTCATCCACTCACATAATTTTAACTAACCATCATTTCAAATAATCTCTCATACTTTTATATCACATCAACTTTAATTATTTTATTTTAAATATTATTTTAATATATCCACCAATAACTAACCATATTACTTTTTTCAAAATTAACCAAACCAAACTAAAAAATCCAAACAAATCAAAATAAATTTATATCCAAGCACAGTTCCGTTCAATAGATTGAATGATGAACGTGAGACTCACTATTTTAATAATTGAATGAATGACTTCCATTGGTTTAAACACCGCGCATTTAAATGACAAATTTAATGTGCGATGCAGATGCTTTTACGCATTTACGCTTGTGGCCAGCTGTGATAATTTTTGTTATCACTGCTATTTATAAAGACTCAGTTTTTAAGACCTCGGTAGTACGTCAATGATGAGGACAACAAAAGTTTAATTCTATCTTAACCACGATGACAAGCAGGTGGATAAGAAATTAAAATTAACCTTAAGTAGAGGTCGACATATCATAAACAACATAGTGAAGAATATAAATTTCATTGCAAGTAAACATAGAATACAAATAATTCAAAAGCAAAACAATAAAATAATACAATAAAGCTACAATAAGCTACTGAGGAGGTGTTGACCCATCTATGACCACAGTGACCTCAGTAACATCTCCCCCAAGAGTCTTCTTGGGGGTGGGACGATCCCTCGTCGACTTATGCCACCTTGTTAGTAGAAGAAACTTTGGTGATAGTCACGAGTTGCTCGATGTCGAGTTATGTATATGGGTAGTTTAGAAGAAAGAGAATAAAGTTGTAGGGAGTGCTGAGGAAAAAAAAAAAGAATAAGGGACTGACAAGGAACTTGAAAAGGTGATTGGGGATTTATGTAGAATTAACCGTTGAACAGTCGAATAACTATATTGTGGATAAATAAATATTTGTCAATTTATTAGTAATTCAATTTTTATTTTAAAATTCGTACGATTAAATTTATAAGAGTGTGATTGTATATGGATTGAACTAGTTTTTAATTGAATTTTTAGTCATATTTAATTTTTAAAAAGGTACTATGATTAGTTGTTAGTGGATATTTAAATTTAAAATAAAATAATTAAAATTGATTTGATATAAAAATATGAGAAAAATGATTGAAAGTGATGATTGATTAATTTTATGTGAGTGGATGAATAATGAATTAAGAGCATCTCTCAATGGTATCTTGTCTATTTTTTATTGCATGACATGAAGGAAGGAGATTAAGAAATTGTGTCTATAATGACTAATGTTAAAGATGGTTTAATTTGACATGTGCAAAATTATAATTGGTTGAAAAAAGAAGTAAATTGAATAAAAAATATATTATATAATAGAAGTTGTGTAGCAGTACTTCTACATTTAGAAAGATTTCTAATATTTTTTTAGGGCCACATAGGTTTTTTATGCCATGTGGCTACAAAATGAGGCAATCTAAATACCATTGGAGATGCTCTAAAGTTGATGTGATATATAAAAATGATTTGTTGATATTATTTAATTATATTGATAATATTAAAGACAGTGAAATTGAATTAAAGCTAAGTTAAATTAAAATTTTGATTATTATTATTATTTTTTTTTCGATTTCATAAACAATCAACCCCCTATTAGACAATTATATTGACTGCATATCCACGGTGTGAAGACTATTGTCAAGAAATTTCAAATTGCACGTAAGAGAGTGCTGATTGGTTCGTTCTAGGTAGACAATCCGCACAAGATAACGTCCCCAGCAAGCTAAAATTGAAAATAAAATTTCACGATTTGGCGCTCACTCTCCTCATCTCTATCTCACTTTCCAAAACCTAGGGTTTTCAAACCTCTTCAACTCTCCCTTCATTTATCCCTCCATCTCTCAAGCTTCCAGTTTACATAATCTTAATCGGGAACTTCAAAAATGGAACTTTCAGACTCCCACAACATGCCTCCGATCAATCTGACGGAAGGCGCGATTCCGATGCTCTCCAACGGCCAGGCTCAGGAGTCTAATTTCAAGCCGGTGCTGCAAATCACCAGCATACGGCTGATCAACACTCAGAATCAGAACAACGCCGCCGTGGAAAGGTACCGGATTTTGCTCTCAGACGGCGTTTTCTTTCAGCAGAGCATGCTCGCCACCCAGTGCAATGACTTGGTGCGGTCTGAGAAGATGCAGAAAGGCTCCATCATCCGGTTGATGCAGTACGTCTGTAACGTTGTCCAGAACAAAAGGTGAGTATTTTTTTATATTTTTTTTCCTAAATGTTATTAATTTTTCCCCAGGTGTGTATCAAATGAAAGAAAAAAGAATTGTTAAGCGGATTCTTTGGAGTAATTGTAGTTTTCAGTCTTAATTCAATCCAATTTGTGATCGATACACAGTGTCTCTTTTGTTCTTTTGTCTTCGAAAGTATGAGAATCTGAAATGTGGCTACTTGTGATGGTGTAATCTTGAGCTTTTTATGGTGGGATCTGGTGGTGGCTGGGTTAATGTGTGAGAAGGTCAAACATTTACTGCATAGTTTGAGTAAAATGTAATTATTTCGATCTATGAGTGTGGCAGGTGTGATCTCCTACTTGATGTTATGGATTTCAAAATTTTCAGCTTTCTACATTGCCTCATGTGTCTTGTGCTGTTGAAGTGTTCTTTTTTTCTTAAAATAAGTTAGGAATTTTGGAATTTTTACTTCAATAATGTGCTGCATTGTCTAGTGTACACAGATCCCTTTCTCTTTATTATTATATGGGGTACAGGGGCTGATGATTCCAATAAAAAAATCTGTTCGCTACTATGGGATGAGTCTGTGCATCTTGTTGTCATTGCTGCTGTTGTCCTTATATGTCAACTTAAATGCATTAGTGTTTTGAGAGGTATTCCTGTGGTGTGTAATTAGTGAACCCAACATAGTGGACATATGAACTCTTTTTCACTGTATTGTTCCATATATGTGTTACAATCTCTATTAACCATGGTTTTTCATGGACTTTGTGCAGGATTATCATCGCGGTTGATCTAGAAGTGATTGTTGAGAAATGTGATCTTATTGGAGATCCAATGCAATATCCAACTGATGGGAGTGTTCCTTCAGTCGTGAGATCACCTGCACCCCGTCCAGCAATGAATAACCCTTCTGGTGGAAACTCTCCTTCATATAGTGTTGTTACAGCCATGAGTAGTTCAGCCCCAAGGTCTACTATGGGTGGTGGAATTCATGCTCCGGTTTCAGGGGAAAACCGAATTCCAGGACAACATTCTTACTCTGGTTCTTTTTCGGGAAATCCCAGAACAGAAACTGTTTCTGGAATGTCGCGACCTCCTTCCAGTAGTTATGGCCGCACTCCTCACTCATATCAGCAGCCACCCCCAATGTATGCTAACAGAGG
Source organism: Striga asiatica (assembly GCA_008636005.1). Lineage (NCBI taxonomy): Eukaryota > Viridiplantae > Streptophyta > Magnoliopsida > Lamiales > Orobanchaceae > Striga > Striga asiatica. The sequence goes on from BKCP01012625.1 coordinate 339,503, forward strand.
GCCAATCTCCAAGAACGAAGCTCCTGCAAGAATCATTCCTATTGCGGCCCTGAATCCTTATCAGGGAAGGTGGACAATCAAGGCGAGAGTAACAGCAAAGGGTGATCTCAGGCTCTACAACAATGCTAGGGGTGAAGGTAAAGTGTTCTCATTTGACCTCCTTGATTCTGATGGTGGAGAAATAAGGGTGACTTGCTTCAATGCTGTGGCGGATCAATATTATGATCAAATTGAGCCTGGCCGAGTTTATATGATCTCGAGGGGGGCTCTGAAACCAGCACAGAAAACCTTTAATCACCTCCGTAATGACCATGAGATTATGCTGGACAATAATTCTACCGTGCAACCGTGCTTTGATGATGATAATTCCATCCCACAGCAGCAGTTTTGTTTCCGGCCCATAAGTGATATTGAAGGCCTAGACAACAACAGTGTAGTTGATGTGATTGCAGTTGTTTCGTCTATCAGCCCTTCAAGCTCAATAATGAGAAAAAATGGCACCGAGACCCTAAAGAGAACTCTCCAGCTGAAGGACATGTCCGGGAGGAGTGTCGAGTTGACTTTGTGGGGAAATTTTTGCAGTGCTGAGGGACAAACACTTCAGAGCATGTGTGACTCCGGAGTATTTCCTGTTCTGGCTGTGAAAGCCGGCCGAGTTAATGATTTCAACGGTAAATCAGTGGGGACCATCTCCACGAGCCAGTTGTTCATAGAGCCCGATTTTCCTGAAGCTCACAAACTCAAAGCATGGTTCGCCAACGACGGAAAGAGTACCCCAGCTATATCCATATCCAGGGAATCAAGTATGGTGCGGACAGATGCTCGGAAAACAATATCTCAGATTAAAGGTGAAAAGCTAGGGACTTCGGAGAAGCCAGATTGGATCACGGTCTCTGCCACCCTAACTTACATCAAAGTCGATAACTTTTGCTACACCGCTTGTCCTCTAATGATTGGAGACCGTCAGTGCAATAAAAAGGTCACGAATAACGGGGACGGGAAATGGAGATGCGATAGGTGTGACCAGATAGTCGATGAGTGCGACTATAGATACATCCTCCAAATGCAAATCCAGGATCACACGGGCTTGACCTGGGTCACTGCCTTTCAGGAGAGTGCGGGAGAAATGTTGGGTATATCTGCAAAAGAGCTGTACTACATGAAGTACGAAGAACAGGAGGACGAGAAATTCACTGAGCTGATTCGTAATGTGCTCTTCAACAAGTTCCAGTTCAAATTAAAGGTGAAGGAAGAGATATTCAGCGACGAGCAGCGGGTGAAGTCGACGGTGGTCAAGGCCGAGAAGGTGAACTTCCAAACGGAAACCAGGTATCTGCTCGACATGATTTCTAATTTGAAAGAGGAGCACAAAAATGAGAGTGTTATCACAACACCAGCAGCTACCAACATAACATATAGTGGAGGAATAAATAACAATGTGAGTAGGCAAGGTGGTGTAGGTGCAAGTCAGGTGAGTCCTTATGGCAATAATAATGGTAGTCAATATGGTGGTGGGTCAAGATATAATTCAACTGGCTCTGCTGGTGGGTATATGAGTTGTAATAGCTGTGGCGGCACAGGGCATACTACTGCTAATTGCCCGAGTGTTGAAAAATCATATGGAGGTGGTTTTGGCAATAATAAGGTGACATCTGGTGGGTCAGGTGAGTGTTACAAATGCCATCAGATGGGGCATTGGGCAAGGGATTGTCCAGGGACGGGCAATATTGGTCAGTCAGCATATGGCGGTAGTAATGTGAACCCTGGGGCAGGTGCCTCTGGTGACTGTTTCAAATGCCATCAGATGGGGCATTGGGCGAGGGATTGCCCTGGGACGGGCAATACTGGTGACTCAGCATATAGCGGCAGTAATGTGGGTCCTGGGAGATATGGAATGCCACCTAAGCAGCATGTGGGTGGGTTTTGAAATAACTAAAATAGTAACAAGCATGCTCTGCCAGGCTAGGTTCTGATTTTGTATGGGTGTTGGGAACTGTGATTTTGTGAAGAGGTATTGCTGTGGGGTTGTTGAGGGGATGGTCCATAGGATGGGATTGTCATTGTGACTGGTAAGTGGTAAGTTTCAAAGTAATATGTTTTAACTTTTGCCGATGTACATTATTTGGTTATGAGTTCTCTCTTTCATGCTTATGAGAAAAAGTGATAGGCCTTCTATGGCTGACATGTATCCTAATTCTGCATTGTTTCTCTCTCAAGTTTCTTTTTTGTAATGTTTGTTCGTGTGCTACCTTGTGGGCCTGTGGCCATATCTTGTGAATCTTGACTTGTGTCTAACACGTATTCATGGGCGATAATACCATGTTGCCACCCTCACAGACTTTGGATGATTTTGTGTTTTTCTTCCCGCAGTACCGTAAATTATTATATTAGTCAACTACAGAAAACCTAGAGCCGTTGCCCGCAGCAAATTAGCCCTTTCCACAAGTGTTATCATAACGTGCTAAAACACACACACACACACACACACATAAAAAGAAATAACACACCAAGCTGGAGTTTCTAGATTGCACGCAGAGAAAGTAAAATAAATTCAAGAAAACAACCTAAAAATCTTCCTCCCGTGAGAGAAAGGGAGAACCCTTCTGCTCCTTATTGCTTGCGACTGACATCACCTCCGGTGATGAAAATGAATTCACCCACATTATCCATACATTTTCAACATGAATCCTCGAGAGTAGAGCAGGCAATAAGGGTAAAAAATGGGTGGACACTACAAAAAGTGAAAAACCAAAAATACAGATTGTCAAAATGAGAAGGTTGAACTGGAAACACAGTTACATGCACACATTTAATGTACTACATATCCTTTCTCTCACAATTCAACTTTCTGCTCTCTTTAAGCCCCTCTAAAAGTTGATTGAAGCTGGAACTTAAATATTTTATAAACTTGATAAGAAGACCACTGTTACAATAATCCAAGTGCAAAGCCAAGTTGCAAGAGTGGTGTTCCAAGCCACAAACACAATAGAAACTGCTAAAGGAAATAGATAAATAAAAGCAACTAGAATAACACCATTCTCTAGCAGCTTCCATAATAATAATTAAAGATCAGGCATTCCCTTGCCAGTTTTAGCATCATAAGTTTTCTCCAAGACCAGTTCCATTGGAGTGTCTTTCGGGCCAACTGCATAAGAAGAAACAAGACTAAGCAAATATTGTTCCAATCATCACATAAATAAATCTCTGTAATATCTTATCAAAAAGGGGTGTAGTAAAGCCTTGCATTATCAACTCAATTGCTGAAAGACAGAATAGTAAAAAACCTCGTCCTAAATATGCCAGTTATTCAAATAAGACCGCAAGAAACAAACATTTCACCTATAAATTCCGTTTCAAAAATGTGCTATTTTCTCAATAACTGCTGGTCTTCACCAAATAATCTTACGAGTTATACTAGCTTCATATAATGCTATTCTACCTCATTGAACCCTACTAAAAGGAAATAGATTTCGCAGTAGCATCTCATGTTGATGGTTTCTCTATCGGATCAGACATAGTCAAGGCTCTTAACTAAAAATAATAGTAAATCTGTGAAGAACAACACCAGATCTATGTGGTGTATCTAGAAAAACTAATTCCAGCTAAAATAGAGTTCATCAAGTCAATCTTGTATTTCTCTATTCATCAAAAAGCAGAAATTTCTGCAAAGCTTAACAGCCCGCTATGTGGTAATTTGTAATCCCATGAAATGACATAAGTTCCTGCCTTTCAGCTTATGGTGGCACAAAAGACTAGAGAAATGAAGAACCAAAAGGAGAAACAGGAACACAAAATGCTACTCATAACTTCAATCTAACAGGGAGTCAGTGACCGTCTAAATTTCATGTGCAACAAAAGAAAATGGAAGTTCTACTAAAAATAATGATAAATTAAGTCACTTAAGATTTCATGTATAAAATGTTAAGTATCGCCCTTTAAATTGTTTGTTGCATAGCAGAATTTGATGTACAGTGATGAAAAATGTAAGAGAACCATATTTAGGCATAATCATATGACACCACAAAAAATGCCAACAACAATCGGGCACAACCGCACGATACATACTAGTTTCATAACAAGGTAACTTCCAAGGGAATTCAATCATCCTTTCACATCTTTAACTGAACACACAATCATGGCCATTTTTCGAAATTACTAGCTATGTCCAGAGCTCTAGATAGACAAAAGTGACAATGGAGCATACAAACAACGGACAAAACTGCATGAATCTGAAACTCACCAATGGTTGGTCTAGGAGTGCTCCTTATCTTCAAGATCTCTGGACGAGGAATTATTGATCCCGATGCCCCTGTTCCTCTGGATACTCGTACTTTGCTACCGTCTTCTAAGTATTTGATCCCAACCTTGCAGGGCTTCCTAAAAGAGTAAATGTGAGCCACCATCTCTAAGAAATTTCAGACTGGAAAAAAGGGATAGGCATTCCCATCTCACCCTGTAATTGGATCTAAAACCTGAACATTTGAGACGTGAAGGGGAGCTTCCACCGAGAAAATCCCACCTTCATGACCTTGCCCTTGCTTGATATGCTTCTTCACCTGCCGATGGATTTCAACTTGAGAATGAGATGTGCTCGTAAAATATAGAACGAAAAGCCAAACAGTACAGACAAGATCCAAAGCAAGGATATATCTTCCCCAAATTCACATTATCACTAAAACAATCTGGCTTCCTTACCAGCTTGCAAAAATATCGTTTAGATTACTTTTACATGGTTATATTTTAAAATAACAGGAATGACATAGTCTTCCACTAAAAAGTTTTTAATTTTTCAGTACTTCCTTTACACCCAACTCAGACTCGCCTAAAAGACAACAAACAAAATAACTGGATTAAATGTGCACTCGAAATAGTCCATCCGGAAAAAGAAAAGACCCTCCCATTGTAATTCGTTAAGTGCAGGAAAAAAACAGGCAAATCTCACCAAATTCTTGCCCTCGACAATCACACGATTTTGAGAACGAACTACTCGCTTGATGATACCAGTCTCCCCTTTATCTTTACCCCTCATTATCATAACCTGCCATTTATAAATAAATAATGAAACTTGAACAGATTTCCATAGGCGATAAAAGGGACTTCAAAACAATATGTTCAAAGGAAGCGCACAATACCCATTTTTCCTTACATTATCACCTCTAAGTATCTTCCAGTGGTGGATTAGTTTTTGCGCTGCCTTCCAACCCATTTTCTCCCTGCACAAAAAACGACTTTGATTGGAATTCGAGATTTTAGTCGAGGTAATGCAATGGCTGAACAAAAATCGTACCTTGGAGATTAGCAGTGCATAGTGGTGGGTTTAAGCTGTGCAAGAATTGGGAAAGTGAAAAGGGGTTTTGTGATGGAGGTGGTCGCTGTATAAGGGCTCGTTTATTTGGTATAACGTGGGCCAAGCCCACAACAATTCATGAAAATAAAATGAGAAAATACTCGGTACACCTACAATTATTATTTTATTTGTAAATTTATAAATTTTTTTTGGGTAATTGTAAATATCCTAACTTTCATTACTTACGTATGGTTTATTAATGATTTATTTTATTATTGATTTTAAGTTGCAATTATTTAAAATTATAAATCGTTTGTGGACAATTTATGTATAATTTTATTTTGAATATTGTATTGTATAAAATAAGTTAAAAAAATATAACAAATATGTAAAAGGGCCCAATAAAACCCCATTTTCATTTTTGAACGGTTTGGTCACTTTTACTAAGAGGATTTCTACTCATTATCACCACTTTTGTCTCTTGTGTGGAAGGGGTGCATGGTATTATGCATGTCTCCCCTCTTAGTTTCCTCCAACATTGGGTATGTAAGTTGGTGGAAACTTTGTTACCTCTTGATAAACGATGGATGTAATTATTTTGATTTGAGCTATAATAGTTAATTGCCGTTCAGAAAAAAAAAAACTAATGCAAACTTACTGCAATCGAAAACTATTATTCTACTATATTTCAATTAGTGGAGTAATTTAGTACTTTATACGTTTCTTTTATATGTTGTTGTGCGAAAACTATTATTCTACTATATTTCAATTAGTGGAGCAATTTAATACTTCTTTCTGCGTTTTTTTTATATGTTGTTGTCTACTTTTGATATAAATATATCCTTGTTCGTAACAAAAAGAATATAGGAAATGACTTATGTGCTAAGAGAAGACAATGACAGCTTTGGTTAAAAACCAATATGTTTTCTGCTGAAAAAAATCAAAACAACATTACAAAAAACGCCCCTAAAAAATCTCAACTAACTCTCTTACTACTTCTTAAATTATTTTCCTAACCACTACTCCCTGTACTTCCACAACATTACAAGAAACGCCCCTAAAAAATCTCAACTAACTCTCTTACTACTTCTTAAATTATTTTCCTAACCACTACTCCCTGTACTTCCTAAATAAAATGAAAGATAAAAGAACTCGAAAAATGTTATTCAAACAAGATGAGAACAAGTTTGACTAATTTGCAACACTTGTTTTCAATTGCTAGCCTTTGAATTCGAACGCAGGGAAGTTAACTAACAAAGACATATCCAATGTTTGTGTTGATGGTTGGGAGGATATAGTTTTGATGATTGTTATTGTTGGTTGGGTGCACTCATCTATTATACTAGATATATTAAACTATTATTCACTATTCTTATCATACTAATTTTATATTAAATTATTATATAATAATTAATAAATAGTGTATTTACATATTTATATAGTAGATTGATAATAAATTATTAGAGGGTGATGAAGAGATCCATCAAACAACAATATAAAGTTTGCAAAATGTATTAGTAAATCCAAAATTTATTTAAATATGTATGAAGTTTGCAAAATATTTTAGGAAATTAAATTATTTAAATATTTAAAATTTATGAGAAACCGCCTGTGTTCAGGTAATTAAATATATATAAAAATGTGATTCTCCCAACAAAAAAATTGATTAAATTATATATATAGTTTAATTTTCCATTCATTCCTATACTTATGGCTAATAAGTTCACTTGGGCAAAAATATGGTGACAGAATACAGATATAGCCATTCAGACGTCCATCGTCAGCCTCTACTTTCGTCTTAAACTTTTCATTTCTCAGCAAATTTTCGAAGTTCCATCGCAATCATCAACTTAGTGGTCAAAAGAAAATACGATCCCCTGAACAATCATCTCGATATTTCACCAAATTTGCTAACTCAAAAATGATTCTGATCTACGTCCAACTTAAACAATACAATCATCTACGTTCAACTTAAACAATACAGTCTGCAATTTCAATAACATCGTAAGCATGTCCATACCGCGCTATGCATTGCGCAGTACAGACAGTTAGCAATAATACACTTAATAAACCAAACTGGCAACCTGTTATGAGTTGTATATCGCCATCTTCCCATCACACTCCTGAACAATATCAATTACATGAAAAAAAAAAAATACATTACGTCATGTCTATAAAGCCTCAACACCATCCATGCTTTCATCCAAACCACACGATCACACGCTAATGATGGACGAGAATGGGGCCGTACTCTCAATCCCCTTCCCACATCGACCACCGCCAGCTGTCCCCACCACCCTCTCAGCCTCGACTCTCATCCGGATCCTCTCGGCCCGCGACCCGATCATCTGCCCGATAACCGAGCCCAAGATGGTGAGAGCCATGGCAGTCTTGGGCATGGCCACCGACTTTCTAAGCATGGCTATGAAGGGCACTGCAACATGAACAGCCGCAAACCACGACAGGGAAAACTTTGTCGTCCATATGCCCAATGGGATATTGGCGGCAATCCCCAGAGCCCCAATCACGAGTATTTTGGCAGGCAGCGGCTGTGGCCGGATGCTCTTGACGAACGCTGTCCTGGCCAGGGCTGCCCGGGCAGCCACGACAGCTGGCGGGCACTTGAGCTTGATTCCGGGCGGCGGGCGAAGGGAGGCCGCCACAAGAGGGAGGATGTGGCTGACTGCTCGGTAGGATTTCGCGATGGGGCAGTTGCCTTTCTCGAGCCATTCGTTCCCAAGCGCCTCGTGTTTTGACAAGTCACCCTGAAAAAGGATACAAATTAGGGAAAGAAGTACAAAATTTAGCAAGTGGGCAAAAAAAACATGCATATCCTGATTACTAAGAAGGAACTTAAAGAGGATGCGCTTTGTATTGAAATTGAAAGCATAAGGGTTTCAAATGACATTATGATATACTTATCTACCAAACTATTATGTAATAATCGAATTCCCACGTTGGAGGGGAAGCAAACTTTAAATCTAGCAGCACAAACTATCTACTTCTATTAGCTGCTCCACACAAGGTGCTTGCACACAAGGAACTGTAATTAGCATATGTTGCTTCATGATAGAAGAAATATAGTATAAATTTTAATAACGAACCTTAGAGGAATGCTCTCTCTTTCTGGATGAATCAGGCTTCTTGTTCTGCATCTTCCCAAAGAAAGAATTGAAACCGAAAGGTCCACCTGGACCAAATGATGACATGCTGATAGAGGCAGCTCTTGATGCTAAAGGGTTGAATTCTGGTGCAGCCTCCTGTCTCATGTTGGTTAAGATGGATTTGAGAGCTGCCAGAGAGAAGGACAACCCCGTCTTTACCGTGGAAGAGTTTGAAGGCCATCTCAAAGTTTGGACCATCCTCGAAAATCGGGCCATTGGCAACCTTAAACTGAGTATAAATAAAAATAAGAAGATAACTATTATTATGCATATGAAATTGAAACAAAGATAATAATAAAAATGAGAAAACTGAAAGGAGAGTAGGTACGGATAAAAATAATGTAGAGAAAATAAAATCAGAATGATCTTTCTAATAATAACTTACTGTTGGGAGATTCAAAGAACCGAACGAAAAATTGGTTGGTTTGTGTATGTTCCTCAAAAAAGGTCATTTGTTCATATCCTGCTGGCTCAAGAAGCAATCAGAAGTCTCCTGATTCATTGGTTTGCAAAGGAAGTCCATTGTTTCAACCGATGAGTTATTTATCTGAAACAGGAGAAAATTTTACGTGGATTAGTGCACCAAAAGGCAAAAGGCAGGTGGAATATATAAAGTACAATGGCAGATAAATGTTACAGTTTACAGGGGCCAATGAGAATTACAGCATGATAACAAATTAGATGAAGTCATATACAACCACTCGAATAACGGTGTTGGGAGCAACCTTTAGCCAGTTAAAAACATAGCGCTGAATTCAATTATTATAGCCAAAAAAATGAGAAATGAGTATAAGGCTGTCCATTTGCAAGTCCCAAGACAAAGTGAAACCTAAAGACTAAATACTCCCTCCATTTTGAAATATAAGGCATTTAAGGTTATTGCACAAATATTAAGAGACATTAATTAATGAATAGATTGATTAAATTAACCTTATTTATTTTAATCACAACCACTCCACACTTCATTAATTTCAACACAATGAGGGTATATTTAGAAAAAAATACAAAAAGTTGTCTTAATTTTTGAGCGCCCTTTATATTTCAAAAAATTGAGAAATTTTTATACGCCTTATATTTCAAAATGGAGGAAGTATAAAATATGTAATCATACACAGAAATCATACGCAGAGAAAAACAAATGAGAAAAACTGATTCTCAACTTTAATAGATTTGCTCGTAAAAGAAACTCCACCAATAGATTTACAAACAACTTAGGTAGTTTGCCAAAAAAGTAATAACGAGTTTTTCAAAGCTGCAGACAACAGTCGACAAAACGAGATCTAGCAATCGCTACTCACCATAAATTAACTAAAAATATGTATGACGGCGGAAAGAAAGCTGCTGGTTCCATTCTATCTAACGTTATCAAGTCGAAAATTGATGGGGAATATGCAAGAAATTGTCCGGGGAATGAATACATCGAATTACACGGCATACCACTTATCAGTAAATTTGCATATTAGCATGCTTGTAAACAGTTCATCGTGATTCATCAACCTCTGAAGTTCATCAGAAACTTCTCATCAACCACAACCGCAGAGCTTTATCATTGAAACCTAGGAACCTATTGAAAATTCTTCTACCGAATTTCTCGTTTAAGCACCAAAATTCTAGGTAACACGACACGAGAGAAACGTTCTGCCGTCTAATCAAAGAAATAAAGCCGACTCCAAAATTTAGGATAATCAAAATCTGAATGATCACGTATCTGCGTATTTGTCCATCAATTCCAATCACCATAATCAATTAAATTATGCAGTACACAGAATCCTCAGCAGAAGAAGACGAAAACCACGAAAATTGGGCAACGAAATTACCGAAAAACAGATAGAACTTGAACGGGAAAAGGAAAAAAGAGCAGAAATAAGAATTAAGAAGCGAGGATATAGATAGTAGTCGCAGCGCACCGGAGAGGGAGGGCGAGGACGGTGGCGTAGGTGAACAAGTAGGAAAGACGTGTGGACAGCACAGACAATAAGCGCCGACGATTCAATTCTATATATTTAGTGTTAATACCACTAAATAGCCATATAAATATACAAAACACAAATTTTGGCCATGTTTGCAAAAAAACATCTTTTTTAGCCATTTTGGCATGTGTTTTTACTAAGCTACCCCTAACTCAATTTTACCTTTAAACTATTTTTCTTTGCCCCAATTTAATTCAATTCACTTCAAAAATTCATCCACCCGCGTCCGAAAATTCATCTTCAAAAAAACATCCTCATTCTTCACGGCAAACCTACAACCGTTCGAACAGCTCGCAACCTCGACCTCGTCCGAACACCGTCCGAACGACCTCACGATATCGATATCGACCTCGCCTTCACGACCTCGACCTCGCCTTCACTCTTCACGACAGAACACCGTCCGAGGAGTTCCACCTCTGCCCTTCACTCTTCACGACCTCGCCTTCACGACTCTTCACGACCTCGTCGGAATCTGAAATCAGGTAGCGAAAGTGACGACCTACCTTTTTGGTTCGAATTAGGGTTTTTTTGGTTTCGAATTAGGAGTCCCTTCATTTTTTATTAGGGTTTTTTTGTTTGAATTAGTGTTTTTTTTTGTTTGAATTAATTTTTTTTGGTTTGATTATTGTTTTTTTTCTAAACTCAGATTTGGATTAGGGTTTTCTCCATTATTTCATAGAGCTTGAAGTGCTTAGCTGGAGGTTAGATGCTGACAACTATGAAACAGATCCAGAGCTGAAAACAATTCGCGAAGCTCGTGGACATGGTATGGTAGTTGTAAAGTTTGGATATTTGAGGATTTTTATTATTTGTTTTAATTTGATTATTTTTCTTTGAAAAATGGTTATTTGTTTTCCTGTGTAATATTAGTTTGATTGGACTTGTAACAAATGTCAGGACTTTTGCGAAGTTTGTCCGGAAAAGCTTCCAAACTACGACGAGAAGATTAAGAACATTTTTGAAGAACGTCTGCATACTGATGAGGAAATTTGGTATTGTGTTGCAGGGAGTGGTGAGTGCATGGTGACTATAAGTTGAATTGGTGAAATTTAAGAATCTAACTGATTTTATTCTCACATGTATATGTAAATATATTCTTTTAAAGGTTATTTTGATGTGCGAGATCGTGATGAGTCTTGTATCCGCGTTTGGGTTAAGAAAGGGGCCTTGATTGTCCTACCAGCTGGGATTTATCATCGTTTTACACTTGATTCAGTCAATTATATCAAGGTAAGGATCAGCGGAGCATGTGTTAAGCTTCTTTTAACCAGGATGCTTGCTTTTAAACTAGTTTTAGATGGTCAAACAAGGGATCAATCATAGTTTTTCCTGTTGGCCTTTTACTTTTTGTTGATTCTTCGTTTACTATTTTTTAATATATTGAACTTTTGGATTCATATTTGAAGTTTACTGATCAAACTCAGATTTTCCACTTTCCTGTAAGTTTCATTTTTCTCCTTGAGCAAAAGTTTGGGTTTACTCGATTTGATGGCATAATTTGATTAATTTCTGCCATAATGCTTGAGTTTTTGCTTCTTAGGCTTATAAATATGTGTAATTAGGGCATTTAATGCGCATCTATCATGGCATGAATGTGAATGTTTGGACAGATTTTTATTGTTTTATATCGACTGTATGATGTTGAGACCTTGGACAGATTTTTATTGTTTGGACTGTATGATGTTTAATTTGCTTGGTCAGTTGGGGGAGATGAGATTGAGACCTTGGCTAATATAAAAGCAAAAGTGGGCTGCTTACTCATGTCACGGTTACTAATTGGTGCGCGATTTTTATGTGAGATTTTTATTGTTTGAACTGTATAACGGTAAGGTACATTCTCGTTTTGGTTTCACTCATATCTCGGTAACAAACTGGTGCGCGAGCTAAAGCCCAGTCCTTTCTGAAGTGGGCTGCTTAATCATACACAAACACCATCTCAAACTACCGATCTGATATTAGTTTTGATTTCTACATCCTGCTCTTTTTTCACATTCAAAGTGTAATTAATGGAGATATACAACTATCTATATCTATTAGTTATGATTTCTACATCCTGCTTAATGATTATTATTATTATTATCGTTATTTGGTCGCTATATGACTATCTATATCTAGTAAGTGCTCCAATAAGTAGCAAATATCTTCTAGGTGTACCTGTCTAATTTTGATGAAAAGCGTTTTCCAGGACTGGGGGGAACACAAAGGCTTCCTAAATTGGTTGGAAAGTTGATGGCGAAAGAACTTATTTTTACCAGTTGAAAATTTGGTGGCAGAGATGCATTGTCCATGGGTATATCAACTTTTCTTTATTTTCAAATTAATAAATATTAACATCCCAGATATGAGATAATTTACTCGCTTTTTATGGTTGAATTTACATATTTTCCAATTGTCATATTTTTGACACGACAATGTCAAAAAACATGTCTTACATATGATTCAATGTCTTATATAATAAAACAAATAAAATTTGAACTAAAACCGATTTCTGTGATCGATTTCTTGTACCATAAATCATTTCTGAGATTTCTAGGATTCATAAATGATTCCAAAAATCGTTTTGGGATTTCTGGGGTCCAGAAATTGTTTCTGAGATTTCTGGAATTTCTGGGACCAGAAACGTTTTCTGGGACCCAGAAATCGATTGTCAATTAGTTCATTTGCAGTTGTTTCATTTTATTTCCCTTTTTGCAGGTTACAAAGATGTACCATCCACTTGAGCTGAGGTACTTTCTATTGGGTACCCACTACCGTTCCCACTATTCGTCCTATCACTCGAACCAGTATATAATTAAGTGAAAAAAATTATCGACTCCTATAAAATTGGAAAAAAAAAAAATGAAAGAAGGAAGTAGGGGCATTAAATTTCAGATTTGTACATTTGTGCTAATTTATTATAACCACTCGTCAAATTTTTTATTTACGATTTAATAGGTTGCAGAAATAAGCCGTGTTTTGAAACCTGGAGGGATATTTGTAGACATGGCCATTCAACGAGTCCGGGCCCTGCCCGGCGGGCCAACAGTCCTAAACACCCTGGCCCGAGACCGAACCGGAAATTGCTTACGGCCGGTTCCGGCCCGCAGAATATAAAAAAAAAAAAAAACTTTATGACCCGGACCCGGCCCGCCCTGGACCGCCGGGACAAAAATAAAAATGGAGCAGCCCGGGACCGAACCGCGGCACTCACGGTCCGGTTAAATGAACCGGCCCTTAGGTGGCCGGTTAAGGGCAGGTCCGGGTCCACGGGCCGTGTCGGCCTGTGGCCATGTCTAGATATTTGTTGCCACAACGTACATAGTAGACGGTCCCCTTTCATATATTCCGCTACGTGCCACTATGTGTCAGGTATTTAGCAAAATCCCAAAACATTCTTAATTTAGGTCAGAAAAAAATGTTGTCTTAATTGATGGTTTGCTCCTATTATCAGTAATGGTTTGATTAATTAGTTATTTTGGGTGCAGATTGTTGCAGAAGTGTCAGGCAGTCGTGTATTTTTAAGCGAGGCAGAACTCGAGGATCTGTGTACGTCTAGCGGACTTGTGAACTTCACTTGCATCAGAGACTGATGATCTCAGCCATGAAACCTGTACAGTCATAAGAAGCCTCATCTCTTGTTCTATATTAAATGTGTGGTGGATCGGATAGATGATATACATTTGGATTTTGGCCCTGTTGGATTTGTTTATTTAGTACTTAGTGATATCTTATATCTAAACGATTCACATTTGGGATTTGCCTAATTTGTTATCTGCATGTTAGAGCCAAATATGGTTAATAACATTAATATATGACAACAACCTACGTGAAGCTTAATGATCGCTGCATCGATGTATTTACAATTTTGTCACATTGTTTGCTTACACAGACACTGGTGGCGATTATCTGTACATGGTGAGTTGAGATTTATATATCATTAAAATTTGGAAAAAAAAATATCATACAAAAATTTATACGATTTTGTAGGAAGACATAGATACGTATCGTGGTCATCCACAAACAAGTTATTTACCAAATAATGAGGTTGACCTCTAACTCTTTTGTTCAACCTCCCTTATATAATAACAATGTGCAAGCAATTTGGAACAATTCGACCAAATTGTGCAAGTTAGATTCACAAGAAATTTTTTATTTTTCCAACTCTCTATTTTCATTGGCCATCAAGAAGTCTTCATACGACAAACTCCCCAAACACATAAAGTTCATCTCTGCCTGTCCATTTTTATAAACATTCTCATCCCAAAACCGTTATGCGCAATTCGAACTTTTTCACACATCTGTAAAACAAAGATGCAAAATTATTTTACTGACAAATAATTCCCAATAATTAGTAATTAAGCAATCAATGTTTAACAAAACAAATAAAATTTGAAATAGAAATGATTTTTGGAATCACATAAATGGTTTATACGAACCAGAAACAGATTTCTGGGGGACCCCAGAAATCGATTTCTGGGATACATCATTGGCTAGAAATCAATTTCTGGGTACATAAATCAATTTCTAGTCCCAGAAATTGATTTCAAGACCTAGAAAATTGATTTCTGACACCAGAAATACCAGAAACCAATTTCTGGTCCCAGAAACTTGCACCAGAAATTCATTTCTGGTGCAAGAAATTGATTTCTGCGATTTGTGGTTTCTGGTCCCAGAAATCGATTTCTGGACCCAGAAATCGATTTCTGGATCTTCTGGTTTCTGGGACCATAAATCAGTTTTCTGGGTCCAGAAATCGATTTCTTGGCCCAGAAAGCAAAGAAATCGATTTCTTGGTCATTTCTGGAGACAGAAATAGATTTCTGGTACCAGAAATCGCAGAAATTAATTTCTGGTCCACGAAATCGATTGCTGGGACCAGAAATCGATTTCTGGATCTTCTGGTTTCTGGGACCATAAATCGGTTTTCTGGGTCCAGAAATCGATTTCTTGGCCCAGAAAGCAAAGAAATCAATTTCTTAGTCATTTCTGGAGACAGAAATCGATTTCTGGGACCAGAAACCACAAATCGCAGAAATCACTTTCTTGCACCAGAAATCCATTTCTGGGACCAGAAATGCTAGAAATCGATTTCTGCGATTCTGAATGATTTCTGGTCCAGAAATCATTCAATGTTCAAGAAATTATTCATGCCCACAGAAATCTTTTTTTTTTTAAAACTAATATTCATGTTATTAATTTGAATACTATATATGTGAGTCATTAATAAAAAAGAGAAATTATAGACATACCTTTACGAATCATTTATTTATATGAAATAAAAAAAAATTCTGTGGACAAAAATTAAAAAAAAAAAAGTGTGTGGAAAAATTTAAAACGCGCGGATTCTGAAAATCCGCGTTTGACTTATTCTGACCAAAACACGGATTTTCAAAATCCGTGTTTGACTTATATTGACCGAAACACGGATTTTGGTAATCCGTGTTTGCTTAATCACGTGCTTAATATTAATTAAGTCAAGTGAAAACGGTTTAAGAATAATGTCAAACGAAACACGGATTTTCATAATCCGTTTTTTGGTCAAAATGAGTCAAACACGGATTTTGAAAATCCGTGTTTTACGTATTTTTTTTTTTTTTTCTTTTGGTGTCCTTTTGATACTGACGAACTTGTTTAATCAGCAATCGCGTTTATTTTAGCTGAATTTTTATTCTTATCCTTCAATATAAAGATTTTTTATAATTATTGATTTAACATTTTGAACATGAAATAATATCACATTAATATCAATCAATTCATTCGTCAAATTATAAATCTACCATTCATACATACATATACAAAACACTATATAAAAAAAGTCAACACACAATTACCGATAAAAAAAAAATGAACCACAAAAAATGTATACAAAACCATAAAAAATAAATATCTAAAAATCGAGTACAAAAAATAAAAGAAAAAAAAATGTCCACAAAATCACAAAATACAAAACAACCTAACTAACTAGGAGGAGTATATGCAATCCTAGCCTTACGATTCCGGGACCCTCTCCGAGGCCCCGGTCTCGAAGAAGACGATCCTGCAGTCGGTCCAGGCGTGGCTGGTTCTTCTTCTTGTTCACCTAATTAATTAATTTTTGTAAAAATCAGTAATTCGACCGGACAAATAAATAAAAACAAACAAAAAAAATATATATTTGTAGTTAAATAAAAAATCTCACCTTCTTCGTCTTCTTTAATTTGACTTTAATTGTACTAATTTGACTTTAATTGTACTAATTTGACTTTAATTGTACTAATTTGACTTTAATTAGTACTAAATTGACTTTAATTGTACTAATTCGAGTTCGATTTCACTAATTCGAGTTCGATTTCACTAATTCGAGTTCGATTTGACTTTAATTGTACTA